>CM075853.1:28262294-28862294 GCA_037975125.1 Latrodectus hesperus | reverse complement strand
TTTACCATATAAAACTTTTTTTATGATTTAAAATGAATTCGTTTTGTGATAATAAATGTGATATCTAATACTGATGTCAAAATAATGGTTTCTGAACTATATTGAGCAAAGCAGTGTGCTTTAAATTACAAAAATATTAAAGGAAGACATGCAATACATTAAGAAAGATTAAAGTCAATAAATGCTTTTCTGTTAAAACTAGAAAATAGTCTTTAATCATTTAATAAGCTATTTTTAGTTAATGGATTTTTGAATTTTTTTATTATCATGTAATAAAATTAAATTTACTTATAATTAATATATTTCTTATAACAATACTACATTTCCCAATTTATTTTTTATGTCCTGCAATTTTTTGCGTATTATATACAAATAATTAAAAATTAAATTTTTCAGTGTATTTGGTATTGCTGTAAAAATTAATTTTATTCCTGCATAATATTTATCAATTATAATTTAATGTATAACCTACATTACTTATGAAAAATAGATGCTCTATTTTTAAGCAGCCATATATTTATTTTTAGGTTCATAGCAGTAGAATTTGTATATCGTGTGTTAAGAAAAAAAATCAATCGATGTAACTTCATAAATTATGGTTTGCTTTTTTGTATAGATTATAAGAAGAAATTTTTTGCAATTCGTAAAATTCATTCATTGGTTTCAGTTACCTTTAAAATGTCTCACTATATTTTTAATACCTTTGTTAACTGAAAATGCTCATCTTATGACTAACAATTAAAGGAATAGAATTTGGAATTAATAGTAATAGATTATTTGCATACTTTTACTTATATAAAAGTAAAAAATTTTTCCTTGGAAAAAAAAATGAATTTTTTTATATTTTTATTTAAACTACAAAAATACACACACACACATACATAGTAGTTGTTTTTACTACATAATATAAAACTGTTGGAAACACTTTATTTTTACAAAATATAATTTTTTGCTCTTAATACTAAATTGTAGGGGTAAAATCATTCCTATTTTTATAATCTTATCAATATTTTATTAAACATGAATTAAATTTTACTATACACATTGATACTTAATGCTACATATTACGTATTTACAATTCAAATTGCTAAAAAATTTTTGAATAATTCAATTCTTACAATATTTCATATTGACTTTGAAGGCCTTTTTATTACATATTTTCTATTGCAACATCACAAGCCTTGAAATAGCTCTTCAAAGTATTAGAATCCATTTTTTTATCCATCAAAGAGTTAAAATTTCCCAATTTATGATTCCATTAGAATTTAGTGGAAAGTTTGTGTTGGCTAAGAGAAAAATTCTACTTTAACTTATAATAGATGACAGTTTCGAATACTTGCCTTTGTTTTTTATTTTTCAAATAAAATTTTATAATTTGTGCTATTCTTATTGTTTGGAAACTTTGAAATGTTTCTTAATATAGAGTTTATCAGTAATGGGTCATTTTTTGTATTCACATTCAATCAGATTTCTTTGCATTTCTTTTGGCATTTTTAATGTTCAGCTTAATAAAATAAAGAGATTAGAGAATATGCAAGATATATGATTTTAAATTATTAAAGTTTTCAAGGAAACAAGTTTTTCATTTTAGTAGGTGATAAAAATTGGCATAAATATTGCAACATTTTGATATTAAAAGTTTTATGGCTGTTATTAAAATTAAAACAGTATTGTAAATAATAATTTTTAAACTTTTTTTAATTTACTGCTCAACATAAGTAATGCTTTTTAACTTAATTGTTGCAGCTTTTATATATGTTTCATTAATTAATTGGTGATGTTTTTTAATGTAATTCTTAAAAATGTTTCCACCTAAAAATATAACAAAAAAGTTATCTATCATATATTTAGATTTAAGTTTCCGATTGTTTTCATTTCTTGTTTGTGGTTAATAATTATGTATGTAAAATGAAAAAAATTGAATTTTTCCTCTAAGTGTTAAAATACCTAGAAGTTTATTATCTTAATGATTGGGTTATTCTCACAAAATAAGCATCGCTGATTTTAGTATCATTTTGTATAAATTTCTCTAAATTCATCTCAATTCTCAATTCTTTTTGTTCTTTTTGTTTGGGTCTTTTATTCTATATTAAGGAATCAGATAACTGCAAATTCTGCTTAGAGTTTCCTGACTCTCTTTAATGGAGCTTAGTTGTGGTTCATAATTTGTAAACAATAACCAAATAAAAGTTAACTAGAATTGGATTACTCTCAGAAATATTTTATTTAAAGGAAATGCAACTGCAACCTATTTTATGTGCCCCAGCCCCTATTATTAAATAATATGAATTTTTCACTAAGTTGTACAGAACTTGCCACTTTCTGGTAAATAGTGGGTTTCTTTCCTTCACCACGCTCTTGCTATCCTAAATAGTTAATTCCCTTCCTAGAAGGTTAGAAATTTTCACTTCTAAAATGCTAGTTTTCAAGGTGTGCCATTTATTGTATTTGCTAAGGGTTCTTCCTTCCTATTTTGAGTTAGAAAATACTTCTTTATGTTAAATAATGTTAAGTTTATAAAATTAATAATTATTTTTAAATTTATTATTGATTTCCTTTATTTATACAACAATAATATACTCATAACACACATTTTTCATCTCTAATCTGAAGTAATAAAAATCCAGATAAAAAATCTAGAAGATGGTATATTGCACAATATACCTCAAATAATGCCAATAAGCATTTCATTTCCCTTAACCCAGATAAGCCTACTGTCCTGTATTCTACTGTCCTAAATATAGGACAGTAGGCTTATCTGGGTTAATCTTTCATCATTTATTGTATTTACATTATAACATCTTTTTCACATTATACTTAAATTTTTTCATTTAGGATATTTAAAATATGATATTTTGGTTCTATAAGTGTCTCATTTGAGAAAAAATCACTTGGTCTCATTGGTGAAGCATTTAAGGCTTATTCTTATTAATATGCTTTTTTATTCTTAGTATTTAGTTATATCCTTTTTTAAGTTTTTTTTTATGGGGAGCAGAGTTTTAATAAATATAAATTTTATTTTCATCTGATGTTAGAAACATTAAATTCAATTTCTAAACTCTGTTACAATTCAATTGTAAAGATTGCGTCACAAGATCTGAAAAATCTTCAGATGTGTTGCAGAATAAAATTGGTATAATTCTGTGTCCAATGTTTAAATTTACATATTCTTTTTCATTTAATTTTCGCATCAGGTAAAAATCAGGTTTTTAAGTAACATGATACTATTTTAATATAAGCAAAATGGTTAGATTTCCTCAAGTTACTCATTAAAAATTTTCCTTGCAACCAAGAATCCCTTTAATTTCTAAGTAGTTTTTTGAAAAAAATTGCCTTTTTCATTTTAAAAGTAGGTATTGTATCAAGTCTAAAAATTTTTTTATCAATTTTTTTCTATTGTCTTTAGTTAATATTTATTTTCATTAAGATTAATAATTTACAATTTCATCGTTTATATTGAATGAAGTACTTTTTAAATTAATTATTCATTATGAAGTCTTTGTTCAAAGAAAATTATATAGAAATATTTATATATGTTTTGATTTTTTTTACATGAGGAATTATTTTTATTATTTTTTCATTTTCAAAAATTGTTTTCTCTTTTTCATTTTTGATTTGTTGCAAGGTTACAATTTTTAGAAACTTCTAAAATAGTGCTTACATGTATAAATATTTATCCTATACCCTATATCAGATTAATATGTGATGCAAATATTTAAATTCCACATTTTTAAATCTAATTTATTTGCTAATTAATTATCACAACCATCTAAAATGTATGGACCAGATTCCTTGAATTTTTCTGAAATTATGATGCCTGATATCTACCAATGTATGATATAACAGTTTGAATTTCACTTATATAGTCTCCAAATAATGAATATATTAAATATTACAATATATATATAATGCTTATGTACTCTTATAAGCTTACTTATATTAATATCAATCTTCATTTATTAAAAATCTCCAAGCTATATTTTGAGTTAAAACTTTTATTTTACTGCAAATTTGTTTGTTTAAATAAAATTATACATAGAATGAAAAGAATATAAATTGATTGCAATTTATTTAAAAAAACATTATGGAAAAGATAAATGATGTAACTAATATATTAAGCAATTTATATATTGTTCAATTAAATTAATTTTTTGATCTTCATAAAATTTTAATTTTTCTGCTCTTAAATGAAACAGTTATAAGATATTTTGCATTAGAAAAAATTTTTTTAATTACAGATAAGGCAAAATTTTATTTTCTAGTAATAAATTTAGGAAGTATATATTTTTTAAAAAATTTTTAGCATAGAATGTATAACAGTAAATTAATGCAATGTTTGTTTAAAAAGACATGTTATTTTTTTAACTTGCTTTGTCTTAGAAACATGCATTATATGTAAATCAAGTTTGTTATTGGTTGAAGAATTAATACACTAAAACTTTTTGTGTATAATTTTTTGTCACATTACATAGAATTTTCTACAATTATGAAAAATAATAAAGACTTTTATATTCATGTATGTGGATTATTATAATTCAAATAAAAAATTGTATTTAACAAATCAAATTTTTCTGTAAATTTTATTTTTTGTAATAAAAAGATTGTTTACCCTCCCAACCATTTTGACTTTTTCTTTTCCAGTTTCTGCCTACTATAAGTATCTGCATAACAAACTTCTTGAAACTGTAAATTTGTTTAATAAGTGAGTACTTGTCAATCTCAAATAAAGTATTTATTATTTAATGTATATATTTATTCTAATATATATTTTGTTATTTTTTACTGTATTTATAATTATTGTACTCATTTGTAAATATCTTGTATATGTTATCTTTGATTGTATTATATTTGATTAAATAAATAAATTAGTATTAATTTGAATAATTACAATAAAAGTGCAATTCTTTTACAAAATACAACTTCAGAAACTTAATTAAAACTTACTCTTAGAAGAAAATTTTCTTATGAACATATTTTTCCTTTAAATATTCATAACTGCATATTTGTACAGTTTTGCTTTACAGTATACAGTTCTTGGGTCACATACTAAAATTGTATGAATTATCAAGTTAGTTTGAAATTATGAAGCTTTCTCTCCAGTTTCTTGAACATTATGGGTTAGCTATCATAAAATATATACTGCATATATATATAAAGGGCTTTAAAAAGAGATGAAAACAATTTTTAATATTTAATATGTTTCTTTTTAAAGAACTTTATAGGTTTTGATTCAAGTGAAGCTAATTTCATTAATTTTAAAATCTAATTTCTTGCTCTTTTAATGAAGTTAAATTTTGTGTTTACGATAAATATTGCACAATTGTTTTAGGTTAATAAAGATTAATAAAGGATTATTTAAAACAAATATGTCCTACTTAAAGTGTTTAAATGTCCAAGAGTATTGAAGTGTAATATCATGTGCCATTCTTCAATTTGTTTAAGTTTCGTTTTGATAAAAATAATATTTAATAAAAAATTTTTAAAAATTTCAGAATTATTTTTCAAATGCAGAATACATTTATTAGTGTCAAAATATGAAAGTTGTTTTAATCCTAAACTTTATTATAAATGGATGCTTCATGCAAATAGGTAAAAGATACGATTGAAAAAATGTTAAGATTTAAAAAATTTGAATGTTAGCAGGTATTTATATTATTTCTTATATTTCCATTTCTAATAAGTGTTTTCATTAAAAAAATTTCAAAATTAATTTCCTAAATTGTTTTAATTTTACTTAGATAAGTAAATGAAAATAATTCATTAATAAAATGAATCACTTAAAAACTATTAATCATACTATTTGTTGATTCATTGCAGAATTAATAAAATTTTGTTCAAAGAATTAATTTCATGAAATTCAGAGTATTTTTCTACAAAATGCTTTATTTGCTTTTTGTATTAACGACACAAAATTCAAAAATCTTTTCTGGCATTGATTTATATTTTAGAAAATTTAAAATTGAGGTTATCTTAAAATGTTTTAAAAAACGTAGAAAATTTCACAAGTGAATTTTTCAAATTTTTTGATACTAAATATTATATAACTCTTACATCAATCTTAAATGATGCTTATTTCTGCCTATTTTTTCACATATTGAGAATGAATTGTAGCAAATGTAGGTTTAATTAAATAATGAAAATTGAATTACTGTGTGGTTTGAATTAAATATGAACAACTTGGTTAAATACTCAAACCAAATTAATTGTTTGTACCAAATGGCTAATACAATTAAATAATGATAAGAAAACTATATATATATATATATATATATATATATATATATATATATATATATATATATATATATATATATTATTGTTTTTTATTTAGCATGCTTAATAGGAATTGTTTAATATTTTCTAGTTTGGAAAAAAAATATGTAAACTGCAGTGTACTTTAAAATAGTATAAAACTAGTGAGAAGCATTTTAACTCTCACTCTTTTTTTTAACAATCTTTTGGCCAAAAGTATTTTTCTGCCCTTAAATTTCTATATGCAGTGATCTCTGCAAAAACAATGTTTTCCTCCAGTTGTAATGCTAAAAATATTCATACAAATCATGCAAAAATATTAAATTTTTTTATTTTATTGCTAATTTAAATCAGTTAAAATATCGTTCTTTATACATTTAAAAATGTGAAAAAATCCATATTTTATATGACATGCATCATATCATAATTTTTAACTCTGTGCTCAATTTGCGTGTTGAAATCACTTAAAATGAGTATTTTTTGCAGATTTTAAACCTGTATATTGAAGAATTGAAATCTGCATTTTTTGAAAGGAATTTTTTATTTACAATTTTATTATGAGAAAATTAAGCTGCCAGAAATACCAATTTCAGATACTACAAAAAAATTAATTTTAATAAATTTCAATTGAATTACATTGAACAAAGTGGAAAATCAGAAAGTCCAATCTGTTCAGGATACCGTGCCTACTACTGGGGAACATTTTTATAGCTGTCCCTCCCTTTTTGATATTCGTGGTTCTGAAGCTTTAGGAACCCTTTCTCAATCTGGTGCTGTTTCCATATTGTATTGGACTGCAAGATGACTTATGTCCTAAAGAATATTGCCAAGCATATACTTTTTAAAATGTTGAATTTCTATTTACATGACATAAGAAGTAAAATGTGTAAAGCTTCAGGAAAAATACACCATGGAAAAATATCACTCACTTGAAAAATCAGTATCACTATTACTATCAAAACTAAAATCACTTTCAGAATTTATAAATCATTAGTAATATATACTCTGTCAATTGTTGTACCTTTTCTGATTAGAAAAGTGTGGCATACAGTAAATAGCAATTACTTTGAATGCTGAAATTCAGTGGATCTATTGGTCAAAACTTAAATTAAATGCATACTACTGTATATAATTTATTCCTTAAAAAAGTGTGTTCCTTAAAAAAGTAAGGGAAACACATGTGAAAATAATACTATGAATAGCCAAATTTTTATAAAATAAAAAATGTAAAATTTTATTGGAATACATCTTGTAACTTAATTTTTCTTTTAATCATATGTTTACCTTTTAAATTATATCAATAATTCTGTAAGATATGTAAATTTAGTTTTTAATTTTATTGAATCAAAATTTTGCAAGTGAAATTTTTAATGCTTTCTTTGGCTTACTTGAAAAATTTTTTGAAAAAAAAAAAAGAAAAAAAGATATTATATATGCATTAATATTAAATACTTTAGTTGATGTGATAAATAAGCTTCAATAAAAAAAATTATTTTTAAATACACATGATATGATTAAAAAATTGCATATAAATTTATATATATATTAATAAATTAAAAAATTTTCATGCTTTTATCCAAATTTTATCTTAAAATTATATATGTTTGACTGAAAATTTTCAATATTACTCAAAAATTGTATTTGTAAATATACTGAATAGGCTAAATACTCAATGCCAACATATTTATTATCATTAGGTAAAAAAATTGTTTTTGGCAAAACTTTCCAATATGGATTTTTTTAAAAAAAAATAATGTATGTATTCAGAAATAACACCATAAATAATCCAATTGAATAAAGAATTGCACTTATGTTAGTTACACAATAATGTAAAAAATCTGAATGTTTAGTTTTTTATACTAAATGTTCAGATTTTGGAAAAAATTATATTTGCCTACATATAAAATGCACTAGCCTTTATAAGACATTCCCTCTTTTACTCACATTATTAGAAGATAAAACTTAATTACTAGTACTGTGATCATTATAATTATTACAATATATTAAATGTAAAGTAATACAAAGTAATATCATTTGTAGGTTATGTTTACTGCAAATACCCAATCTATTGGGGAAAGAACTCTTTTTAATCTTTGTCAAAACCAGACACTATCTCCAAAGCTAAATGAATAACGACTTAAAACCTCTTTTGAATCAGCATCTAAGTCATACAGCAAATTATTCTCTGTACTATCCAGTGCATTATTGATACAAAACCTGTTAAATCATTTAATCATTCTCTGTTTTCACTATATTCATATTTGTCTGTCATTTTTACAATAGTTTGTTTTAGTCTAACTCATTGGTGGTTTCTCTTCATACACCATAATCTTGAGCCAATGAAATCGGCAATTTCCCTATCACTTTCACTTGATGAATAATCATTTGTGTCAATATTGTAAAAGTATTTTCTGTAGTCTAAAATCCTAGTACAACTCTGCCTCAAGTTATAGCCATTGTACAGTTCCCTCTTCGTAAGTTATATTTACTGCGAATTGCTTTTTTTAGATCTTTTTACAGATTCCATCAAGTTCTTTTTATATTTTCAGTTGGGGGTAACCCAAAATGCTGTTTTTTAGCATTGTATCTATGATTTTTACCATTCACAATCAAATAGCTTGTTGCATGTTGTGTTATAGTAATGCCAATGTTTTTTTTTAGCCATAACTTGCGAATAAATTTGATAGGATTGTATAGAAGAAATTTCAAACTTAAAAGTTTTCACTGAAATTTGAGAGTTTAAACGAATTCAGCTGTATTTGTGGAAAATGCATGCGCATTAAAAAAAACTAAACATAATTATAATATTCCCACATTTCACAAGGAATCAAAGCACAACTCTCAACAGAGGAAATTTCCAGAAATAAATGTAATCAAAATCTGAGTATCATTGTATAAAATACACTTGGTTTTTCAGACCCATTTTCATAGTAAATGGCATATCTTATACAACTGTAAATACAATAATTATTAAAATTAATGGTTGAATAATGGTAAAAAATATATGTATTTGATTTTTTTATCTGAAAAATTTTATTTGTGACTAAAATATTTTAAGTTTATAAAGGAATGTGCTCTTATTCTCTGTTTTATTTTTAAAACTTTCTAATGTTATTTATTTTTAGCAAAGCATGTTAATTTTTCTTAAAATAAAACTACATTTCAAAACAAAGTGTTTTTTTAATAGTTTTATTTTTATAAAACATTTTTTGGAAAAAGGGTTTAAATCCTTCATTCTATTTTCATAAAATAAAGGTTTTTTTCCATTTCCCTCTAAAATAAATCTTTACAAAGCTATTTCAATATTTTATCTCGAGAATTGATTTTTAGTTTCAATTTTTAAAAGCATATATTTTTATTTTCTAACAATTAAAATTTGTTTTAATATCCAATTTCTATTATATTTGTACATATATCTGCAACTAAGTAAATTACATATATATTAACATATTTTAGTATAGGTAAAGAAATGGATATAAAATCTATTACAATAGCCAAATTAAATAGTTTTTCCTATTTTTTAGCATTATTTCTCTTTTCCTCTAATTTTATTTTCAGCAGGATTCATATCTATGTTGAGATTGTAATACATCAAAAATGTAAAAATCAGAGTGCCATTAATTAATCAATATCATATTTATTATAAGAGAAATAAGTTTAAAAAATTTCTCAACATTTAAGGTAAGACAATGATTTAAGTTATTTTTATTATTATTATCTTGAAAAAAAAATTTTTTTTCCAGATGAAGAAATATTGTTAATATTTTCAGGATTAAATAATAAAGCATAATTTGTGCTTTTGTGTGTTTACTAAGTAATGAGGACTACTAAATAACTAGAATCAAACTTTTAATGAATAGAAGTTTTAAAGATATTCTTATTGTAAAACAAATTATCAATAAATTTTTTCATTGTGAAACAAATCATCACTGCATTTTCTTATTGTAAAACAAATCATCAATTCACCCATTTTTACAAACCTTTAATTTCTACTCACGATTTTACCAATTAGTAACTGGTCTCACATTGTCTCATTGATCCAATGATAATTTTAATTCCCATGTATGGATTGAAATTTGAAAAATCTTTTTTCATGAACTCATTTTCATTCCTCTTTTATTTGAAATTATTTTTATACTCATTTTTTTCATATTTTAAAAATATGGTTGCAAAGATTGGATTAATATTTTCATAAGAAAATTGCAAGCCCTTCAAATATTGTGGATTTTGAATATTGTGGATTTGATTTAAAATTGTGGATAACTAACTGTACTGCTGTTGTTGATATCCAGGATATGTCTTGCCTTTAATTTAACAGATTGTGGGTTCAAATCCCACCTCAGGTTCAGATATTTGTTGTCGATGGGAGTGAGTATACTTTAAACCATAGATCCTGGTCTAATTAGTCCTAGTGTGCAAAAATGATCATTGAGTGACAAGCAAACAAAACTAAAAGAATTAAACAATTGAATTTCAACTCATAGATTCATTTTGTGTATTAAGTAAATAATTTAAAAATTATAACTTTTGAATTCTTCATTTAAAATTAACATGTATTTGCTTTATATTTCCAAGTATAAATAATCATTTTAAACACTACATTTTAATATATACTTTTAATATGCACTCCTTATATCATTTTGGCTGATTCCAAAAATGCACTAACAGAAGATTTCTACCAATTTTATTTTTAGTGTTTTGAAACTGATATGGGCAAAAATATTTTCTCTTTATTTCCATACCTGAAAAAACCGGAGATTTAAAATTTTACTTTCAAGTTCTTTTTGGGTTTTAAAGATACCCTGAAAATTTAGTCTTAAGCATTTGTCTTTTGAATAGCCTAGAACTGACTTTATGTCAAAATGTATATTTTCCCTTTATTTCCAAATTTAAATATCTTGGAGTATTTGGTATATTTGCTCATTTTGAAAATTTATTAGCGATTGATTTCAGCCCATTACATTATTGTTTTTTTTTGTCATCTTATTAAAATTAAAAATTGATCTTTTTATTCAAAATGGATTGATTGCAAAAGAATATGCTGGAAATTGTTTTTACTTAGACTAAGATTAAAATAATATTATTGCTTATTACACAATTTCAATTAAATTTTCCTTTCTGGTATAATATCTCTGAAAACAGTAAATAATAACCATAGATTTAGGATTTTATCTAATATATTTTTACATAATTTATATTAATTTTTTCACAATCTGGTTAATAGTTCGCATAATCACAATTGGGCTGCAGTGACGAAAGTGTGTCTCGTTTGGTTACCAAAAGGCGTTCTAGGGGGCACCACATAGAGGCAAGACACACCACACCCATTTATTAACTTTCACAATAAGGCTTATTTTTATTGGGCTGCCAGAGGGCTCATGGCCGATAAGGCCGCTGCCTCGACGTAGGGAAAAAAACAATATGGTTAATTTGAAAGTACTAGTTTTTTCCTAATTAATTAATAGCAAGAACAGAAATTTTAATTATTTGTGTGCAATTTTTTATAATGTATAATTTAACAAATTACTTCAAAATTTTAATTCTTCCTTATTTTTATATGTGAAGCAAAATATATACAAAGAAATTCTGCTTACTTTCTTAAACTTTCTAAAAATCATTTTGCCTTCTGTCAATTAAAATGATTTTGTTCCAAGATAGAGATACCAATCTTGTATTAGAATTGTCTTTTAAAAAATATCAGAATATTGATGTTACTGAGTTGAACAAAGAAAAAGACAAAAGAACTGTATTTTATTGGTTCTTGCAGGAAAGAACTAAAATTGTATGCAATTTTTTTGTTATTGATAACTAAACATGGTAATCTAAATTACATAAGATTATTATGATTATGCTTATTAGTGTGATTAACAGTTTTTCAAGAGATGGGGATCTGATAAAATATCCAAGCCTCTCAATTTTAAGGGTACTTATAAATGGAAATATTAACTTTAAAAGCTATGAATGAAGTCTCCGAGGGTACCTTGAAAATTAGCTTTTTACTTCAGGTCCTGAAATTCTGTTTCTCTGATGGAAGATTCCTTGTTCAGCTTCAATATTCATCTACAGGAGATTGATATTGAATAATAGTAGAATATAATTGGGGGTGAGTTCTGTCTTTGTGGGAAGTGAAAATATAACACATGACTTATGAAAGATCATAAGTCATGTGTTATATTTTCATGACTTATGAAATATAAGTCATGAAACTTATATTTCAATTAACAATATATTTTCAAGATGAAAAGAGGGAGTGTATTACAAATATCCAAAACTTAGAACTACTTTGAAATTTTTTTTATATTTACTATGCAATGTCAGGGCAGAGGTAAATCTAACATTGTATTTGTTTCATACAATTAGTTGAGTTAAGATTCTCTTATACAAAATGTGTTAATTATTACATTTCATTTCATACAAAATAATTCTATACCAATCTGTATTTTTTTGTATTAAGAAGTTGTATTTTACTTTCAAAATTTTTATTATGATAAAGATATCTTGTTCTTTAAAACTTTATTGATATGACATATTCTAAAGAGAATTGTGCAATTTTGTCTTGGAAAAGTATTTGATGTGTTCCAGTTGCTTAAAAATAGTTCATTGCATTTGCTTTTCTTAAATCTGCTTTTTGTAGATCACTTTTATAACTGGTAATGTATTTAACTGAGTTTAGCTGATTAAAAGTTAACAGGCTTTATTTATTTGCATTTAATGATTCATATACACAATTTACTGAATTTTTGCAGTAGCAAAAATTGAGAAAATTTTTTTGTATTCGAGTAAATTATATATATTTCTCAATCTCAAAAGATGCATGCAATATTCATGTGCATGCCTTTATATTTCCTCTGAATAGACCTTATTTTGATAGAAAGAATGCCTGTGGAAAGAACTGTAATATTGTATCAGAGTGAATTTCAGCAAATTGTAAGTGCTATGTTGGAAAATAAAATATTCTATCAGTCTAATTTACTTATTAAAATATTGCTTTTCCCTTCTGGTTCCTTAAAACATATGTACTTTAGAAATATTAGCGTAAATGTAAATTTTTAGTTAAAAAATAATACATTTACTGTCTGTTCAGAATTAAAAAGATGAGATACATAGTGTTTTAATGTATTATTTTAGGATAAACTTCATTGCTTACATAAAAGCCTTGAAAAAATTTACATTTTGTGCTTGGTGCAGAAATCCTGTTCCCAGTAAAAAAATATTTACAGTTAACTAAAACTAATTAAGGCTTATGCAGGCTCTATATGATTAAGATAGTTTAAAGAAATTCTGCAATAAATGCAGTAAAAAATACCAGATTGTGGTTGAAAAAGAGCTGATGAGCTATAATTTAAATTTGATTAGAATCTTTTTTTTTTTTAATTTAAGGCTGTAATGAATTTTTTGTGACATTTCCTTTGTTGATTTTATGAATTTAATCAAATTTTATATGTTTTACTAATTGAATGGGAAATTGTTTGCATTCTGAATTTTTATTTTAAATTACTCAAATGCAATTCGTAACAATTATGTATTGAATGAGAGATTGTTTCCATTCTGAATATTTTATATTTTTGATTATTTTAAGGCAATTGGTAACAATTAGGAAAGTAAAATAACTTGATCATTAGTTGCTTCATGAACTTTTGGATGAAAAATACTTTTTTCTCAAAATAAACAAAGGAAAAGAGTTATTTCTGTGAATTTTGATTATTGGTAAAAATGTATCCTTAAATGTATATTGTTGTAATTTGGAATAAAAATGCTTGTATCTTTGTATATAACATCAGTAAAATCTTTATATAAAAAGTTAACTGTATGATTATCTATTATATTATATTTTATTTAGATACAGATACAGAACTTGGATAATATTGTAAATAAATAATGAATTGGATGTTGACTAAATTACAAAAGATAACAAAATATGAAAAGTCTAAAAAATTAGAAAAAAAATATTAAAAAAGTAAAAAGTTGAACAAAATTTTTAATTTTTGTTTATTACATTTTTAATTAGCTTTTGTTAAATTAAATCCAGTTCATTCATGCATTGCTTCTTAATTTAATTTATGGAACCAGCGATTACAAGAGTTGGTGTTATGGATAATATTGGAGTACATTGTTATAACTGTAAAAAGTAAGTTTAATCAGTAAACAAAAAAAAACAAAAAATTATTTACTTTTTGAAGAGACTATCAATTCTTTTAAATTAAAAATGAAGAATAAATAATTTTAAAAGAATCTATAATTTAAATTCTTTTTTCTTCACCCGGTAAAAAATGTCTAATATTATTTAAAGTCAATTCAATTTAAATAATTTTGTAAAAGAAAAATTGCAATTTTTCAAATAAAAGAGTGCTACATGGCAAAACCTGCAAATTTTTATTGAAATAAATAAATGATAATCGATTCTCTATAACTGTGCGCCCGCGCAGTATATAGTAGTGTTAACTAAACAATAAATCACAGTATGGGATACTAATTTGGTGCCTTATCTGTTATACTTTTATAGGCATTTTCACCAGTGAATTATTTCTTCAATTCAAAATAGAATGAAGCAACTAGACTGTTTTCCAGTGTTTAATCTAACTATCAGCAGTGGTAGACTTCATTAAATTTAAGCATAAATTGTTACACACAAACATGGTATAAATTGATTGCTTCATGTTCTAACAGCAATACATTGGTGTTAAAGATAATTTTGATTAAACTGATATTTTATTTTATTTTAATCAAGTGTGATTAAAAAATCAAACATCTTTCACAGCATTCACAGTTAACATACAAATGTCAGTAGATATATTTGATTCAGCTAATAATTTTTTGAAAACTTTTCTTTCTCATATTTTTTACACAAAAGTATATGAATATTTTTAAATAAAATTCTGTTTGCATAAAAAGTTGATGGTGTTCAAAAGATGGTGTTCAAAAGGAATTTTCACCAACAAATTTTGTAGTTACAAATGTGAAGTGTTTATTTGAAGTTTTCAAATTTTACCATTAATGATTTTATTTTATGTACTTCATTTTTTAAACCTAAAATATAATTCTTTAATCGGCCTTTAAAGAATTGCATTTTTTTCCAGTTGTACCTATAATTAATTCATCATTATAATCATCTTTAATTGTGTAGTTTCTGAAATTTTGTTGAGTAATTTTTTATTGTTTATTTAAAGAGATATAAGAGCATTTAATTATAATTATTTTGCATTTCATGTTGTATAATGAATATATGTTTTCTTATTTTTGTGTAGAATATTCAGGAAAAATGATATTACACAACAAAAAGAGAGTTAAAAAACGCTGAAGAAAATCATGTTTTCCTTATCATGGAGTTTAATTTCTTGGAGATCATGTAATGAGGTATTCCAGTTCCCTTGCGATTATTTTAATGTGACGTTTTAAAAAATGCAAGTTTAATCGACACATTTCAAATGCATATGTATTAAAATTGATTTTTTTTCAGTGGGTATCGCTAAAAGCATCTATTTTGGCAGCATTGCGAATTTTTGCTTCTAACTACTGTTTTTTAGTATTTTTATTCATAATCAAAATTTGTTATCGATTTTTCTAATTTCAGCTTGCCAACATGTTTTATACATTTTCTTTAAGACACTTGAGATGTATTTATAACATTTATGTGAAAGCGTGCAGTATCTTCTAGAAATGGAGCTATTTTTTATTATGGAGAGAGACGTTTTTCGATAATACTCTGTATTCTATGTCGAATTTCCGCAATGATACGATGCAATTTTCATGCTTATTGCTACACAAGTTTCTCTTATATTTATTAAGAAATAATTATATAAAAATAAATTTGTAGCATTATGAAAACAAATATCAATGTTATATTAATTTTAAAATTTATAAACTTACTAACAAGCTATGTCAATTTTCTTCGAATTTTGGTTAGTTTTATCATAACATTAGTTTGTTTTGGAATTTAAGTGGAGTTATTTTTATTTAATAAAATAAACAAAAAGTAATTGGTTGTGTCAAATCTTCGATTCTGTAAGTTATTTATAAATGTTTTTGAGAAAGCCCATCAATTTGCTAAAAATATAAAATTTTCAATTATCGAAAAGATCATTCCGTAAAACACGTGGAGCTCTCGCATAAAACTTAAGAACCATCAATCAAATTATTTTAAAAACAGCAATTATACAATTTTTTTCAACAAATAATTTTTACAAAGTATAATTTGAAATGCAGATAGTTGTACAGCTTTCCCAACATTTATATAGGTGACTGGCCTATTCTTTTGGTCCATGCTCCTAAACACATATTTTAGAGTTGCGCTCTATCCTCTGCCCTAGTAATTAAAATCACTTGTTTTTTTCCATTTATTAATATTTATTTAATTTTTTTTATTAAAAGTTTTGATGAATTAAAGAAAGGAACGATACATGATCTCTCTGCTACAATTGCGCCTCATGACAAATTTGTTGCAAAATACCGCTTATCGTTTATTTTTATCTAATTATCATTATTAACACCTATTATTTTTTTTTTATCAAATGTTAATTTTATTTATTTTAAAGTTTTTAGAGAGTAAGTTTTAACTAAGATACGTTATTTTTTGCTAATATTTTAAGTTTGTAAATCGCAAAAACTTTTAATTTTTAAATCATGCCCGGACTTGAAAAAAAGAAAGTTGGCTATTTTTAACCAGCCTCCCCCCTCCAATCTGACCCTGATTTATCGATAGTTTCTTTTAGAGGGAAACTTCATCGATGATATACCTTTTCAGGTAATTCATTGCACGATTTTCGAATCGTAGCTGAGCCATTATCTCAATTTGTTTCAAACTGAGAGGATCGTACTCTAAATTTTCTGTTGCTTGTTTCTATTCTTAATTTTATTTTACATATTGCTTTAGCGGAATTAATATTGTTCGCATTATTATTTTATGAGTTATTATTGTTGTAATTTTTTTGTAAAGAAAATAATCTGAAAGTACTATTCAAAGCCCGGAAACCACGTGTATTGGTATGTATTAACAATCTACTTACATCGTTTTATATTTTATTTATTTAAGCATTAAGATAATTATTCTATGATATTTTTAGGTTGATAATGCAAGATATGTTCTTTCAAACATTTGCTTAATTTTACGAAATTTCTACGTTTTTGATTATCTCGTTTACATAATTAGAGAGTTTTTCTACGTGGCGTGCTAATACCTTTATCCGCGTATGTTTGTTGTACGCATTGTTCAATTTTTCATTATTTTATTTATTTTTAATTATATGAATATTGTAATTACTTTTTCACTTGATTAACATGGTCTTTCTTGAGACATTCTTTTTTACCTGTGCTAAGAAATGTTGCATAAATATAGTCTTATTTTCAAAAGCATTATAGGAAGCCTTAGTTGTAATATTATAAGAATATTTTTTATTTATTAAGTTGAAAGTTTATGAAAAAAAAACATTTATGATATTAAATTAAATATTTAAGATATTAAAACAAAATTTCTTGCGCGAGTAGAATAATTTTTTAAATATTATTTATTTGATTAAATATATTATTTTTGTAAACTTAAATAAAAATATTAAAAGTAAATTTTATTTCGTATTTTAAAACTGGTTTGGAAAACATTAAAGTGAAAATAGATTTTTTTCATAATTTTACATCAACTATAGAATTTGTGTATTATAATTATACTGACCAATTTTATTTTTTTATAATAAGTTGAGTTGCAAAGAGTATATCTAATTTTTCATAACAATTTTTCTCTTTATATGAATTCGAAGCTTCTAAAATTAATAGAAAATATTCTTTCAAAAATTATTTATATTTGATCATTTGTGAGGAATGAAAGATAATTTAATGTTAATTAATGTTAAGATTTTGTTTTCTTAATAATAATTACTTATTCAACCTTAGAGTAATAAACAATTATAATAATGATAATTACTTAGTTACATCTATATTTAAAAATTTATCTGATCATTTCCTTATTTAATTTCAGCTGTTGCATTCATTTAAAAACAATAGATTTTTTTATGAGTAGTCATTGATTTATACTCTGGTAATTAATAATTTTTTTTATAATTTATCAGTATTTATGTTATTTTGATTCCTAATAAAAGTTTCGATAAATAGAAGAAAGAAACATTGCGATCGTGACACTAATTTCGCCCCGTGAACTATTTTTGTTACAAAATTCTGCTTATTTTTTTATTTTGTTCTGATTATAATCAAATAATAAATTTAATTTATTTTAAATTGTAAGAGAGAATAATTTTTAGCAAGATATGTTATTTTTTGCATGTATTTTAAGTTTCGAAAATCTTTCAACTTTTCCTGGGCGTTTTGTCGGATTCGCTGAACAGCCCTAAGTTTGTCTTGGTTTGTCAATAGTTCCTTTTGTTAATCGTAAGCGTAATCAATGGTATACCATTTATTTCGCTATTTTCGGATCATAGTTAGCTAACGTTGTCTCGATTTATTTCAAGCTGAGAAGATCGTACTTCAGATTTTGTGAAGTCTGGTTTTCTTGTTAATTTTATTTTACTTAGTGGAAATAGATTTATTCGCATTGTGATTATTTAATTGTTTTTAAAGAGCAAATCATATTTAAAAGTGCTATTCAAAGTTTGGTAGTCACGTGTATTTGTTGTAGGCATTATTTTACAATCTACTTACATCGCCTTTAGTTTTGGTTATTTAAGCGTTACGATAATTGTTTTATGATATTTAAAAGTTGATAATGCAAAATACATTATTCTTTTAAACGATTATTAAGCTTTTTAAAATTTGTACACTTTGGATTATCAGCTGGTTTACATAATCGGCAGTTTTTTTCTACCTCACTGCTAATGTTATTATCCGCGTGTGTTTGTGTGTATTGTTCAGTTTTACAATCTGGAATTATAATGTTTTTATGTTGTTTTATTATTTAATGTATTCAATTTTCATTATATGTTTATTTTAATTATACTATAATAATTAACTTGATCAACATGTTCGTGCCAGAGGCAATTTTTTTTTACTATCTCTGAGAAATGTTGCATTCTAAATTTCTTATTTTTGAAAGAATTATAGGTAAATCCATTGTAATAATATAAAAATGTGTATTTATATTTATTTTTTTAACTAATTAAAAATTGTTTGCTATATATCTATATTTTTATCATAGCTTCAAAAATGTAACGTAAATAAGGTAGTAAATTCAAAATAAAAGTGATGAATAATTTTTTTAATATTAATCTATTTTATTAGTATAATTTTATTTTTGTTTTTTTATTAATTATAAAAGTTAAAAAGAAACAATATTTCTCATTTAACATTGGTGTAAAAATAGATTTTTAAGATTTTGGGAACTTTATTGAATAAGTGTATTATAATCAATCACATACTGACCAATGTATTTCAAAACATATTTACAATAATTTTAGTTGTAATAAATATTTCTCCACTAAACAATAGAACTTTTTACACATCATTATCTATTTATGTAAATGTTGTATTTTTTAAATTTAATAGGGAAGCAAAGTATTTAGTCCTTTAAAAAATTGATTTAAATTTGATTGTTTTATAATAAAGAAAAATGTTTAAAAAAATCCCGAACTGCAAATAAAAATTTTTTTTAGTGTATTTAAATAAATTTATAAAATTTTATATTTTTAAAGAAGTTATTTTTTTGAACATTTAAAATATTTTTAATTTATATTGCAAATTTTAATAAATGTGAAAAAAATCGATTTGCATAATTTTTTAATTTTAATTGATTTGCATTATTTTAAAGTTATCAGTTTATCTTCTAAGTTTGAGCTTTTACATCTATTTATAAATTACAGTTTTCTTTGTAAATTTATACAAATAAGTCATGGATTTACTAAATAAGTGATTTAAACTAGTGTAAAGTAAAACATTTTGATGATTTAAACTTTTGTTAACATAATGAAGAAAAATATTAATTGAAAGCTTTCTTAAATATTTATGATAACAAAGGCCATTTTCAACATGTATGGAATCCAGAGATTTGAACTTCAAAACATTTTTACTTTTATTTTAAAAGAAATTTTTAATTTAATAGAAATATTGATAAATAAAAATATTAAAAAATTTAAAGAAATTTATAATGATAGAAATTAATTATTAAATAATTTATTTAATGATGTATTTACAATTTGTTTAGGAGCAAAAAAATTTTTTATAAAAAAATTATTATTTATTTACATTAAAATTTTTTATTCTGCATTTTTTTAATAGTCATTGGTATCAGTTTAGAATATTGCTAAAACTTTTAAAAACATACCATTTCATCATAGTAGCAAATGCCATTCATGGCTTTTGTTCTTTAAAAAAACTGCAAATACTATTATTAGTTTAGAAATGATACCAAGAAATTAATTACATTATTGCCTTCATACTAACCTGAAGAAATGATAGTTTAAATACTCCATCTCTCAGTTTTTTAATTTATATTTTATAATAATTATTATTTTCTATTTTTAGTTCTTAAATTGATAGCACAATGTTAGAAATGTTGATAACAGTATTATATTGTAATACATTATTTGTTTTTACAGCATGAGATGTGAATTGAATTTGAACCATTTTCTGGTCAAACATTTGAAGACTTTCTTTAAAGAGATACTAAATTATTCAAAGTATGTAAGTTTTTTAATTTTTTAATAGTTTAAATATTTAGATCTTTATTTTCTGCTATTTTATGAAAATAACCTTGACTTATTATGTATATATACAATTAACAAATTATTTTCTGTTTTAGTTAAGTCAGCAAAATATCATCAAACATGATCCAAGTACCACAAGTTACTCAAGTTCCAATTCAACGCTTCTCCTATGTGCCTAAATTTCAACCACAGACCTTCCAAAAACCTAATAATATAGCGTTTCCTGTGCATAGGCAAACTTTTCAACCTACACAAAATGTAGAGTTTGATGGAAAGCGCCTTAGAAAAGCAGTTACTCGAAAAACTGTTGATTATAATCCTTCAGTTATTAATTATTTAGAAGTAAGTTTTGCTTCTTATATGACTTTTATTAATCTCTTTTAAGAATTTGTTTTTTTTTAATTAACTTTTCCTAATTTTAACAGGGAAAGCAATATAACTTTAAAAATGCTTTATTAAAACAAATTTTTAGTACTTTATTTAGCATAACATTAATTGCTCTAAAAACTATTTTTAAAATTTATTTTGAAAAGTCAAAACAGAATACTAAAAATAAATGCATGGGACTTGATAGTATTTACCATAAAAATGTGATAAAAATATGAATTACATGCTGTAAAATATCTGATATTATCATGTACCTGTTTTACAGTTATACATGTAATAATCTAAAACTTACTAATTTTGTGACTTTTCCCTCTAAAGGAAAATATTTTTATCACATTTCAGCATAGAATAATTCCATAAAATAATTTCCTATTGTATAATAGTAATTTTATTAAAATACATATATATATAGTTATTTTCACAAATGATATACTTTCATCAAGATTTTTTTAAAAAACATCAAAAGCATTAGATTGATTTAAAATGAAAATTGCAAAACTTAAATGTTATTTAAAAATTTCTTATTAAATTACCTAAAAATTTTTCAAATATTGAAGTTGATCTCATTATTTTATTAATCTTATCTTTTATCAATCAAAAAGAGTTAACAAGTAAATGATGAGTACTCTTAAATTTCAAAATCATAAGATTGATTTCTTTGTCAATTATGGATGTTTAATGTTAACAATAATTCAGATTAAACTATAATGCTTAATTAAATTAATCCTATGTTTGAAAAGTATAGAATTTAACCAAACCAAATCAAACTTATTAACAAAAATCAGTATTTTATAAAATTAAACGCTTTTGAAGTCATCGAAATTCAAATCTGTATTTAGCACAATCATTGAAATTTAATGGAAGTATTTCAAGGTAGCATTAAATGATATTTTGGGCATTTTTATCTTAATTTCTTTTGTTTTTTTATATTGAACAAGCATCATTCTGTGTATATAATGACTAAATAATATTAGAATCTATAAATATGGTATAGGAAAGAATGATTTAAATTATCTTTTTAATTTATTAAATTCAACTGTAATTTTCATTCTAAGTGTATTTTATTTACATTATTTATATTTTTTTAAGTCATTACTGTTTATGCACTTACATATGTATTAAATAAAGAATATACTTATTTATTAGAAAATACATCTTGTTTGTAATATTTTAAAGTAAAACAAAAATAAATAAATGAAAAAAAAATTGTTCATTTTTATGTTTTATGTTGATTTCTTTAAGTTCAGTGTTTTGAGATATTTGCATTTTATTATCAACAAAATCTTTCTGATATTTTTAAATTTTAATATTAAAGTGAATTCCATAAGTGTTTATTATTTTAAGATGGTTAATTTAAAATTTTGCATTTTCTTTTAGGCTCGTGTATGGCAGCGAGATTATAGAGACAGACGTGCTATGCAACCAGATCCTGCATATTATACAGAAGTGTGTATTTTCATTGTATTTAACTTTATTAGTAAAAATATTGCTTTTATGAATGATATATTTATTTTAAAATAAAATTTGATTTTTGTTTTTCAGATGACCCCACCTTTAAGTATGCCTGACAATCCTATTAATGCTGTTACAACGAAATTTGTTAGGACTTCCACCAATAAAATGAGATGTCCTATATTTTGTGTAGCTGTAAGTTTTATTTATAGTATTTTAAACTTTTAAATGATGGTTGTAAAAGAAGCTTCAAAATCTAATTTATTTTCTTTTTCTAAAGTACTATATAAAAAAATTGACTTAATAATTTCTATAAAAATATTTTTGACTTCCCACTTGGCATGTAAGTATTGATTTATTTCTGAACAGTTTTTAATATTACTTTTCTTTCATTTTATTTTAATTTGCAGTGGACTCCTGAAGGAAGACGATTAGTGACAGGAGCATCAAGTGGAGAATTTACTTTATGGAATGGATTAACTTTTAACTTTGAAACCATTTTACAAGTAAGAAGAAAATTTTATTTGTTTTAAACTTGATGTTTAAAAGAAAAGATACTTTTAAATTGGATTATATCTTTTTAAACGGGAATTCTATATGATTTGTTAATTTTTTTAAAACCTGTCAAATTTAAAGGCAGCAAAATTACTGGGATTTTAATGATATATAATTGTTAATTTATCTATTGAAAATTTTAAATTAATAATAGCTGTATAATATTTCTAAATATAAATGGAATTTTTATTTTTTGATACTTCTATTTTGTAAAACTTTTATACAAAATAGAAGTATCAAAAAATAAAAATTCCATTTATATTTAGAAATATTATATAAATATCTATAAATATTTTATTTTTCAATGCTACAGATTTTGTTGGTAATTTATTTTCCATTTTATTGCAAGACGAAAGTAAGAATGTTTGAGAATATGCCACTTGGCGTATTTTAAAATTTTTTTATTACTTAATAATTTTTTTCAATTTCTTAGGAAATTTTAGTTTTATATAATCAGATTATTTTGATAGCTTTCATTCAATCAAGTAAAATATTATCATAGCTGCCAACTCGTGGATTTTATCCTGAAACTCCTGGTTTTTCATCATTTCTCCCGATTTCCCTATAATATATGAAAATCCACTGATTTTTGGCAATTTCAGTGAAAAACTTTAGAACAACTTAAAAAATAGCCGAAATTTTGCCGGAAAAAAGTCTATTGAGTTGTTTGAGTAGCTTAAATAGTCAACAGATGGTCGACTAATATAATAATTACAATTTTATGATATTATAATATTATGAAAATGTGTTTCTCTGAGTTTTGAACCCCATCTGTCCATCATGGTAGGATGACGCTTTAACCACTTGGGTGGCAAAACTTCTTCGAGTTGGCAGTCATATAATTAACATTCAGAGCAGACACCTGGTGCCTGTTTACATAAGCAGTTTGATTAGGATGAATATTACTAGTTATTAGTAATTTAATTATTGCAAAATATTTCTCACTGACTTAAATTTATATACTAATCTATTTTATGCTTTTATGTAATTTTATAAGTTTATTATTTATATATTGCACTAGAGTAGTAAAAGTTGCCCTATAAAATAATATTGGGATGTAAACATTGATGTTTATTTTTTTTACATGTAATATATTCTTTTATTTTTCATAATTCTTTTATTTTATTATTTATTTATTATATTTTATTCAAATATTTAAATTAACATAATATGTTTAGCATTGATCATTCTCGGAATGTGTAATCTAAAGAATAAAATTGTCTTTCTGCGGTACTACAGTTTTAAGCATTCATGCAAAAATGTTGCTGGTGTCTCCTGATTTTTTTCCCTCAAAATCAGTAGAATCTGCTGATAATTTTTTCTCCAAGGTTGGCTGGTATGCATTATAGTTGATTTTTTTATTCTTCCATTAGAGGTTTCAGATAACCATTTTCTTCTTCTTAGAGTTGGGTTTGTATGTCATTGGGCACCCCTGCTTTTATCAGCATTTTGTACTATTAACTCTAAACCCAATGTTTCCTAGTTCCAATTGCTCAGGTCACCCACTTTATTAATAAAGTCTGATAACCCTTTAATGGAGTCTAGGTGTAACTCTCTAGAATGGATGATGCCTGAAGAAGTTAATGTAGGTAGGGCAAGAGCCTAGCATTCGTAAATGATATGCTTGACCTTTTCCTCTTGCATATGACTTATCCTGCAGAGGGTCTTGCTGAAACAGTCCCATTTTATGGAGGTGTTTTCTGAAATAGTAGTGCCCAGATATGAAGCCTATGATTAAACGTA
Organism: Latrodectus hesperus; assembly: GCA_037975125.1. Taxonomy (NCBI): domain Eukaryota; kingdom Metazoa; phylum Arthropoda; class Arachnida; order Araneae; family Theridiidae; genus Latrodectus; species Latrodectus hesperus. The sequence continues at coordinate 28,837,266 of CM075853.1, read as the reverse complement.
TCTTCTGCCTAGAGCATCTTAGAATTTCAGAGGCAATCCTTGCTGATGATCCACAGATCATACTTTTAGCGTGCGTTTGACTAGGAGTGTTGAGCCAAGCTTCATGCATCTTTCGTTTTTCCCATCTAAGAACATTGGTTTTTGCGGTCTTCAAATTGATCCCACAAGGTTCTGCACCGATTGGAGCAAAAGATGATCTTTGTTTAGCAAGTTCATCAGCCCTTTCATTACCTTTGATACCTTTGTGCTCTGGCAACTATACAAGGATCACCTTGTTTCTAGTTGCCAGTTCTGTAAGAAGGTTTCTAAATTCCAAAATCATTTTAGATTTTATTTCGAAAGAACTGAACGCATTTAAAGCGGCTTGACTGTCACTAAAAATGAGAATCTGCTTACCGTGGTAGCCCATCCTCATATTTAGTTGCAGACAGTGGATAATGGCCAAAACTTCTATCTGGAAGACTAGCGTATCGTCCAAGGCTTATTGATAGGCTGGTTCTTGGTGACACACCACATACTACCATTCCTGAGAGGCTGTTTTTCAGTGATCCATCTGTGTACCAGATTAGATCTCCTGTTTTAGTTTTGAACATGTTATAATCCCATTTGTCTCTAGTTGGAAAAACTATTTCAAATGCCCTTTCAAACATGTATGACGTTTCCATGATGTCTGAAGGCATCAGGAAAGTAGGATCTTGAATTTTCCTGGCAATACCCCTGTGCCCTTTGGCAACATGCTGGTCATACCATAGGTTTTGTAACTTCATTCTGTATGCAGTCATTCTGGGAGTGCTGCAGATGAAGATGTCTAAGGGAGTCAGATCCAACATAACTTACAATGCTCTGGTTGATGCGGTGGACATTGCTCATGTGATGCAGAAACAGGCCAGTCTTTGTAGACCTCCTAGTCTGTCACTCACAGTCTTCTGTTCCACCTTACGCCACCAGATCACACAGGCATATGTGATAATGAGCCTGACAATAGCTGTGTGCATCCACAACATCAGTTTTGAATGTAGGCTCCAGTTTTTACCAAGCATTCGCCTGAAAATCATAATGCTTTTCGTTGCTCGGTTAATTTTATCATCAATGTGCTTATTCCAGGTGAGTTTTTGGTCTAAATAAATACCCAGATACTTCACCTCTGAAGCCACATTGATTTCAACATCAAAAAGTCTTGGTATGAAAAAACCCTTCCATTTGTTTTTGCGTGTAAGAGGTACAAGGTAGGTTTTCTGAGTATTAACCATCAGGTCCCTATCCATGCACCATTGACCTACATAACTTAGAGCATCTTCCATGAGATGACAAGTTATGTCGAAATCTTTACCAAGGATTAGGATGGCAATATCATCAGCATATCCTTGCATATAGTAGCCCCTATCATTTAGATTTTTTATAAGGCTATTTACAACTAGGTTCCAGAATAATGGTGAGAGAACACCTCGTTGAGGACAACCTCTAGTAGTCTTTCTTCAAATGATTCACCAAAGTATTTGTATACATCTATCCAAAATTATAATTTTATTATAATTCTATTTATAATTTGTATACATCTATCCAAAATCAAAGCATCAATCCAAGTACACAGGGTCTGATTAATCCCTGCTTCTCTAAGTGCATTGAGGATGGATAGATGGGAAGTGTGTTATCAAAGGCACCTTGGATGTCGAGGAAAGTTGCCAAGGCAATTTCTTTTTGATCCAGGGTGGTTTCAATCTTGGAAACTAGCTGATGTAGAGCGGTTTCAGTAGATTTGCCAGGTTGATAGGCAAATTGAAGAGCATGCAAGGGATTGTTACTACCCAAGTAATCTAATATGTGTATATCCCTAGCAAGAAACTTCTTACTGAGGTTAGTGGTACCATTTCTACTGTGGTAGAGGTTGGCTTGAACTACCTTCACCCCCATTGATAGGAGCGAATTTGTCAAGTACTTTTGCCTGCACTTGGTGAAGTCCGAAATAAAACTTAGATCCCCTTACACCAAGTGTGGCAGTATCTAGCTTGGGTACCCTAAGAACGATGGTCTGCCCAGCTGGGTCGTTCTTAATGTTAAGAACGTTCCACTCTGTTGGAGTGACCCCACCGTTCTGTGCCACAATTTTCTTCAGGACCTCTTTAGACTCCAGTTTGCTGCAAATTTTTGGCAGTTTTGCAATTATCTTGGTGGTTCTGACAAGTTTCCTTGCCTCACCCACCAAGAGTTTTTGCTCCTGCCAGGGGTTTATGTCACTTACAGTCTGTTCCAGCCACTTTGAGCTCACCATATTTGCACAGTTGACAATGAGTGTCCCATTCTCAACTTTACAGAGAGGAAGGTTGGGGCAAAACCCTCCTCATTCCTTCCTATTTTCTCGGTTAACAAGAATTCCAGATCGGAGGCCAGTTCCTCTGTTAGCCGTTTTTCCGGATGGCCCTCTATGAGCACAGCCATCTTGACTGCCATGAGAGCCGCCCTGTAGATAAATCCTCTAGCTCCTTCTCTCCTGGCAGCCTTTCTGGCGTTGCTCTGGTTCGTTTGGTTTGCGGGACACTTCATGCATTTGGTTGCCTTGGATTTTTCAACCCAAGTCCCCTCGGCGATTTTGTGTTCCTTTACCAGCTTCTTTTTCTTGGCACCAGAAAATCTCTTTTTAAGCTGTATTCTGCTCAGAGAGTCAGTCATGCTAGCGATAGCTTCCTGATTCTCAACAGAAGAAGATGGTTTGGAGGTCATTTCTACCTCCTGTGAAGGATTCATTGTTGCCCCTCCACTAGATTGCCTCTGGGTTCCCTTGTCTTTTTCAGCAAAGTCTACTTCAGAGGCTTCATTTGCTAATGCAGAAAGGTTCGTTATTTCTGTTTTTTCAGCCATAAAATAACAATTAATAGGTTCAGGTAATACAACAGTCCACCCAGCATTGCCTGAGTTACTGGGCAAAGCAAAAAAGCCCTAGAAGTTCACCAGACAACTAGAGGCTCCGTTAAGACACCATTAACGCAGTGCCAAATAGCCCTAGGCATGGCTCGTATAACACCAGGGTTTACGGGAGCTGGTTCGCGGCTTCTGATTCTATATTCAAGGCTATCCTGTCATTCCTACAGGACGTTTGGCAATCCACCACCTGCCGACGCACCAGGTAGCTGCTTAGGCCCCAAGATATAACAATTTTACTATTTAATGAATTTATTAAACATTATATAGATTTTATTAGAGGAAGAAATCAGTTTTTTAAAATGATTTTTTATATTTGTATTAAATGAATTGAAAATTGGTGTTTCTTTAAGTAATGCTAAAATTGATTTTTATCTTCTCTCCAGTAAAGTTTTGGATAAGTTAGTCTGATATTTTAAATTGTGCATATTAAACTAAAATAATTGAAATAGTTAATGCTTATATTTTAATTTTAAGTGCAATTTAATTATTTTTTAGGCTCATGATTCTCCTGTGCGGTGTATGGTGTGGAGTCATAATGATTTATGGATGGTGACAGGAGATCATGCAGGTTTTGTTAAATATTGGCAGAGCAACATGAACAACGTAAAAATGTTTCAAGCCCATAAAGAGCCTTTAAGGGGTATCAGGTATGTTTTGTAAAAGTTGAGTTTAATAGATATTTTGGTTGGGCTAGTCATTATTTCTTGCATCTGTATTTATTTAAACATATATTTTAACAAATATAATTTGATGTATCAAGCTCATTTTTCTTAAAAAACATTATTTAAAAACATAATTTGATACATTCAGTATTAATAAATACAGAACATAGCGATTTTAAATTTTATATTATTTCTGATGAATATATATGAAAAGGTCAGTAGTAAATGTTTGGTTTGTTAAAAAAAAATCTTCTTAATTCTAAATTTAATGATCTGTTTTGACTATCAAGAGCAAATATATTTGTTTAGTGTCACAAATTTTTTATTCACTTTTAAACTTATGTTATTGATAATTGTTTAAGATTAAGAAAGAATAAAATCTAAATTTCTTTAAAAGTATGATAAAGTTAATGTTGGAAAGAAATAGTTTTATAAGGATATTTATTTATGAACTTGTGAAGAGAAACTATGCAAAAAATAAATAGAATTATTGTATGGATTTCATTAAAATGATGAATTTTGTCATGGATCTTTCAAAAATAAAAGCATTTATGTACTGTATCATAAATATACCACATCTATTTTTTAATATTTGTACATACATCTAAAATACAAAATGAAAAATTCTCTTACACTTTTCCTGTATGAAATTAAGAAAAACTTCTTATGTTTGGAAAATTAATTTTTATCCATATAAATAAATTTTTTTTATATGAAAAGCTATGACTTATAATTGATTGTACAAGGGCCGGCTATTAATTTTCAGGACTCATAGAATAACCCAGAAGAAAAATAAGTTAAACACATAGCTACTTAATATGATTCGAAGTAATCCCCATTAGTCATAATGCACATCTGTGCTTGGCTGTGCAAATTTCGGAAAGAAGTTTTAAGTCCTCTTTTGGAATGCTCTTTAAGAGTGATGTTACAGTTTTCTTGATGACTTCGACATCCTGAAGTCTTGTTCTTTTCAGCTTAAGGAAACAAGAAAAAGTCTGCTGGTGCTAGGTCTGCAGAGTTTGGTGAATACTGCATTTCAACGACACCATGCTGGGCTAAGAATCGCCTCACATGCAACACATTGTCATGTAGCAGCAGCCAACTTCTATTTTGATGAAAATGACCTCACTCTACAAATTCGTTTTTAAAGTCGATCAGCTTCTGTGTAGAATTATTGATCTATTGATAGTCATGTTAGGAGGAAGAAATTCATGATGAATGAGCCCATCACAATCGAAGAAAGCGAGTAACATGACCTTGATTTTGGACTTTACAAATCAAAGTTTTTTCTGCCTTAGTGAACTTGGAGATCGCCATTTGAAACGTTGATGCTTGGTTTCAGGGTCATATTGATAACGCCAAGACTCGTTTCCCGTGACCATCCTATCCAGGAACGTAGGGTCAGCATCAGCGTTATCGATAAGTTCGACAACATGCGTCCAGTCTCAATTGCTTTAGTTTGTCTCGTAAATTGTTAAGAATGAATCTGGAGCAAATTTTGCTTTTTCCTATGTCTTGCATCAAAATTCGCTGAACCATCTCTTTGTCCATGTACAACTCATTGGTGAGTCCTGGAATAGTCAATTGACAATCACATTTCACCATATTGCGATCTTTTTCAATTGCTTCCACCATGCGTACGGACTCTAATTAACCTGTGTGTGGATCATCTTCGACGCTTTTTTCACTTCGACTTAAGGAATTTAGGAACTACGTTTTAATATGCCTTTCTATGAGAACCACTTCAGAATGGGACAAATTGTACTGTACAACGCTTCAATATGCAATCTTCCTGCTCTACAGCTATGACAGTCCTGGAATTTAATGGCTATACCTTGTATTTTATAGCATAAATAATTAAGTATATAAATATTTAAAAAAAATTAATCTTATAATAGAATGCTAAAATTTGTGTATAACTTTCATGTTGCAAATTTTATATATATGATTCATTGATAGCAAATTTTGTGTATACTAAACAGTGCTTCTTTTTAAGAGAATTTTCTAAGAGGTGGGAATCCAATATTTCCAGTATTTTGTCTTTATTTTTCATGTGATGAAAACAGCTAATTTTTCCTGTGATTAAATATGTTTTTATAACATGGTTAATTACCATAGGATATATTGTTTTTAACCACAAAAAGTCAACCTGGTATCTGAATGGTTAATACTCTTGGTTTTTGAATGTTTAATGTTCTTTTAAACATTAATCACCTTCAGTTCAACAGTTCATGAGTTCAAGTTCCACTTTGGGGTTTGATGTTTGTCGTGATTTGGAATACTATTTTAAACCATAAGGTCCATGTTAAATTAGCTTTTGTGTACAGAAAATGACTTTTGGGTGACAAACATGCCAAATCAAGCAAACGTTTACAAAAGTTGCTTATACCAAGTGCTGATCCATTGGCCATTAAATGAAACCTTGTTAGTGGTTATTCAACATGTTAGTGGTTGTCATAAATATGATATGCTGTTTAATTGAGTTAATTAAAAAATTTTAGCTGGGAGATAAATTAATTTTTTAGCTGTGACATAAATTAGTTTGAAAAATGGTGCAGAATTTAATCTCGTGAGTCAGAAATATTTATTTTCATGTATAGGGGTAAATTTTTCCTTTAAATCATAGAATTTAAAAATAAATTCAAATTTATGCTTGATGTTAAATTATAATGTATTTTAATAGGGATTAATTATATCTGTAATTGTAAAATAAATTTCTTTTTAAATTTTTTAAATTACAAATCAGCATTGAAAGACATGCATTAAAAGACAATAACTAGAAAAGTTGAAATTATAATAAAAAATTAAAAAAAAAATTTTCATTGAAGATTTTGTTTTATTATACAATATTTTTTGCTATGTAAGTTGATTGAAACATCTTTTTTTTACATTTTAGTTTGAAACAAGGTATTTAAATTTAAAAAGAAATTAAATCTCATTTTTCCTTATTTTTATTTAAAAACATTAACTAATAATTTTTTTCAATTAATTTTTCAGTTTTTGTCCAGTTGATACAAAGTTTGTTACTTGCTCTGATGATGGCACAGTTCGAATCTGGGATTTTCTTAAGTGCTTTGAAGAAAAGATTCTTAGAGGTAAAATGTTTTAAAAATTCATAAATTAGTAATTTTGTTTTGAATTATTAATTATTATAATATCACTATTGTTGTTTTTACTGTAATGTACTCTTTTAAAATTCTGTTTGATTATATGTGTATAATTTTGAATTATAACTTTCAGCTGATTTGCTATTCTGAAACTTCTAAGAGTATTGTTGTGAATATTTCTACTTATATTATATATATAGTAACATAAAGAAAAATCATAAATACTACAGGCCTATAGATCTGAAGAAAAACAATATTTTATAGTTAAGGAATTGCTGTAGTTTTACGTAATGTTTAACGACCAGTTTAATAAATAAAAATTAAAATAAAACAAAGTAAATAAAAAATTTTTTAAAATGTCTGAAAATTTACATGTTTTTCTGTTTTGACATAAGTGTGATTGATATCTCAATATTTGACTATAATTTTGATTTTATGCACTTTTTCATATACTTCTCTTGGAATAACAACATTTTAAAAGTTTTATTTATTTTTTAATTGCAGAGAAAATATTAGCAGCTTTGTTTGCTTTATTAAATATCAGTTTCCAGTTTAACAAAAAATAAATATGAAAGATTTCTCATTTTTTTTGGAATAGGTGATACATCATATATTCTTTAGTTTGCTTTTAAATTTAAATTTTTGCAATAAGATAGAATTTACATATTTTATTCATGCTTCTATTTGCATTAATATTTTTAATGATAAGATTCGTAAAATGCTTTGTAGTCTGTAAGTCAACTGCCAATTAATTTCACATGAATTTGTTTTTAAATTAAGATGGGAAGATTTTTGCAATTTAACACATTTTTTTTAAACGTCGAAAATAAAATCTTGTAAAATAAATTATTTTATGTGTTAGAAAAAAATCGTTATTTATTTTTCAGTAATAATTTTGTTGAAATTTTGTCTTTCAATAATAATTAATTTTGCTTGTATTATAATAATCAATAATATTATAAGCAAAAATAACTAGCAATTTTATTAATTTTTTTAAAAATAAGTATACTTATTTAAACAGGTCATGGAGCTGATGTGAAATGTGTTGACTGGCATCCTCAAAAGTCTCTTCTGGTATCAGGTAGTAAAGATAGCCAACAGCCTATTAAACTGTGGGATCCTAAAAGTGGACAGTCACTTGCTACAATGTATGTTATTTTCATTTATTTTGATTATTTTAAATTAAACACTGTGTAAATATTTTGTTCCGTAAAATTAATTAAAAACATTGTTTTTTTCTGTAGACATGCTCACAAGAATACTGTGATGGATGCGAAGTGGAACAAGAATGGAAATTGGTTGCTTACTGCTTCCCGGGATCATCTCATTAAATTATTTGACATTAGGAATATGAGTCATGAAATGCAAACGTTCCGTGGTCACAAAAAAGAAGCTACCAGTGAGTATATTTTACTTTTGTTATAAATTTGTTTTTTATTTGGATTAATCATTTATGACAACATTTTTGATATAGTTTCAATTTTTTTCCAGTTAACCTACTTTTACCAGATTTTTATTTGCATTTGACTCATAAGAATTGTAACTTATTCATAGCTAGACTAAAATACTTGATAAAATCTAAATAAATATAATTACTTATATTTGTTATAAAAAATTAAAGCCACCAAACAGGGTTTATGTTAGATAATGACTAAAGCTTCATTTAAATTGATTTTTTTAAAGAAATTTTCAATGTTTGTATATATACATTATTTAAATTTTAAAAGATTCATAAAAATTATTGTGATTTATAGAAAACATTTTCTAATAAATTCATATGTAGTAGACAAAAGTATTTCATAATCAATTAATGCAAAGCTAATAAAGGCTAAATTAATTTCCTTTATTTCTTGTTAAGGTTTTATATATGTTAATGAAGATGTTATTATGAAAAACATACTCATGTATATATATTATAAAGACATGTTATTATAATATACATACATGTTTTATTCTTTCCTTATAAACTAATGTGTATTTAATACTTTTAGCTCTTGCCTGGCATCCTATTCATGAAGGATTGTTCACAAGTGGAGGATCTGATGGTTGTGTTATGTTCTGGGTTGTAGGGTATGTGCTATTTATGTATAGATATTTTTCCCAAATTAATTGACTGTGTGATCCTAATTTACTTAAATTGCTATATGTAAAATGTAATAATAATTTTTTGTTAATTATACCAAAACATTTTTATATGTGCCCCATTGTACTTTTCTGTGCCTAGCCCAAAGTTAGTCTACACTAATTAGGTGGAAGCAGCTGAGTGGGAATCTGTAATTTAGAAGCAGGGCCCTACTTTTAAAATTCCTTTTTATTTGAAGGACATTGCGACCATGGCTTATGTAACATGCCCGAGCCACCTTTGGTAAACACAACCGATCTTTAGTTAAGTCAGGAATTGAATTCATTACTTTCTAATGACGATAATGATGTCCAAATCAATCAAGCCAGCACAGCCTCAACAAAACAATTTTTCAAAATCACTGAATTCTGTTTTCATGTGTTGAATTAGAATTAAAAGTTAGATAGTTGCTAATTTATCAATGCATTGTTTTTATAAAACACAAATAATAAATAAAGTGAATGTAATAGGTCACTTAAAATATTGAATATTTTCTTTGCTTTACAATAAGATAATTTTGAGATTAGCATCAGAAGAAAAGTATACTTTGTTTTCAAAGGAAAAAATACATATATTTATTCCTCCTCTGAATTTAATTATTAGTCACCATGCTTTATCATTTAAAATTTTTTTTATTCCATTTAGTTAATATTTGATTAGTTTCCTTTATAACCATTCACCTAAGTTCTATATTTTAATGGAAGTAACATTTTAAATATTTATGTTTGTGTGTATGTACAGATGATTATCGAGATAATGGAAACACCTTAGGTTGTTAAGGAATCCTATATTAGTATGATATAGAATTGGTTTTGTCATGTAAAGCTGTTTAGATTTGCCTAATAATTGATTCATATAAGTGTTCAATAGTATTCAGAGGAATATTGTAGCATTCTCAATGGAGATATTGTGAAAGAGATCTGGAATAGATATGGTTGAGGATATTAGTTCCATTTTGAATGTTCTAAAATAGACCATAATGACTCAACTATTGTGGTTGGGTGACTGGGGACCAAGATAGATGTTTAATTCTTCCATATATTCATCAAACAATGGTTGGATAAGTCTTTCTGCCTGTAGTGGTTCAGAACCCACATTAAACTTAAAGGTCTGGTGTAATCAGCATTCATATACAAAAATAACCATTGTGCTACAAACAAACCAAATCATATATGAGAGTGAAAACTAACTTTTCAGCTTAGCACATGAAAGGTTACAGCTCTCTCCTTTGATTCAGCAGTTCATTACTTCAATGCAGACCTCAATATTTCCTCAGTGTTCAGAATCTACTTTAAACAGTAGGCCAATCAATCAACCCTTATGTGGAAATTATACACTATTGGAAGTCAATAGAAAAACTTTCAGGATATCTTTTTTTAATAAATAACTTCATTTAGGAGAAAGGAACTGTAAAATATTAGCGAGGATAAGGATGTATTTTAACATAAGAATCTTCGCACATACAAAGATTTAGTAGTTCACATGAAAATTGACTTAATTCATTCATAATTGTAATATGTCTAGAAAAAATTCTTTTTTTAATCTTGAATCCAAAATTTTTCTATCTAAATTTAGGGCTGATAAAGAAGTTGGTTGTATGGAACAAGCTCATGATTCATGTGTTTGGTCTCTTGCATGGCATCCATTAGGGCATATTTTGTGTTCAGGTTCAAATGACCATTCAAGGTAAGTTTTTTTTTAAGCATTTTATTTGAAATATTTATGTTACTTTCAAATCTATTATTTTGGTTAACTTTAATTTCTGTGAAGTAATAATAGTAATAGCTGTAAACCTACAAATGATTGATTATTATAATGGATCTCAAATATCTCATTATTGTGACCCATTTTAGAGAGAAAATAAAATGTTTTGCAGATAACTCAGTACAAATTAAAATGTTGTTTCATTGCAAGTAATTATATTTACTATATTTTAAATACTCTGTTTACTAATATATCTTCGGCAATAATTTTTTATTGCCTTTTAAAATAATGTAAAAATTATAATTAAATTACTCTAAATTTAATATTATATATTTCCAATTCTATAAAAATATATGCAAAAATTGATATAGTAAGCATAAAGTGGGATTACCATTTTGTTGTGTTTTGAAAGTAATAGTGAACAAAGGAACTTTATTATTCATCATATCTTAAGTAGTTTTATAATATTGCACTAATTTCATATTAAACTACAATGAAACAAATTATTTCAGCTAAAAACAATTCAACAGTTTTTATTCTATTTAAATCTCAACCATAACATTGAAGTAAAACTAATTTAAGGAAAACATTCTCTACATTTTATGTAGGAACCAGTGAATAGATTTGTTGAATGATCAAAACTTGTTTTATACATTTGAAATTATTTGAATTCTATAAAATCCTTTTCATCATTATTTATCTTTTATCATACTTCATAAAATATATTTACAATCTATCATTTTGCTTAAATGTTTCTCATATTAGTAAAATTATATTGAAAATAAATGTCCAATTTCTTAAAATATATATTTAATAAATTATAAAAATTACATCCACAAGATATCAATCGAATAAATATAGACATTGAAATACAGTTGAAACATTTTGATTTACTATCAGCTTCTAAATATTTCTAATGCATATTTCTCTATAGCAACAAATGTCTCCAAATTTGATGTGACTCATAAAAAATCATCTTAAATTCTACCAACAGATTGAAACATACGTTTTGCAAATTATTGAATATTCAATTGCATAAATGTTTATTTTTAAAATTGAGTTATAGTGTACATAAAAATGATTGTTTTTGTCAATAAAAGTGAAATATGTGAAATTCTATTTTTAATAAGCTACATTATTAATATGAAAATTAAAAAAAAATAATGATAATGCTGAGACAATGAAACTAGTTATTCCATAATAATCAGCTTAATCCCAGGATAAAAAGAAATTGGTATTTTTGTGGATTTTTTTAAAATAAATGGTTTTGTGCAGCCATTTATAAAAAGGATGTTTGTAAATTATTTTTAACAAATTGCTTTCTAAACCATTATAATGATTGTTGTATAATTACTTCTGTTTCTATCAAAACTCGTTCTCAACTAATAGTTGATATTTTGAAAAATGCAAGTTGACCTATCATTTTGAAATGCGCTGTATATCAAATGTGATTGATTGATTTGAAAATGAAGAAAATTGATTCTTAAATATGTAAAAATTTTTCTGTATTTCATCTAAAAATGTTTTATATTTCTTTATAACATAAATCCCTTTATTTATAGCAAATTTTGGACTCGAAATCGACCTGGTGATCGAATGAGGGATAAATATAATTTGAATACATTGCCAAAAGGACAAGAAGATTGTGCTGATTATGGTAATTTATTCACAAGTTTTATATGGGATTTATTATCATTTATGATTTTTTTAATAATGCTTATGCATCTGTTCATGTAATTAATTTTTTATGTGTATAATGAATGATATTTAAATTATACATAATCTTTAATTAAATTGTTTGTTTTAATCTACTAAATATTATAAGTTCTATATTTATTAAAAATAAGTTACTTAATGTTTTATTTAATAAGAAATTAGTGTTTTTATATAAATATTAAGTTTAAGAAATTTTTTTAGAAAAATTTTGCTTTTCCTATTATTAATTTTCAAGAGAAAAAAATTCACTGTTTATGATACAGTAAAAATTTAAATCTTCTGAACTGCTTGAATTTTTTTAGAAGAATTTTTTATTTATTCCTTAAGTAGATTATTTCTAAATCTCATTTCCCTTTTCATAATTTAACACAATAACAGCATTATTTCATATTTAAATTTTTAAGATATTATTGTAAATCAGTGCAATACTATTAATTTATTTATTAAATTACTGTTAAAGCCAATTTATTTTTTAGTTTGGTTGCTTGAGAAGAAAAAATTCTGCAAACACTGCATGTATTTTTAGTTCAATTAAATATTATTTCAATTTATGATTGCTATTCCTAAAATGAAAATCTCTTATTATTTAAAAGTGAAAATATTTGTATTGATATTTTTAGCATGTAAAAAATTATGCATGAATATTTATGGAATTTTATTTAAATTTAAAGCAAAGGATTTTGATTTTGAGATTTTTTCAAGGGAATGTTTTTTTAAATTGCCAAGTAATTGAATAGTTTTTGAAAAAAAATTTATACAGAATTCAACGGTCTTATTTAACAAAGAAAAAGTGTTTCAATTTCAATCTAATCAACTATTTTTTCAAATATTTGAACAAAATAATTAATAAGTGATGAGTTAAATGTTTTTGATAAAGCCTAAGTTTTTGAAATCAATATGTATAATCAGAGAAAACAGCACTCTTCTGTTTTATATTTAAGAAAAATTTGTGAAATTTTAATGATTTATTGATTGTAGATCCTCTAGCAGTAATAAATAGTACAAAAATAAAATTAAATGAAAATAAAATTTGTTAATAAATCATTTTATTTTTATAAATTTTCAATTGTTTGAAAGTGACTTTTTAATGAGATTAAATTACATGGTAAATGTGATTATATAGGTTACTTGATTTATGTTTGCATAAATTGAAATTTTCTATTTTGAGAAATTTAAAATGTCTTTCAGATGTGTAAACAGTATATAATTTATAGATTGAGCATTATACTGTCATATTTTGTTTCTTATTACTAGTTTTGTCTATTAGTATGAAATTGTAATTTCTAAATTTTGGGTTTTTATGTGATGTGAAATAAGAAAATAAAAAAAGGATGACTTCTTTATCTTGTGTCAAACTATAAATATGTTATTTATTTAGATGACAGTGGAACTATCTCTTCTATTCCTGGAATGGGATTGGAGCATGGTGTGGCTGAGCTACTAAAGCCTTCTGGTATTTAATAATTTTTTTGTTTGTTTTATATTTAAATTTTACTAGTGTAAACATTATTTTTTTATATTTATGTACATTAATATTATAAAAAAGACAATTTTTTTTAACAATTAAATTACTATTTTTGATTTTTGTGTTATAAAATCTCATTAATCACAATTTTTTATGTTCAAAATATAAAACAATCAAATAGATTTTAAATATTATAAAATATTATGTTGAAAGTTGTGAATATGCTTTTAAAATTTATGCTTCTGTATAATTATATTGAAATATTATTTTGAATAAATATATCAGGTGAAGAAAACTCTTTTTGTTTTTTTTAAATGATTTTTAGAATTTGATATTGTTATATTTATCTTTACTCGTAATTTCTATTTCATTTATTTGTGTTTTTGTTGGAAATATTTATATTTTAATTAAAGCATTTTTATAGCAAATGCGTTTTTATATCATAACTGTGTCAAATCAGTTAGATTCCTCTGTATTTTTCGGGAAATGCTTCAATGAATCTTTATCTAATGACATTGTTTGAAACTAAAGTTGAAAACACTATATATTCTTGGATATTGTAAATAATATTAAAGAATTAAATTTTTATATTTGTGTATTAAATATTTCTTAAAATTAATAACGAAAATATATTTTAAGACTTTAAAATTAACACAAAAACTTAATTATAAAGGCATAAGTAATTTAGAACCTATAACAAAGCAGTTTTGTTCTTAAAATAAATATTTAATAATAAACTTATAGATTCATTGATCTTGTCATGTTGAATTTGAAAAAATAGTTCACTCATTTGAACTAAAATATTAAATATTAAAAACAATTCTGAGTAAATGTGAGAAAAATAAGAGCTCTATAACATCCATTTCGTAACTTTTATTTTGCTTCTTGTGAAAATACAGAATATACTGATGTGAAATATATAAAAATTAAAACTGAATAATACAGATTATTTTGTCATGTTTGGAAATCATAATCTCCAATTATAAAGTCTTTTAGACTGATATGTATTCATTTAAAATTTTGATAAATTTCTATTCTGTTATGAAAGAGCTGAGCTGCCAACCGAATAGTTAGGGTTTTGTCTTTAAGTTCAGCAATTTGTGTGTTTAAATCCCACCTTGAACTTTAGATGTTGTTTTTGGTCCTGAATGTACTTAAAACTTTTGGTCCTGGTCTAATTAGATACATGCAGTATTATCCCTTGTGCGCAAAAAATAACTGTTGAACAACAAACCATTTACTATGAAGGAAAAATCATTTAAAGAAAAAAACTGACACGATAAAATATTCTTAATTACATCAGAAATTTTAATTAACAATAAAGTGGTTGTTTCTTCAGTTCCATTTGATATCATGACTTCATCACTTTATTACATTCTCATTGGTTTTAAATATCCATGGCATCAGATAACGTTTCTTCTATGTTACATTATATTGAGACAGTGTTGTAAATGCAACTTGTCAACAAGTTTGCTGCCTGTCTTCAAATTGCATTTTTAGAGTAGTATTACACAAGGCGAAGTTCACCATCGAATATCTGAGAATATTGTCAAAGTTCATTTTGTTGATAAAACAATTTCTCATATAAAGACAAAAGCATTGGCTTGAGAAACCATTTTCCATTCATTCATGCCTTTAGAAGAGAAGAAAAAACAAAGTTAAAAAGACAACACCCACTGGTGAAAATGTGCTTTGGGTCCCCTGCTTGGCGCATTTTCAAAAAGTCGCCAACTGGCGCGTTTTTGTGTGTTGTCTCGCGGATTTGAATGCTCCGAGAGACACTACGCAAAAACGTCATTTCTATGTTGACGAAACGAAAACCATGTTTTCAACGAATTTTATCGTTGGTATGGCAATGCAAACAAAAACAATGGTTTTTTACTAATTGTATAACAAAAAATGCTCTACAATGTGGAGAAAATTATCATATTTTTTAAAATAAATAAATAAAAATACACAGAAACAAATAAGTCACGTACTACCTCCAGGGCAAATTCAACGGTAATAAAATGTCGTGCATCAAATTTTAAACTCTACAGTTATTTTAAAATCAAAATAATTAGCGACCAATAAGAATACTGAAACAAAAGAGTTGTTTATGAGCATGCGCCACAAGGAGTGCATTTAGAATTAAATAGCCAGGGTTACCACACTTGGTGTGTCTATCGCCCATTTGTCAAGAAAAGGGTATCCAAACCACAGATTAACCCACTTACTTTATGGTTAGTTTAAATCGCCAAGAAAGATTTAAATTTTTTTATATTTTATTAATGAATAGAATTTTAAATTAATAATTACAATATTTGTAAACAATCTCTTTTAAATCTTAAGACTAATGTCTTGCTTATGCTAACATTAAATTTTTTGTGTTCAGTGTTGAATCGGGTATGTCAAGATTTGGCAAAAAGTTTGATGATAAATATTTGTGATAAAATTTCATTTCTAGTAACCATGTTATTTTCAGCACTGATGTAATTTGAAGTTACCACATTTTTTAAAATCTTTTTTGTTTTATGATGTATAAAACTCCGCTATTGTGTGGAAATTCTTAAGTTGGTATTAATTTAAAAAATTAAACATTTTTAAAATTACAATGATGCACAACTTTATCACCTAATCTTTACAAAAGGTATGTTAAAATTCATCTTGCTATTCTTCCAAAGAAAAATTTTTTTCTGAATTTAATGTCAATTGACAATATATCCTAAATTAAGAAATTTAAATTCTACATGACTAAACACATTTCTGTTTTTGAATGATAAAATTTTTATATATACTAAAGTAATTATATTAAATTATTAGTAAATTATTTTTCTATTGATTAAAATATATAATAAGTATAAGGAGTAATATCTAAATCTTTGATTTGTTTAATTTGTAAATTTTATTGTTCTAAACAATGATCAACTGATTAAAAATTTAATCATATATGTACAAATGTGAGAATGAATATTACAATTCTAGATATGCATAAATTATATTTTTTGTTTTGAGACGATATTTCTTTTAATTCTTTTAGTGCTCTTTTTTTTGTTGTAATAAATTTTTTAAAAGTGTATTAAGTTCATTCTAAATTTATCAGATCGAGGATATGAAGATGATATCCCTGTGATACCTGGTCTTGATTTTACTTCTGAAGAGCAAGCGACAGAGAAAAGTACTACTCAAAAGAAAATACCATTTTCTAAACCTATACCTAAGCAGTTTCAGCAACAATGGATGGAGAGTAAACAACCCCTTTTGCTTGCACCACCAACAGAAGATCGAAGTAATGGTTTGTGAATGTTACATTATCTTAATTAACTGTTTTGTATTATTTTTCTCTTATGTGTTATGTAACAATTGTTGAATTGTCATTTAATGTAAGAATTTAAATATTTAGTAATCCAATTTAAATTTATTGTTGAAAAAAGAATATTAATTTAAAGATACTATTGAAAAATGTTAAACTTATTATAATACTTTCAGTTTTTATTTAAAGAAATCTATTATTTACTAATTTATAACTGGAAAATTTTTTTTTGATGTTTTGATTAACAATATGGAGTTGATCACGTGTGCTTTAATAGTATTTAGAGACTTTACAATACAAAATTTATTGTTAATCTGAAAATGATAATTAGTTTTAAAATTTTTGTTCAAAGTTCCAAATACACAAACAATTAATGATTATATGTGATTTGTGTCTTTGTTACTTTTCTGTGTAAGAGTTTTTAAAGTAGATTTGGATTAAAAATGGAAATTGATAATTCTACCAAAAATTATAACTTTAACATCAATATTGTTTTGCCTGATTTTAAAATGGTGGAATAGTACACAATTACTCAAATAGCTATTTGAAGTTATCTAAAGTTTTGTTATTAAAGCAATTATCCTAGACATGTAAAAATCTATCTTTGTCCATATATATCATACATATATAGTTTAATCTTTAAAATTGAAATGATTTTAATGAATCATTATTTGTATATTTTAAATACAAAATTTTCTGTATATTTTAACTATAAAAGGATTTTATTAAAGTTTAAGAACTAACATTTATTACTACAAAAAATTCATGATTCATTATCACACTTTTTTATAAAAATTTCTAAATGATACAGTTTACTGTGGAAATAACTTCATTTTATTTTGAACTTGTTAAATGAAAACTGTGAAGGTCAGTGAATTTGAATTTTTACTATAGAAATTTAAAGAAAATTGTCTGAGACTTAATTGTTTATAATGAAAGAGAAAATTTCAAATTTTAAAATGCAATATTTTTTTTTTATCCTGCTTTCATCATAAAAACTATTTCAAGGACTTTTTCCTTAAAATATTTTTTATGCAGTAGAAGATAATCATGTTAAATGTTATTAAATGTTTCTAGAAATAAAATAATTTTTCTATTTATTGCTATGCAAATAATATTCTAAGAAGCACACAATTGTAATTAATTCTTTTTTGATATATTCTTTTTAGAATATTATTTATAATATAGAATATATTTAGAATATTTATAACAGATAATGTATTATATTTATGTCTTGCAAAGAATATCACTTGCAAATTTCCCAAGATTTCTGAGATAATTAAAAACTGTAATTTTAGGATATGTTTTTGATACTTATCTGTTTTATTTATGCTTTTGAATATAGTAAATATATAATTTGCCTTTTGATATAATTTTCTTGGGTATTCTGTGTACTAGTGAAATTCTGTAAAATTATCATGAAACTGACATTGCTATTTTTAAAAATAAAGTAAATGAAATATTTTTCACAGGTATGTTAGTCTATAATAAATTATATCCTTTTTTATTGAAGGTGTTCCTGAACCAATTCCTGATCCTAACCCTCCACCACAGATGATGCCTCCTCCTCAAGAGCATTTTCAACCAAATTCCAGAGTAGGGCCACAGTTTAATGAACCACCCTCCAGACCACCTCAACGCTCAGCATTATTAGGGGAAAGACCTTTAGGTAAAAAATGTGTTAATTTTATGCAAATTATATTAACTTCAATATTTTATCCTTAAAAAAAACACAAATGAAAATTTATTTTTAGCATTAAGAAAACATTATCTTTGAATTTTAATTTATACCCTTCTGTAAAGTTAATGGTTTATTTCTGGAAACTTATAATCTTAGTAACACTAACATAGAATTGAAAAATTAATTTTTTTTTATCAAAATTATCTATATGTATTTATTAGCATAATATTTTAACTAAGTTTCAGTTTAAGCTCGTTTATTGTATTTAAAATTTCCATAACAATTAATGTTTTATTTTAACTGCTCTGGATAAATATTTTTTAAAAGAAATGGAATTAACACATCAAACTTCTTCTCTTCAATACTTTTACTAAACAAGGAAATCAGAATACAATCACATTACTTCTCTAAAACTCATAAATTTCTTTATCACATGTATTGACCTTTTATAAAAGAGTCTTATCTTAAAAGGAAATTTTTAAACATATTCTTGAAAAGATTTTATTCCTTAAAAAGCAATTATCAATTATATTTTCCAATGCTTAATTAAATTTAAAGATCTTAACTAAGCTAGTCACGCTACTTAAAATTTTCTTTTCTTGTAAAACTTTTCAGTGGATTTTTTCCAATTTTTTTTATTATCAGAATATTTTGATGAAATGTTTGTGATATTTCCAATTTTTTTCTTCACAATTTAAATGGTTTATTTAAATTTTGCTTTTTTTTATAGATCCACCACCTATGCCACCTCCACCCATGCCAGAAGGACTTATGGGGAACAGACCACCTCATGACAGATCTTTTCCAGAAAATCATGAGAACTTCCCTCATGAACACTCAAGGAATGAGCCTTCATCGCATGAAAGCTGGAGGACATATTCTGATCACCCCATGGATGTTGATGCCCCACCTGAAGATGGCCTTTTGCATGAAAATGGCGCACCTTTCACAGATCCTCATCATAGTTTTGAACCAAAAAATCATATTGGACATCCACCTACTAAAAGAGGTAGGCTAGAGAGGTTTCCTAATGCCCATCCTGTGGAAGATGGTTATAGAGGGGATAATCTTCCTCCAAGAGGTGGTGGTCCACCACCACATTATCATAATGACAGGAGATACCCTGATGATACAAGAAATGCAGATACAAGAAATGATTATATGGGCCCCCAAGGACCAGAAATGTACCCACCACCTATGAAACGCCCTTGGGGTGAAGATGCATTACTTGAAGAGCCATATCCTCCGCCACCTATAAGAGAATATGATGGACCTCCAAATTTTCCTCGTCACCCTCTTCGACCAGAAGCGCCTAGATTTCACAGAGGAAGAGGTCCTAGAGCTCCTTTTAGAGGAGGAAGAACTCCTTTTCGCATTATCAATCGTGGCAGAGGTCGTGGGGGATACCAGAACTAGACCAAAATGGAAAGATTGTATATGTATTTTAAACTGAAACTACATAATTCTGTAATATATTCATCCAACAGTTTTTATTATTTTCTTTGTAAATTATTACATTTTACAGTAACTGCAACAGCTATGCAATAAAATGTACTTGTGTAAAAGTAGTGTACATTATTTATTTTTGTTTTATAATCTTGTTATTTAATTAGTTTCGTGATAAATATTTACAATTTGAGTGTTTTAGAAATCTAAAAGTAGAAAGGAATACAAATTCAAACAAATATATATATGTATGCTTGTGCATGTGTATATTTATGATTGTAAGAGCACATATTTAATTTGTGTAGTACAAGTGTGTAAAATTTAAAATTTATTAAAATCAAGTTAGAAAAACAACTTTTTACTTTTACAAAATTTAATAATTTATTTTTTTATTAAATTTTATAAAAAGTTAGTTATTCTTAAACTTTAATACATTAAATATTTTTTTATTTTGGTATTTTGTAGGATAAAATAAAATTATGAAGATTTACGAAACAGTTGTTCATGTAATAACTTCAATAAATGTTAAAATTGATAACAATCTTAAAAGTAAAATGTTAAAATTGATAATGTTATCCTATTACTTTATTTAATCTACACCTCTGTCTGGACTATAATCACTTTCTAGTAAGTATTATTTTCTTTTATAGAAATTAGTCTGAAATTAACATATTTGTAAAATTATTTTATAAAAAATCTGGTTACATAGTTAAAATTTGTTACAAGAAACTGAGTTTATGTGTGTGTGTGGAACTGTTTGTTCAATATTAAATTTTTTTGTAAACTTTATGGGTTTAAATCTGCTGAAGTGATTCTAATCCTCTCATTTAAAAAATGTATTATTCTTGCCAACTATTCCATATTTTTAAGAAATCTTTAGGAAAATTTATTGTTCTTCCAATAAAATATTTCCAAATGGGGGAAAATGTATATTCCTCATTTTTATTAATAAAAATGAGTAAATGAATAAGTTAAAGTGAATTCTAAATAAAATCTCTAGTATTTAAAATTTCTGAAACAAATATTTCTTTTTTACACTGTTTGCAATGAGGTATTTTAAATTGAGAAATGCACAAGATTGTGCTCTTCTCAATTTAAATTTAATTAAATTAATTGATTTGATTAACTTAATTGATTTTGTGATGAATGTTATGTTTGGGTTGAGAATTTTTATAAAAAAAAAGTATATTAATAAAAAATTCATTAATTCAAACTTGTAAAAAAATTAATTTTTTATTCAGCGTATTAAACTTTTTGATAACGACGAAAATGTATTATAAATTCTAAAAATTAGTGATTTTCAGTAGAAGAAGCATACACATAGTATGTTTAGAATAAATATAAGCTATTTTTATCTTTCTAAATTCAATTTGAAACAAGGCTCATAATAATTCCTTGAATTAATATGTTTCAGTTCAGGTACTATAAAACTGGTGTTGCTCTTGGAAAATAATGATTCACTCCTGAAAAATTGCATTTCTTTAGATAAATTTTTTGTTAGAAAAACTAAATTTGATCATTTTTTAAAATTGAAAATTATGTGGATCAAAAAATAATTTAAATAATATTTGAATTTGTTGTTCCTATTAGAAAAAAGCAAGACTCCAAATAAAAAACAGAAGATAACTTTTTTCAATTTGTGAATCATTTTTAATATATTGTAGCTTGAATAGATATGACAAATTTATATTCTCGAATTGTGATGGTGACCAACAATTTAATGGAGATTTAGAAGATCCATTAAGCAGAAAGTGACTCATAAAAAAATTCGTCTTATTAGATTTTAAATCGTATATTGATTCAATTTGTAGGACTTTAATACTGTATTAAGAATTATTTGATATATTATAAGTAGATTTTTTCAATTGCTGTAATACAAACAAAACTATTTTCATTGATAAAAATTAGTTAATTTATGTTCACTACTCTCATTCCAACTCTATTCAGTTTTTTTTAAACAATCTGATGATGGAAAATAAAAGATCAATTGGTTGTTGCTAAGAATATTTGTAAAATCATATCCAAAACATGGGAAATATTAATATTATAAAATTAGCAATGGTCGTAGTACTGCTGCTAGTGTCAAGCAAGTATTAATTATATTTAGATGAACAAAAACAAAAAAATCAGCTTATGGTGAAAAAATGCAAAGATCTGCTAAATTAAATCTAAGATCTACTTAGATAAAACAAAGCATTTGAAAGTGATATAAATAATCTGCAATAGAATATGCTATAAACATCTATTGCAGAATATATCTAAAAAGTAGATTGGATTGGCCAGTTAATAACAAGTCATATATTTATTGTTATAATGCTTTGAGAAGCAATAAAAAATGTAATAATGAACTAAAAGATTAAGTTAGAACTATTTTAAAAGTAATTTCAATATTTTATTGCATAACGTTTTATTGTAAATACTCCTCCATAAATGCAGTATTTGTCTATTATTTAAATCAAGCAATTTTCTTTATTATTTAATTTCAATTACACTTAATAAGTCGTTCAATTATTCATATAAAATTGAGACTACTGCAGCCTGTCTGATCTGTGGGAGAGTAGAATCAAGAAGAGGGTTATGGAATACACTTAAACATTTCAAAATGAACACTGAAGTGATAGAATGAAAACAGTGTTGGGACATGAATTTATCCATACTGCTTGAAATACTTTTGCCTATAATCAGTAATCAGTGATTAAAAAGTTATTTTGAAATCATTGATAAAGAGATAAAAGAAATAAGTGATAATAAATGTTAAAAAGTTTTTGGGCTATATATTTTTTAATCTATAGGTTGAGAATCCACTATGATTTTTTAAATTATCATTTGTGTGGTTCTTATTAAAACAAATTTATAAGATTTTATACTCTTTTACATTCGTATCAAGTTATTTCAAAAGTTATTAATTATTTTCAAAAGCAACGTGATGAAATTCAAAAAGTGCATTTCAAGGCGATTCCTTTTTAAAATTCAGTATTCTTAATAAAACTCAATTCTGTGTCGAACAGCTCAGCGATTAATTTAGTGATATTTGAATGCTGGAACAAACTTAACATTTTAACAAGGGAACATTTGACTACTTATTTTTCTTTCACAAAAAATTTAAATTTGTTCTTATTATTTCAAAACTTTTTCAGTGAATATTTTCGTAAATTAATTCAATATTTTTTTATAGATTTCATTGAGTTTATATTTTGAATTCTGTATGTCTTATTATTTTCTGCAATTATTATTTACATACGAGAAATACTATTATTTTAGTCCTTTGTTTTCACAATATACAGAAGCAAATTTTCTTTTTCTCAAAAGAGTAGTCGCTAAACATTTTTATCTCTTTCATTTTCTTTAAAGTTATGTGGAGACTACATAATTTTTTTTATTTCTAATTCTCGGCCGCTACTAGGATATTCCACCAGTACAAGCAGTGGAAGTGAAGGCAACTTATAGTATGGTGTGGCCAGTGGGTGTGCCATCGTCGTCCTGAAAGTCAGTGAATTTTCATAATGTAGACGCATAGCCCAAGCAGAAGACTCAATGACTCGGTCTGTAAGCCAGAGAGGTATCATTTTACATGGAGGACATTGCAACCATAGGGTATTTCACTTGGCCCAGCAGGCATTAGTGAATATGGTGGGTCTTCGATTGGATCGTGATTTGAATACCTCCCGATAACGAAAGCGGACGTCCTAACAACATGACCACTGCGACCTCTATGTGGAGAATTTGCTTGAGTTAAAATCTCTTGAAGTCACATTGTCGTTCTCTTTGCTAAAGAATGTATACAAAAATTACTGTGAACTGCCTTAAAAAATTATACACTAAATGTAAAATATTTGATTTATAGATTTGGTTTAAATATTGTAAATTTAACTAATTCGTTTTTATATTTCATATTTATAATCAAAAAGTTCGAAATAATGTTTTTATAATTTCCTTCACTTCAATTACATGAATAAAATCAAATTAAGTCAAATTTAATAAAATTTGAATTTACAGACTTAATTACATTGTGTCATTCTTTATAGTATATGAAACGCGTTATTCCATCTCTGTTACGATTGCCCACCTCTATTAGAAATAAATACCTCTCTATAACGACATACCCCTGTATAACGAAAAATATATATATAAACTATTTCTGAATTAATGAATTGAATTGACACTGTCTCAAAGAAAATTTCAGTATAAAACAATAAAGAAAATAATCATTTCTTGATCAGCATTATCTCAAATATTTGTAAATTATTATATCATGTTAAAAATGGAGGGATATCATAGTTTTATTCAATATGTAAATTTACTTTTTATATTTTTAATATATAATTGGAATTCCGTCTTGTTAAGAAGAATAATTAAAATTTACCAATATTTTGTTTACATAATAAAATGTATTATTATGTACTGTTCTGAGCGCTCCGTGGCTGAGTGGTCAAAGGCATCACTGCTAATCGCTTGAGAGCGTAGGAGTGTGGCTTCGATTCCCACCGTGGCCCTGGGTGTTTTCTTCGTTATTCTTCTGTGGTTGTACATCTGTCATTGTGCTATTTGTCCTAATATCGACGAAGACTTACAAGCGGATCTCAAGAATCAAGCAAACAAGTCTGAATATATGTAATGTAATAAATAAATATGTACTGTTCTAAAATTTAATAACATTACTAAACTAAACTATGCAGCACAGACAGCCCATGTGGGCCACAAGGCCTATAGTGTCTATCTCTGTCTTCCTGTCCGAGAGGCCTTGGGTTGCGAAGCATATTTCCCGATTAGGTGGTTAGCCTAGTACGAAACCCCCAGTATTTAGTTCCCAAGTATATATGCTTGGTACTCAAGTTTATCGACCCACTGAAGAAATGAAAGGCTGAATCGACCTTGCCCAGTCCGAGGATCGAACCTCGGGACATGTGCCTTGGAAGCGTGAAATGCTACCACTAAGCCACCGGACTTCAAAATTTAATAATAATTAAAAATAATATGAAATGAGTGTCAAGGTTGGAAATTTTTTATAGATATATTCGATTTTGCTAATATATTGGATAGGTTTATTGATTTCAGTACTTCGAGAGTCAGGTAAAAATATTTTGTTGTTTTACTATAATTTGAATTATATTGTATATGTTAACACATTAGAATCGCGTTTTAATTCAAAAATAAGTCACTGTTTAAAACAAAGCCCTTCATGAATAATGAGATGATCAATAATTGATGGAGACATGAATTTATTTCATTTTGATTTATTGTTCAACGATAAATATAACAAATTAAATTTCTTATATTTATCATTTATGAAGTAAAAGTTTAATTTCTACATTAACAAAATTTTACGAGTTGAAACTTATCATTACTGTACTAAGAATAGCGTTCAGTAAATTATAAAAGAAAAATGAATATTGACTATAATAATAAGAAATGGTAAAAATAAATTTCCTTTTCTAATTACTTTTTTAATTATGATATTCTTTCCGTTGTGTTATTTAACTAATATGAATAAGAAAGGATGAATTATAATTAAGGAGGTTTTATTTGATTTATTACGTCTTTTCTAACTCAGGAAAAAGTAAACATTTTGAAAATCACCAAGTATTATTTAAATGAATTCTGATTAAGAAACATAGGATCTTATATAATAATGAATTTTAAAAATAGCTACACTATATATTATTTGTGAAACATTTATCTTCATATTTACACATTTGCAAGCGTTTTTTTACATAACATTTTTATCTAAAATATTTTTTTGAATATAGTGATATAAGGTTAGTAGAAAAGATACTTCATACTGAAATATATTATAATAAGCTTAAATAAAATAAGATAAAATAAAATAAGCTTAAAATTACTGCTTTTAAAATTTAGAAGAGAACAAAGGGGAAAATAACATTAATAATAAAAGTTAAAAGTTCTGAAATATTTTTCTCTATATACATTTGTTATTATGAGGAATATTTGTTTGAGAAATCAGGAATGTTTTAATAATTGAGCTGAAGCATTCACCATTTATTCTTAATTTATAAGAAAAAAAATATTTCTCTTATATATTCGAAGCATATTATATACTTGATTAACAACATTTCTTTAATTCACGATTGACTGAATATTGATAAAAAAACGCATTGAAAAGTCTTGAAATAATACAAAATTAATTGAAAAAATATTCAATTTCCTAGCATCCAAATGATTTTAATTTTCTGTAAGCGCAAAAAATTTTTTTTCTCAAAATGTAAGAGTACAGAATAAGTCATTATGAAGAATTTATTTTGATTACTGTATAATTGATAAGTACACATTAAAAAAAAAACAATGTTCGTTTTTGTCGTTTTCAATATACAATGTGTTTTAGTGAATTGAACACGTTATGTTAGCAAAGCACTTTATTTATTAGGTCCATGATTGATTTTACAATTTTTATTTGTCGGCATTTATACATATGCACAACATTTGAATATTTTTTTTACAAAACTGTACAGATCACATGGAAACAATCTGAGGTGTTTCATGTCATAGAAAAGATAGTTTCTGAAATGATTGCACATCAAAAAGAAATAAACTATTAATAGAAAAAAGAAATATTATAATTATTTATTTATTATTATTTTGACAAACATTTTAATTCATACAACTTGTGTGCAAAGCATAGAAAAATATTTAGCAAAAGATAAACTCAACTTAGTACAGTATATTGCAATAAATGGAACACATTCATAATTAAAGCAATCAGCAAATGTTTAAAGTAGAGAAGGACATAAACCAAAATAAGTGATAAGTAACATTTAGTAATTCTCACAACTGAAAATATTAAAAATTATATATAATTTTATTTTAAAAACTATAATCATGCGAAATCTTTTCACCTATAATAAAATATAAAACTTCCCTGAACTAATCTCATATAATAGAATATTGATTTACTCTAGTGATCAATTATGATTTTAATAAGTTTTCTGAATCTGTGTTAATTTAACATTAATGATATTTTAAAATACTTTATTTTAAATGAAAAGTTTTCTTTTCTCTGAAACCAAATTGAGCTTAATGAATCAATGGGCTGACAAATGAGCATCATTATAATGTCTAAAATCATTCGAATGATTTTCATTTCATTTTTCTCAGAAATAATATTTTTTATTGAAAGTAATTTAAATTTGTTAAATTTAAAAAAATAGCTTTTTAAAGTGAAAGAAAAATCAGTAAGGATCATTAAAAATTGTTTGAGAGATCTCTTCATTTGATTTCTCTCAGAAAAAATAATTTAATTTTGTTTAATTTTTCCTCATTAAAAGTAAATTTAATTTTGTGTATTAAAATTGTTAAAAATATCTTTAAAATGAAATAGAAGTCATTAATAATTATTAAAAATCTTTCGAGTTTTTCTTTGAAAAATTATTAATTTATTCAATTTTTCTTTGAAAAATAATTTAATTTTGTTTAATTTTTTCCCCATTAAAAATAATTTTAATGGGGAAAAATTAAACAAAATCATTTGTAATTTAAAAGTAATTTCAGTAATTTAATTTTGCGGATTAAAAATTATTAAAAAATAATTTGTGAAGGATAGAAAACAATTCATAATCATTAAAAAATCATTTGAATGATTTTCATTTGATTTCTTAAGAAGTGTGGTTTCTTAAGACATTTGTTTTCTTAAGAAGTTTTTTCTTATTAATAATTTGTTTGTAAATAATTTTAAAATATGACATACATACTTAATTACGCCTTATTGTTTTTTATTTTTTTAAATATTATTTCATTATCTTCTTTAATTAAAGGGTTTTAAAAATGAATTAATTTCTCGAAATTCAGTTCCAATAAAAATTGAATTTATTACTATGAATGTATCAAGAAAGTCTTTATTTTCTATAAAAATTTTACAGTAGATATCTAATGAAATCTCACATTCTTAATTTTTTTATTTCTGGATTTTTAATCAATTTATGAAACAAATGTAGCCTCTATAATATTATAAATTTTTAACTTATATTTTCAAATTTTCAAGAAATAGTGTAAATAATGTTGGAACTATAAATAAATTTATTTGCATGATTTATTTCTTTAATGTATTTAAATTTTAATATGTTAGTAATAAATTTATCTAATAAATGAAATGAAGAATTATTTTACTAGAAATGAAATTTTAAACGTTGAACAACTGCTTTTACTTTTAAGTTATATATTCTCATAGCACAGAAAAAGCTAATATAAAAACTGGAAATAGAACCAAAATTTTTAAATTTCTAAAATAAATTCTGAAAAAAGAATGTAAATGCAGATATATAAATATTTGTCGTGAATTTCACATTTTATATCATATTATTAAGATAAATATTATATATATTTATACATATATAATTAACAGGAAAACAAAACTTAACTTCAAAGGAAAATTTGCAGTATAAACTCAATAATTGAAACAAGAAGATAGAATAAAATATGAAAAAAATGATATTCAATGAAGAATTTATTTAGTTAAACTTATTAAAAATGCAATTATATGAGATTCATTTGTTATATCATTATTCTATAATTACTTTAATTTATTTATTATTAATAATGAAAAATATCATAATAACTCCATTTTGTTTATAAACTTTATTTTTGCATTCAGCTCATTATATTAGGTTAGAAGTGCTATTATTTTTTATTTATTATAATTTTATCAATATCTGATAAACACTTTTTATTTACTTTACTAGATTTTCTGATCCCAAATTCAATTAAATAAAAGTTTTAAGTTCATTATTTTTAGAAAAATTTAGGAAATAATAATTTACTGAATTACATACGAGAATAAAGTAATTTATTGAAACAGAATTTTAAATTCCGTTTGCTTAATTTACATTTATTAAAATATATTTTATTTTTACTATAATCCATAAGAGCTTAATTCAACCCAAGAAGGAACATTTTATTAAATTAAGGAAAAAAATCTTTGTAGACTAAACATTTCTTAAATATTTATTCTTTGAAATGTTTAAACAATAAATAAAAAATAGCTTCATGATCAAAATATTTATTTACGAAAATTAATTTTTCTGTGAATTTTCGCAACTTTATTTGTAATTTTTAATTTTTCTATTTGTTTTTAGTAATTTCATTTTTTTATTAAAATAACAAATAATATTTATAAAAATTCCATTTCAGGCTTTATATTAATATTAATTCCCTCCAACATGAAGCATTTTTAATATAGCATTGATATTATCATCCAACTTTTCTAAAATCTTTATAAAAATAGAGAATATGATATAAAATAGTGTTCGTAATTAACAAACCGTCTTAAATTTTTTCAAATTAAAATTTTTGTATTATTAATAAGATATCTTTTGTTCAGATTATAGAGTTTTTACTGCTTAACAACGGGATTTCCACATTTCATAAACATCAGCAAACACAACAAGCATTATATTAACACTCTTATTTTACAGGGATAAATCAGAAATATAAAGCATAATAAATTCATGTATTGCATTTTGTGTAATAAGTGTCAGTAGGACGGAAGCTATAAAAAAGTTTAAATATGGACGGATGTAAGCAAAGTTGCTTTAAAATGTGGACGTTTTGTTTAAACAATGCTTATTGAAGATTCAAATTGTATATGAAGAGTAATTTGAATAGATTACTTCGAAATTGTGATGCATAATTTATACAATTTCTGTTTAAGTCATTTCAACACAGAAATTTAGGAAACATCTCACAGTTTTTCTAAAATTGGTCTTGATATTTTGGCATTTCCAACATAATTTTTTTCAGTCTATATTAAAATATGAAATCATGGAACTATTAAATATAATTTAGACATTTTAAAATTTAAGTATGATTAATCTTAAATAACTAAACAAAGATAAATTATTTATTATGTGATAATGTCATCATTATACTGTCATCATTAATTTGCAAGTTAGAGCTAGTTTAGTTGATTACTAAGTATGTAAGACACAATTGTTATCAAAATATAGTAATTTATTTACTACATAACCGCAAATCAATTCAGCGGAAGAAAAACTAGACAGGATTTAAGGAATCTTACAGGACAGTAAGAATCTCATTCCAAATCAAACAAAATATTTTATTTTTAAGTTAGTAATCTCTCATTTGAATTAAATGATTGGAATCATTCCTTTAATGAAGCTTTATGTTTCAAAAAATATATCTTTCTAATAATGATTTGTTTCGATGCATATACTTCGTAATACATTGAAGCAAATCGTTATTAGAAACGATGTTTTTCCATAGTAGAAACTATGTTTTTCCTTATTAGAAACAATATTTTTCCTTATTATAAATAATGTTTTTCCTTATTAGAAACAGTGTTTTCCTTATTAGAAACAGTGTTTTTCCTTATTAGAAATAATGTTTTTTCTTACTAGAAACAATGTTTTAAACAAAATCCTTATTAGAAAATCAATGTTTTTCAGTTTTTTTAATGAGGTTTTTGGATAATTATTTTTTAAACAATCAGCAATATTTGATTTAAAAAATTCAAATATTTTAATTTCTATGATACTAAAAAGCTAATTGATATTTAATATTAATATAATGTACAATTTCATAGTATTTAAAAGACTTAATATATGAATAAATTTTAATATCAGAGTTTATTTTGGGAGTTGGAAAAAATCAGATATTTTTATTGATATAGATTTTATAATCCAAAATTTTAAAAGTAGAATCTCAGTGAATGCAGGAGTTAAAATATTAAAGAAAAAATAATTATTATGTGATTATGGTCTTCATTTAAATGTTTTTACATCTATAATGGCTAAGGTTTTGGTCATAATTTCTGATTCTACTTGATAATACTTTGAAACTCCCCGAATTTAAAACTTATTTTATATTTCGAGAAATCTACATCTTTTAAATGTTAATTTAAAACTTAGCAAAATTTTTTTTACATAAATATAAGGAAAAAATAATTAAGTTACATCAAGTTGTAGGTCAAATCAAGGCTTTTACTAGTTTCTTTTTCAGATAAACTTTTAAACAATGCTTTAGAATTTTAAATGCGTTAATAATAAAATTTCAGATATTTAAAACTCAATATTTTTATTTAAGAAGATTAAAAAATAATTCTAGTGATACAAAAAAGTTTAAAAATACTTTATGTGGTCTCAAATGGAAGCTGATAACAATGATGTAGTTTTCACAAATTTCGAGTTTTTTTAAAGTTTGAAATTTTCAAATGGAATGACCCCTTAAAGCTTGAAATGATAAATTAAAAGATTTCATTAACATTTGATTTTTTACAACAATAAAAAAGTTATATATTAATTTAAAATTATTTAATTGGAAAATATATGATAGATTATGAATTTTGAGCTATAAAGTACAATGAAGTAAAATTATATAAAGCTTATGAAAATTTACAAATTATGCATCACAAAGTCTTTTTTTCTCCTAATAATGCACCAGAAGCCACTATAAGTCATCTAAGTTAGAAGAAATCGATATATTTTAAAAGCATTCTAGTAAGTAGAATTTGAAAAAAATTTTCTTTAATTTGAAATTGAATAAGAACATTTTAAATTCTAAAAGCCTAACTTTATAAAAATTATTATTACTTTCTTATACATGCATCTCATTATTATTATATTTGTACCAGCTAGACCTACATATTTATTATATTATAGATAATTACCTAACTTTAGATTAAAATATAATTTTAATAAAATATATATTTTAAAAATTTCTAATTAGTTATAATAATTATTATTAGAAGCATGTTTGATATATTTCAATAGATTTTCAATGAGCATAATTTAAATTTAAAACACATAATACTGTTTTCATTTTTTGTTCGTGTAATACGAAACAAATTATTGCTAAATACACACTACTATTTCTAAGAATTAAAATGTATTCATAGAACTGTTACGTTACAAATAAATAAAGCATACAGTTAATTTTAAAAGCTATGATTTTAATTAATTTTAAATCCTATTAAGTCTAACTTTGATTAATAATACTTTAGGAACTTATATAAATTTTTGGCGTCATGGTAGAAATTTGTATGGTTTTGCTTCCTGTTCCATCTCGCCTAGCAAATGATAACTTACAAAATCAAATTTCTGTGTCAGTGTTTTATTTTAGTGAGAATGCTATTAATTTATTTTGATTCGAAAACATACAAAAACAGTGGGAAAAATTGGATGTTGAACGAAAGCTTGGCATTTGATCGTTTGGCGTCACTTCGTTAGTTCAACCTCTTTTTTTCCTTTAGTGCTTACGATTAATGTTTAAGCAAATTAAAAATCTAACGTAAATGTTACGTATTCACATCTAAAGTATTATTTTAATAGTTTTTTTTAATTCATTCTGACTCTAATATCATGCATTATTATTTAAAAATAAACTTGATCCGCAGGTTCAAATATAGTTGAAAAGTTGATGCTTTTATAAGAATTTTTACAAAGTAGTAAATATTTAAATCTATAGAACTAATTTGGCGATGAGATACCAAAGAATGTTTCTAATGAGCATATTGCTTTTAAATTATTTCTACATTATATTTTAATTAGAAGTAAGTAGTATAGTGATGAAATCTATATTTAAATAAATATTTACAGATTTTTTTAAATTACATACATTATTTCAAAATTTCTTTCAAATCTAAAAGGTTATTTTGAATCATATGTATTTATAACCTTTATGACTCTGGTCCCGGCAAAGCAATTTTTTTCTTTCACATATTTAAACAATCTTAATAAACTTTCTTAAAGATACAAGTAACTTACGATTTCTCGTCATGGTCCCATGCTAACAATTATTTTAACCACGCAGTTAAGGTATTTCTATAATCCAAGTTACGTACTTATTTTAAATCGTGAAGAGTATAAAAATTCTATTGAATATAATTATCTTTAGAAGGTGCATAGAGATATTAATGATTTGCAGGATGGCATTCGTAGATGATATGTGGTTACTATAAATAACTAGCAATTCCTTTTGCACATCCCAGTGACTGAGATATCTCAGAAGAGATGTGGCTATTTGGCAGAAAATTGGCGAAACATTGTTTGAAGTAAATACGACCATAATTCTTTTATTCTTATTCTGTCTGAAAAGCAAAGAGCAGGTGCAAATTTGCTATCTGGTATATTTGGCAGATACGAGAATTCTATCTGTTACACTGTTGTTCTTTTTTATTTCGTATTGTTAGGTTTTGGTGAAAGAATCTACTTCGTTAGATAGATTTTTTGTCAAAAAAAAAAAAAAAAAAAAAAAATAGCAGAAAATGCTTAAAAATATATAATGTTTTGATTATAAAATTAAATGTAAGCGAACAATGAATAAATGCATTAAGAATTAACATTGAGTATTGAACCAATATATTTAAGAATGGAGATAATATAATATATTATCAATTCTTAAATTTTATTATTAACTTGTATAAACTTTTCAAACTTCTAAGAAATGATTAATCAAATCTCTATTATATAAAAAAAAGTAGAAGAAATGCAGCAGTTAAATAAATTTGAAATGTTTTGAAACATATATTTTCAGTTTTGACTAAAAGTATTTATTTCAAAAAGTTTTCAGATTTGTGTAATTGTATTATTTTTTTTCAACTTCATTCTTTTAATGTTTGCCTATACATTTTTTACCATTTCTTACTGGTTAATTATCTTAATTAAACAAAAAATCAAAGCGCAAATCTAAACGGTAGTCTCAGGTGATTTAAAAGCTTTCGTAACATGACAATGAGAAATTTCTTCAATTAAAGTTTATCAACTCATTTTAAAGTTTTATGCAGTCAATCTATTTTTTATGTAACATTTTCCTTTAGTTCAATAAATGTTTGACTTTTCCATTAAAAGTGAGATAAATTAAAATAATAAAACATTCTTAAATGTCTTGAATTATTTCTATAAACTAGAATTACAAAAAAGGCAATTTTCAATAAATTTTTTTTCCTTTCATGATATCAATTATATATTTTAACATGTAAATTTTTAACTCTGAATTTTGATTGTATATACTCATGTAATGAAATACAAGAAAAAAAAAAGATACCACATAGTTTCATCGAATGTGGATTGGTATTCGACTTGAAATGTAATCAAGTACAATAAAAATCTATTGTAATGCTACGTTATTATTAAGTTATGTGGGAACTATTCCAGAATACTTTAAAATCATTGAAAATTTTATAATAATAGGAAATAGCATAACATTCTAAGATTTTATAATAAATTTAGGGAAGGATTTAGAGTACTGCGTTAAAATCAATGGCTAATGTAATGAGTAAAATTAAAATACAGGAATTCGAAACTCTTTTTTATAACTGTAAAATTAAAAAAAAAAAAATGAAATTCCGGATGCTTTTCTTGTGGATGTAAAAATGGAATTCGGAATACATTTCATACGTCTTTAAAAAAAATTCTGAATGTTCTTCTTATGGCTGCGAAATAGAAAAATTGGAATTCGGAATGGTTTTCTTTACTTTTTTCTGTGTCACTTCTTACACTCTCTAGCGTTTTATATTTCTGTTTAACTGTGAATTTTAATGATATATTTTTAATTGAAATAACTTTTAAAACTGTATTCCTAAATTTATAATTTGCTTAAAATACTTTTAAAATTTTATAATGAAAGAAAAGAAATTTAATCAAAACTTGTGCCTTTCTAAAATTCTATTTTATAGAAATGATTTGAGACATTAGAAAGACTTTTAATAATAGAATATAACTCACATCGAATTGTAAAATTATGCATTTTTTAAGTAAATGAAATTGAATCATATAGATGTTTTCAAAAAAGAATTTTTGTGTAACTCATAAGCATAATTTTTTTTTATAAACAATTGTTTGAAAAATCTTGTGATGTTCAAAACTACTTTAAAAGTTTAGTTTGATCACTTTTATAACATAATTGCTTAATATTGTAAGACGATATTATATTGCCAAATAGTAAAATATTTGCATCAATAATCGTAATTTCTCTCTCTCTCTCTTTGCCATAAATACCACTTAACAAATTTATACCTTGCGATTTTTCAAAGCAAGTTTCTTTCAAAAGAGCCACTTCTGTGAAGGCAGAATGGGTTTGTGAAATAGAATCACATTATGTTAGGTATTAAAATATGAAGAGATTAAAATATAGTTGATATTCTTATCTATAGTACTATTGCTATATCAAATGTATTATCGTCATATAACCTATCTAGGAAAACCAGAATATTTCTAAACTAACTTATTTTCTTGTATAGAAATTTAGTAGATCGTTTTGTTGCATACTGAGAGAATCAACATTCTTTTTGACTGCACGCCAAGTTAATGATCTTACTTTTCTTTGCAGGAAAAGGTCTATTTGTTCCAGTACCTATCTAAATCATAAAAGAATAACTCAGTGAATTATTCTCGTCAATTCCTTAATGCAAAAACCCAGCTTCATTTTTTATAGAAGCTTTGAGACATACTGTAGTAATAACCTTATCATTTTATGTGGTTAATATATTTTATTAAAATAATTGAACTGTTAGCTTCTATTCACAAATTTACTTTAAATTCTGAACTGATTAATAATGAATTTATTTCAACTAAGGAAAATTACTAACATTCTTTATTTATGTGAATATGCACAAATATACTTCAATATTAGAGGCAATATTGTCAATGAAATGACAAATTTCGAAATGTAACGTACATAATTTTTAGAACTATTCAAGAGAAGCTTTTGTTAGATTTTTCATAATTATTACTGAACTTTAAACGATATAATATTCAGAACAAATTCTTATGCATGTATTAAAATTAACTTCAGGTCATTCCTATAACGTCGTTTTTCGAAAACTTTCGGAACCAAAACATCTGTTTTATTCTTAGAAAGTTATAAAATTTTCAACACGCATAAAGCCTTTTGTACATATTACGTACACAAGAATTACACCTTCATTTATGTATTAGATTACTATGTAATGCCGTATATAACGTAAGAAATCTATTTTGGAAACAGCATATGATGGAAAATATAATTGCAAAATGAAATCGGAAAATAATGTAAGCAAATATATTTCTCAAAAGCCTGTCAATATGTCATCCAATGTTCAAAATTATGCAATGTAATTGTTGTGTGTGTGCACACACTTAAAAATTAATGTATCCTGATTCACAAAAACAAACAAATTAGTTATGAATTTGATCTTTTGCAATGACATTTTTTAACAGCAATATATTTCAATTTGAACCATCCAGAGAAAGAAAAATTGTTTCCTTTTCAACATGTGTATGCTGGACAGCGAAGTACCAATTTATATTTAAAGCTGGAATCAGAAACCTAGATTGCGGAAGGCCATATTAGGCTTAGTTTGAAATATTAAAAACTGTTTTTAGATGTGGATAAATTGAAGAATAATATCTGAGAACCGAAATTTCTGCAAATACTTTAACTCAACATGTTTTTCACTGAAATTTTTTTAAATGTTTTGAAAATATGATAATTATAAAATTTCCAATGTTCTGTTTGAGAATTTAAATTGAAAATTTTTTCTGTTGCTTCATAAGGATTGGTTTATTCTGATTTTAATAACCACGCTTTTTTAATGTTATTTATTGCCAGAAAATTATGTCCAAATGCTTACGTGTTTTGGCGAAAACATTGTAAGGATTTGCACTGAGTTTTCTGAGAGAATGTATGATGCACAAGCATATACCTACTTTCCTACATGAAGAGTTTCTTTTGGCTGAATTCGAATTTCTTGTCCTTATGTAAAATAAAATTGTGCAACGATGGAAGTGTACGTCATATAGGGGAACTTCGATAATTTTTCAATTGGTTGCAGTCATATCTACAAGTTCACTTTGCAGATATATTAGTTAACAGATTTACGTTTACTTCTAGTGACGGTCCAGTCACAGTAAAGCGTGCAGTCAGCTAGCATTTCAATAAGGAATATCACAGATTCTACTCAGCACTTGTTGACATCTTTCATCCTCTCACTGTTTTTAGTACGAAGTTGAAAAGGAAGCTTTCCGCTGTTCACGAATATGTTATGAAGAAACTCTTTCCCAAGGCTTCTCGAGAACCC
The DNA here is from genome assembly GCA_037975125.1 of Latrodectus hesperus. Classification (NCBI taxonomy): domain Eukaryota; kingdom Metazoa; phylum Arthropoda; class Arachnida; order Araneae; family Theridiidae; genus Latrodectus; species Latrodectus hesperus. Next base: position 28,800,132 of record CM075853.1, on the reverse strand, counting down.
ATGGATAGAAGTAATTTCCTTTCTGTTCAATTAAAGAAATGGTGTGCACCAAAACTTCTTTTTTTCCTCAACGAATCGCTTCCTGGCACTGATTCAGTTAAACAATGGTCGATGTCACTGTTTACAGGAATACAAGTGGCATCATAAGGTAGCAGTGACGAAGTCGTGTTCCTTTTTGGAAACTGAAATGCAAAGAACGGTAATTAAATGAGAGTCTTGTAAGAAAATTCATTTAAAATTCAACATTATCAAAATTTATGATTTATTGAGAAAAGTATATAAGCCAATAATTGTTTGTTTTAAGAAAAATCAAAATTTTTGAACACCAGCAGCTCAATTTTTAATTGCATCGAAATAAGTTTACATTATACTTGTTAAATGGTTTATCACTGAACAAGATTAGAGTTAATTTATTTCATGAAATGTTTACAATGCAATGCTACTTTAATCATTACCAGACATTAATCAATATGAAAAACACTGTAATGAAAAGAGTATATTAGTAAACTGTTAAAAATTACACACAGTGAATGTGTTATTATAAAGATTTATGCTTTTAATCAACAAAGTTAGTAAAGTTATTTTTATGACATGTTATTTACTGATCTTAATTTTTTTAATGTAATTTACATGTATTTAATTCCAAAAAATTGCTAATGAGATGTTTCTACAATTTTCAATGATTATTCTCTCATAGCGTAAATTATTATTAAAAAAGTGTAATTTTTGCTAAAAAATTTAATAGATTTTTGTTGTTATCCTTATTTACAAATGCACATATACAAATATATTTATGCAAATATTCTTATAAATTTTAATCTCAGATTGTTTAATGAATTACTTCACTTAAGCATTGAAATCATCATAATAGTAGTAATACGTCTCATTGTGGTAATATTATACTGTCCGAATAAAAAGTTTTGAAGTTAAAGTGTGTATGATTTAAAGTATGGTTTATTTGAATTTTTAGAAATATCGCATTAAAAAGAGAGGACTACTGAAAAAGCAATACCCATTCAAGACAAATTAAAATCAGCAAGACTCTGGATGCTAAAAGAGCATGATTCTGCCACTTTTTCATAAAATCATGATACTCAAAGATATAAGGTTTCTCTTATTGTTTTCGGAACAGAAATTGATATGAACATTAGGAAAATAGTGAAAATTAATAAAAAGTAGTCTTTCAGTTTAACGTCTCAAAGATCACTTTAAATTAAATGCTTCATATTTTAAGAATAGAAACATCATTATTTTGTGATAAAAGCAGGAAATCATGTTGAGAAATGGATTAAGTTCCTTTATTGTATATTGTTTTACATATAATTCCTTTATTGTATTGTATGTAAAACTTGTCATTTTAGTAGACTTCTTTTATAATATGAGCATGAGAAAACTAAAACAACTGAGGAAATGAAAAGAAAATTTTAATAAAGAAAGTAAAATGGAGGAATAAGTTGGGTGTTATTTGATCTCAAATTTCACTTTGAAAACTATCATCAATGAACACAAGCAAGAATTTGAGATTAAACTAAATAAAACTAAATTCTTTGGTTCACCTTAAGGAGAAAGTACTTGCAATCTACAAGAACTCAAAAAAAAAAAAAAAAAAAAAAAAAAAACAACATACATTTTTTCTGCATAATTGAAATCTCAAGAAATTTGCAAAACCTTTAATAAAGGATCAAGTTCATCTCCAACTGGATCTTGAAATTTTGTACAATTGCTATTTGGCACAGGTGCCGTATATACCATGATTCCAAATTCTGAATTTTTTTGGTGACGAAGAAATGCTGCCAAGATGACGTATCGTGACGTGCGCGATGACGTAAATACTAGGGTTACCAAAATAGAATTTTCTACACAATTCTTATAGGTCTCCATATGTATGACGTAATAAAAACGAGGTTGCCAGATACATAAGAAAATCCGCCAAAAATTCGCCAATCTCAGAATTTGGCATCCTGGATTATACGGCACCTGTGCCGGTATTTTTGTCGCCAGCAACACAGTTTGAGTAATTTTTAATAAAATCATATTACGTGCATTGGATTCTTTATATGAATTTTTGGATCGATTTAGATTAAATTCAGTGCAGTTGTCATGAATATCATTTAGAAGAAATGTCATAATGGAATTGCTAAATGAAGAAATCAAATTTATTTTAAAAAATTCAACTATTTTTGACACAAACATTTTTAACAGAGCACAGAATTTATAGTGTTTTTTTATAAACAATATATTTTTGTATTATAATTCTCTATAACTCTGGTGTGATAAAAGAATTTTGGAAAATCTTGAATAAAATATCCTATTGTTCAGATTCTTGTACTTAGAAACAAAAACAAAACCTAAAGATATAAGCATGTCATATTAATCTAAAAGGAAAATGTTATTCACGTTTTCCAAGAAATGATTACATTTAAAATGCGACATTGCCAAAACTAAAAAGTGCAAGAGAATTCGATTGATCTTTTGACAGTGTACAGTAAGAAGCATATATAGTACTAAAATACTGTGGAATAGTTATAAAACCACCAAAACGGTCACTAATGTTAAGATTGGCACATTTGGATATCTAACGCAAGTCATTCCACATTGTTAAGTACAGACTTCAGATTTTCAGTAATCTCACACGCACAGAAATTCATAGTAGAATGTAAAAATAAAAAAAAGGTAAAAACCTTTTATTTATTCTCATCATGAAACAGTGAATTTCAAAATCCTGATTGATGGGGAAACGTTTGGTTACAGATATTTCCGTCTGACAAACTGCGTACTTTTTCTTCGAGATTTTCATGGACAAGTACCGTGAATATTTGAGACTTTTGGCAGTTTTCTTTTCGTAGAATGTATTTGTTATTCAGCTTATTGCGTGTTGGTAAGTTAGAAAATTTTGAGCATTAGCTTTTAAGAGAAACTAGTACATGAAAATGATAAGAAATAGATAATAAAACCATTGTATAGAAAATTAAAGTATAGTCAATTTTATTGGAAAAATTTTGTTCATTTATTTACATAGCTGTGTGTATATCTCTCTCTCTGTATATATATAATATATTCTCTCTCTCTCTCTCTCTCAAAAGGAAACTGTAACAAAATAAATTAAAAATACATATACAAATTTTTTGTGGGTGGGTTTCATACTTAAATTTAGTAACAATTATTACACAACCTACATTTTATCAAACTAATAAATATTAATTTAATAAAAATATAATTTTTAGAACGAAGCAAAAAATAACTCACATAAGTGATGGGACACCATTAGATATTCAACAAAAATCGTCTAAAATAAGCAATAAAAATATTTTTTGTGTGTTTTATTTTTATTCAAAAGCAATTGGCAATAACTTATAAAATCGTCTACAGTATTTCTCTTCAGATTGTTTTGGAATTTTTGTGTTTTTTAGCTGTTTGCAGCCAGGAATGCTAAACGAAAAGAAACTTCACCTGAAATTCGAATATTAGTTATTAACTTACATATTGAAAGTGGAAAATATATTAGAGAAACCTCTGATGCAGTTAACTTGAATCAATCATCAGTTTTCAATATCATTAAACGATATAAAAAAAATCATATGATTCAGAATAAAAGAAGACATGGCCGACCATCAAAGCTATCCAATGGAATAAAGCGAATTGTCATTCGAATTATTAAAAAAAATCCAAGAATGAGTGCACCTAAAGTTGCTGCTGATTTACAAGCATTATATGGAGTTATTGTTAATCCTGAGACTATTAGAATAGTAATTCGATGTGCTGGATATCATGGTAGAGTAGCCAGGAAAGTATTCTTTGTAAGTGATAAGAATAGAAAACTGAGACTGGCTTTCGCAAAATCCAATATAAATAAAAATTCTGATTACTAGAATAAAGTTATATTTGCTGTATGAGAGTAAATTTAATATATTTGGTTCTGACGGTAGAATCTTGGTGTAGAGAAAATTGAGGGAAGAATTTCGTAAACAGAATTTTATGACAGCAGTAAAAAATGGTGGAAAAGAAGTTATGGTATGGGGGTGCATGTCGTCCGCTGGATTTTGTAATCTTATTTTTATTTACAGTAAAATGGATCAGTACAAGTATATTGACATTCTAAAGCAAAATTTGAAATCAACAGCACAAAAATTGAACCTTCATAACGAATTTAAATTCTATAAGGACAATCCCAAGCACACTGCTTTGAACGTTAGACTCTGGCTGCTGTATAACTGCCCTGAAATAATAAAAACACCACCACAATCTCCAGACCTAAATCCCATAGAAAATATTTGGCAAGAATTGGAATCAAGAATTCGCAAACACACCATTTCTTCAAAACAACAATTAAAATCGGTGCTTTAAGAAGAATAGGGTTAATCACTCTAGAAATCACAAAGAAAATTAGTCAAATCCATCCCAAGATGATTAAATCATGTTTTAAAAGTAAAAGGAAACCCAACAAAATATTAAAACCTTTTAAAAAGCAAAATTTATGGATAGATATTTGATAGAAAAGTAAGTGCCCCATCGCTTATGTGAGCTTTTTTTGCTCCGTTCTAAGTAATTGTATTTTATTCAATTAATATTTTGAAAAAATGTATGTTATGTAATAATTGTTACTAACTTTAAATATGAAACACACCCACAAAAAAGTTGTCCATGTATTTTTATTTATCATACAAGTGTCCCTTCACTTTTGTGAGACACTGTATATATATATATATATATATATATATATATATATATATATATATATATATATATATATATATATATATATATATATATATATATATATATATATATATATATATATATATATATATATATATATATATGATTTTTTAAGATATAGCTTGTGTTTAAATAATAATTCTGAATGAGTAACAAGTATGATACTTTATCAAATATTTGAGCAGAGAGAATCTGAACTATAAATATTTTTCTATATTTCAAAAGGATTAAAAATATTAAACATTGGCTAAATATCGAGTGAACTTGTTGCTGTTTAACAGAAAAAGAAAGAACGAAAGCATTTAATTCAGATGAATTGTGTTATGGAAATTTAATTGTTTTGAAAACCTTAAAATTTATTAAATTACATTTAACAATGTATTTTTATTTGTATATTTAATTTTCTCAGTGTAATGTAAAATGATATATATTTCATTCCATTTCAATTTAATATTAATGTACAAATTACAGTGCGAAGCATAATTATATGTAACGATTCTGAATAAATTTATGTTTTTGGGTTTGCAGCAAGGATCTGTCTGATGGTTTAAAACCTGACGGATTAAAAGAAGAATCTGTTAATAGAGGCATTTTTTTATTATTTTTGTTTCATTTTGTATCAATTTTGCTTTGTGAGAGCTGTCGCCCACTGGAGGAAGGGCATTAGCATATGAGCTTTGTGACAAGTACTTTGTAAACTTATGTCTAATTTGAATTTCAAAACTGAAATGATATCAAGTTCATTTGTCGAGTGATAAAAAACTATTTTGCGATAGAAATTAAAGAAATAGGGGGATTTATCTAAATCTAATTAAGACTTAAATATTGGACTTATTATTTAAACAAATGTATGTTAAATAATAGTTTTTTATTTTGTTGTACTGTACATAACCGAAATAAAAACTTCTTTACTGTAATGTTTATATGAAGACATTTCCAAGAGATGAATAAGCAAAAAACATATGTATTGTCTGATAAAAGAATGTCGAGAGCAAAAATAGATAAATATGAACTATTTGTTCTTCCAGAAAATGTTTTTTGCTATTGAATTCACAAATATTGTAGAGTGGTGACCAGTATTATGAGAAAAGTGACAAAGAAGTGAAAAGAAAGTGAAAGTATAAAGACGAAAAAGTATTGAAACACACAGTTATTAAGCTTAATCGTCATTAAGCTTGTATACATTATGTATGGTTCAAGGAAAAATCGGTTTATTTTACACTCGATCAACTCATGAACTTCAGGTGACATTTTCACCGTGCTCCATAACAATTGCAACTTTATTCATGGAATTCACTGAAGTAGTGACAAAACATGAGCACAAAAATCAAAACAAAGCAATTCATTTTTGTTGGAGCATACTGAATGAATCCCCAGACTTGAAATTCCCCATACTTGAATATGTTACAATTCATTTTTGTTGGAGCATACTGAATGAATCCCCAGACTTGAAATTCCCCATACTTGAATATGTTACAATTCATTTTTGTTGGAGCATACTGAATGAATCCCCAGACTTGAAATTCCCCATACTTGAATATGTTACAATTCATTTTTGTTGGAGCATACTGAATGAATCCCCAGACTTGAAATTCCCCATACTTGAATATGTTACAATTCATTTTTGTTGGAGCATACTGAATGAATCCCCAGACTTGAAACTCCCCATACTTGAATATGTTACAATAGCCAATAGGTTAAATTTCATTTTAATTCCTCTTTCTATGAACTATTTTTTTACCACTTTGTTTTCAAACCTAAGCAGAAGAGTGCAAAGAAATAAAAACCCGTTAATTAGAATATCTGCTGGACTGCATTAAATCATTATAGCTGGTATGACAGTGGATGAAATTGTTAAACCTAGTGATAAAGACAATAATGATAAGCGACTGCGAATTTTCATTTCTTTTTTATATCGCTATGTAGACACTTTTTCTAGTCGTTTCTCTGTATTTTCAGCCCCTAATGAATATAGAGTAAACCACAGGATTGAAAATTATCTAATTAGTTTTTGTTAAACCTTAACTGTAAAATTTATTCAAATGCTACCTTTGTGATTATGTACTTTTCAATTAAAAAAAACCGCGTTTAATAAAACTCATTTTATTTTTCGACTTTGGCTTTCCGAGTCGTTGGACTCACTTCTCTACCATACTTGCAACCTTAATGTAGAAAACAGTGAAATATGGAGTATGGATAACAAATTTCTGTTGAAGTATACAAAGGAGATGTCTTAAATTCTTCTTAAATTTAGGATAATGAGTTAGCTTATAGTTTGTTATGGTTGATTATGAGACTTTTTTAATAAAATGTCACTCGAATTGTTATCGTTTCTCAGATAGCTTCTACTTAGCATGTGTGTCTCGATCATAAGATTATTTAGAATTATCCAACTACCACAGATGAAATAAACCACGCGAATTAATTTAAACTCAAGCATACATGGCAAAGCATATTCCTTCAACGTTTTTGTTGTAAAAGATTTTATTTGGTTACGTTTTCATTTTTTTGTTCTTCGTTAATTACATTGCTTTGCTCATTAATTCATTTTGCTTTTCCGGGATTCACAACATTAAAATCCAAAGGATTTGGCAGAAACTGTACGATTGAGGTTATAAAGGCACTAATTACGACTATTAATGACAATTATGTCCTTAAATTTTCATCTGATCTCTCATAACGTTTGATTTAGAGATCTTTCAAGAAAGTATAGACGTAAGCTATGGTTTGGTTAACTAATAAATGTCCCCAATCAATGATGTATCATGTTTGAAGTTCAATATTATTTCTGTTTACTTATTCTTTTATGTGGAGTTATCTTAATTGAATTTCGGCCAGGAACAATCTCGGTGATTTGTTATAATTTATTAATAAATATCAAAGCAAATAATTTACTATAGAAGTTCATTGGAAGTACTTACTACTAATACCAACAAATGTAATGCCCCACATGATGCTCCAGACCCAGCCTACTACAATCAAGGCTGTGAGGAGCTGCAGGAACGACGCGAGAACGTTATACAGGAAGGCTGTACACCTGTCTTCGTACTCCGTCGGACAACCGCAGAGCACTGTTAAGGCAGCTAAGAATGTCCCTGAAAATAATAGAATACGAATAATGAATGTATGAAGTAAATACTACATTAAACTGAAGAAAATATTATAATTTATTTATTTTATTAAGCATACAATTAATGCATATAATATGTTGTTGCATAATCTACTGAGATTTCTACCTTTCAGCACTGCAAGAGGCAGAATTGTTAGCACCTTATCTAGTAGGGCACACAGTGGGTATGAAATCGTAGCAGCGAAAGTGGGTCTTCATAATTTAGAAGCAGAAACCAAACATGTTTGGTTTGCCAACCCCAGAGGTATCATTTCACTTTGCGACCATGGCATATTTCATATGCCGCAATCGCCATTAGTGAACACAATGGATCTTTGATATCGTTGGAATTCGAACTCATTACTTTACGATAATGAGAATGAATGCCCTAAACAACTAGAGTATCAAGGCCTTCGATGCCTATAATATAGTATGTTTAAATATCATAAGAAAAAACTCTACAATAATTTATTATTAACATTTTGACATACTTAAAATCTGGTACTAAACAATAATCTTGCATGCCTTCCACTAGGATTCAAATCCAGAAGAGTAATAGCTATATTCTGTATGGAAGTATTTGTTGTTTTACACCTCACAAGAGCTTACTAATACACTATTGTTTAAATCCGGAGAGCCAATTTAAGATGTGCCATAGGTAATGGCTCAAAATTTGAATCATTATTTTGCAATGAAGTTCATACTTGAGGTGACCCTTTCTCACTAGATTTCAATACCACATTAATAAAGGAATTGAAGTCTGAATCTAAAATATATACACATATATAAGGTTTAAATCCTTTAATATTTTTGTATATTTCTTATAACAGAATCATGCTAGAATATGAACTGAACACTTTATCAAAGATTGATGAATATGAACAGTATTCCATTCTCGTAAACATTTTGATAATTAGGATTCGAACATGACAGATTGCAATAAATTTTCAGAACAGTCATATTTAAAATTATTCTTTAATGTTCAACAAATTAGTTATTGAAAAATTTAAGTACAGCCCATATGGTCCGATATATATCTATATCTATCTATCTATCTATCTATCTATCTATATCTATCTATCTATCTATCTATCTATCTATCTATCTATCTATCTATCTATATATATATATATATATATATATATATATATATATATATATATATATATATATATATATATATATATATACATACTATATGGTACCATATGGTTAAGTTCAATATTTTCAATGAATGGTCTGAGTTTTAACCACTGAAGAAAAACATGAAAGCAAAATGTCGACTTTTCGTTTTGAACATAACGCAAAGCAACTGCCAAATGTTTTTCTTCCAGAATTTTATTTTCACCATCCAAAATTAGATGATAGATACAGTATTACCCATTACGCATTGAATAAATTGTACAATTGTTAATGTAATACATTACTAACTGTACATGCTCAAATCAAGAACGGCCAATTGATGCATATATTGTTAAATAATTTGAAGATATCAATTCGTTTAATTAATTTAAAATACCTATAGTAACAGAGCAAACAATTCTAAAAATTAAAGTTCTTTAAATTAAAAATGTTATTAAATTTCCTTCCGACATAATATTTTTAATTGGTATTTAAGAAAAAATTCCTATTAATACCATCGATCCAATTATGCAATTGAAATTTCAAATGAATAGAGAAAATTATTGCTAAAAAATTCTCAAATTAAACAATGATTCTAAAATGTATTGCTCCATCTCCAACATTAGTAGGTACCATATGTGCCATAATTCTGACATAGCGTTCCCAAAAACCTTTAGGTATTTTCAATTAAAAATATTACTATTTTGAATAGTTAAACATGCAAAATGTATAAATTTCTCATATTGATTTAATCAATATGAGACTTTCAACACAAAATCAACGCAAAAATTAGAGATCATGCAAATCATAAAATGGTCTTCTCAAATATTCTTGTAAGGTTGATGAAAATAACTTAGTATTAAATCTACGAAAATCGTTAAAGATTGCAGCACTAACTTCTTCTGCTCAGAAAAACTCGGCACATTTTTACATAGATCAGTAGTAGAAATAAGCAAAATTAAAAGAAATGGCCTTATACGTTAATAATTTTTTAGTTTTGGCATAGACGAAAATATCTAGTTCATATCTAACAATCTGCACAGCGTAGCAATCCTTATAAGAATCTAAACTGTGGCACTTCATTCATAACTACTGTAAAATGAGTTCTGTTAGGGAACATTTCGTAACAGCAGGGCCATCAGAAACAGTAAGTTATATTGTTGACACGAAATGTTTCCCAACAAGAACTCCTTTTACAGTAGTTATGAATGAAGTGTCATTTTAAATTCTTATAAGGATTGCTTACATGTTTTCTAGATATTTCGATCACATAACTAAGCACTAATTTTCAAATTCTTGTTTAATGTTCGCAACACTCGTATTTTGTATACGAAGATTAGTTCAACCAGACTTTACAACTTAATGTAGATTTTGGATCACTACACGCATCTAAGACAAAAAAGGAAACTAATTGAATTTAACTAACAGACTTTAGCTCAACATGAATTGTTGAGCTAAAGATGACATCATTAATCATTCTGTTGCTAGCTTGGCACACTTTCACATAGATTGCTATTAGAGTTGATCGAAAATCAAAATAATTGCCTACCATAGATGAGGTAAGATCTAATAATTCGCACAACAGAATAATTGCGTTGCCAGATCTTAAGCAGAAATTCTATTCATAAGTATTGAAAAATGAAGTTCCATTGAATGACAGCTAAATTTATGATGACGATCGTGTATGTTAAGAACCTGTAACTAATGCTTCAATCTTGTCAGCCATGTGCTTTGTGCTATTGATTTTTCTGGTACAGCATTACCACAAGCAGCATTTATTTTGAGTTTGAATAAGTCCTAGGAATCATAAAAGGAAAAAAAATGTCCTTTTTGTGAACAAATATCTTGTTGCCATTTATGTTGTCATTGTTCTCAAAAGCCATTTTACAGTAAAACAATGCTTAGTTACACTCAGAAAAAATGCTAAAAGAATTGTAATAACAAGTTACATTTTCATCATAATCTGTAGATTTAACCGAGTACTATATTATTTTAAGTTACTTTTGAAACAGTTTGACAGATCTAAAGCAGTGTTTCTCAACTGCCTATCAGCAAGAAATATTTCCCGGTCCGCGATATATTCAGTTATCTGTCCAAAATCCAATGTATCATCGGCCAACAACCGATATTAAAACAGCACTTACATTACAATAACAAGTTCACTAGTTCAGAAAATAGTATGATTGATGATAAAAAAATATAACAAACTGGCACCTGTGCACCTAATCGTCTTTCATGTATTGCCGTGACGTTCATTTAGAATACCAGTTAGTGTGCCCCTGTCTGTCTTGAGTATCGCTAATAACTTGAATGCTGAATATCTATCGTACTAGTTTATTTAAAATTATTTTTAATCTCTAATTATTCTTTAAAAATTATTTTTGTCTTCTTCTTCTTAAAATTGGGTTTGTATGTCATTGGGCACTTCTGCTTTTATCAGCATTTTGTACCATTAACTCCAAACCCAATGTTTCCTAGTTCCAATTGCTCGGATCACCCACTTTACTAATAAAGTCCGATAACCCTTTAATGGAGTCTAGGTGTAACTCTCTAGTATGGATGAAGCCTAAAGAAGTTAATTTAGGAGGGCAAAAGCCTCACATTCGTAAATGACATGCTCTGCCGTTTCCTCTTGCATATAACATTTCCAGCAGATAAGGTCTTGCTGAAACAGTCCCACCTGGTCAGAAACTCAGTCATGCTTTGAATAGCTTACTGACTTTCACCAGAAGAAGATGGTTTGGAGGTCATTTCTACCTCAAGTGAAGGATTCATTGCTGCCCCTTTACAAGATTGCCTCTGAGTTCCCTTGTCTTTTTCAGCAAAGTCTACTTTAGAGGCTTCACCTGCAAATGCAGAAAGGTTTGTTACTTCTTGTGTCTTTTCAGCCACAATATAACAATTAAAAAGCTCAGGTAATATAAGTCCACCCAGCATTGCCTGAGTTACTGGGGAAGGCAAATTACTCTAGAAGTTCGCCAAGCAACTAGAGGCTCCGTTAAGACACCAATATCGCGGTGCCAATTAGCCCTAGGCACGGATCGCATAACACCAGGGTTTACGGGAGCTGGTTCGCGGCCTCTGATTCTATATTCAAGGCTATCCTGTCATTCTTACAGTACATTCGGCTATCCACCACTTGCCGACGCGCCTGGTGGCTGTTGTCTTAATGATTTATCTATGTGAAAAAATTATGCCAGTGGGTTGAATTATTAAACTTACTGGTTCACGAGAACGTAATTAGTATTTAAAATTTTTATTATATTTAATGCAGTGCTACTGATATTTAACATTACAATATAAATAATTCAGTATTATAAAACCATATATATATATATATATATATATATATATATATATATATATATATATATATATATATATATATATATATATATATATATATATATATATATATATATATATATATATATATATATATATATATATATATATTTTTTCCAACGGTGGGCAATTGGGGGGCAAACCCTATGGCAGCACAAAACCAGAAACTACTACTCATTTGTCGTTACCCAGTGGGCACCTGTGAACCAAGTCACGAAGGTAAGTAGCGTTGCCTGCGCTGTACCACCACAAACCCGTTTATAGGGAGGAAACAGTAATACATCATCACAGAAGAAAGGACAGAGAAACACAGAGAGAACAGGGAAAGAAAGTAACATCTATGCCCGAAACACGATTCGAACCTGGGACCCACAGCTCAGGAGTCAGGAGCGCTAACCACTCAATCATCGGTCTGCCCATAAATCTGTATTTAGTTTTATATTTTATCATCAGTCAAATTGAAAAATAAGAGTTGATATTTTTCCTATAAATGGATGTTAATGAAAATTATGGCTGAGATTGTAGCCACAAATGATTAGCGCTCTTGCCTTCAGTTCAATAACTCGTGCGTTTGAACTCCCACCTTGGGCTTAAATATCTGTAGTAAGAAGGAGTCCTCTTTAAGTTGAAGGTCCCGGTCAAATTAACCCTCAGGTGCAAAAAAAGACAGTTATGCGACAAGCAAACTAAACTAACGAGCATGGTGTTCGTGGTTTAAATATAGTACACAACGAATAATAAACACAGGTATTATTTGCAATGACTCCTTACAATTTCGAAAGACTATTTTAAATCTCTTTCCTTAGTTATTATTAAAATGATAATTTAATATTAAATTATATAAATTAAGTATTAAATTTAACTACCAAATTTTAATTACCATTAAATAATGACTGCATTTAAATTTGAATCTATTTCTCGCCATCTTCGATTTGTAATTTGGCGGACTGGAAAACATTTTATTCTATTATTATGAGGAAAGTTTGTAACAATTCTACTCTTCAAGAAAAAAGTTGGAAAGTTAAAAAGTTCTCTTGCAGTTAAGTGTTTCCTTTCCATTGGCTTTCAGCGAGGATGCTTTTTATTCACTCTTCCAGGCAAAAGTAAGTTCTCTTTCAACCAAAGTTTTATTTTGTAGAAAATATTTTTACCACAGATTCTGTTTCCACTTTCATTCAAACAATTATGGTTATATTTTTTCTTCTATTTCGTTTATTCCTATCTTATTGTGTTTTTATATTAGTTTCCACAAGATTGCTTAAGTTTCACATCAAAAGTATTTTCGGCTGTGCCTTACGTATATACATACTATATTTTTTATATGTTTTTATATCAATTACTCTAAATGTTTGTTGGTTGGAACCAAACAATATGAAAGAAAAATAGTTGCTAAAGCTCAGTAAAATTATTTAAAAAAAGGAAAGTTTTAAAGAATATATCGTACACAGAAATGAATTATTCATATTGATTTAGTCAAGTGTGTTTCTTGAAGGGTAAGCTCTTGAAGGTCTTTAATTGCTTAGAAATCTTTATTTGCGGTTCAACGGTTATTTTTGCACATAAAGGCTAATTATAGATCGAGAACAATTTTATGTGAATTCCGAGTCCCCGTATATACTCAAACCCAAATTGGGATTCGAACCCAAGAAGTGTTGTGCCGAAGGTCAAAGCTTTAACCATTCGGCGGTCAGCTCATCAGATTTAAGAATAGATATTAGGTCCTAAAATTATTGCTGTCTTAAGATACAATTATAATTTGTTTCATTCTGAAAATGTATGGTGACCATATCTTTAAAATAGTTTAATAGTGCATTGTCATAATGATTGCGACATGCTAAGCAATATATTTGTTCACAGGCGAGAACTTCTATATTTTATTTTATATACTAGGAATTTATACTTTTAGCTCTTGTGTATACTAGGAATTACATTATCTACCAGTTTTCTCCTGGATGGATATACATAAAAATTGTTTTAACAATGAAGAAAATAAGAGAATATACTTTCAATATGAATAGGAATTAATATACGCTTTATTAATACTCTGTCTTATTAGAAATGTTAAAAAATAAAGGGCATTTTGTCAGTTTATTTTTATTTGGGCATTTTGTCAATTGATAAATATATTATAAATTATTCAACCTTTCATTTTCATATATGATTTTATTTTAGTAAATCATGATATTTTTCAAAAAATTGAATTTGCTACCCTTACATAATTGATGAGTTTTAATTTTTTTTATATCAGCTGTCTTAGTCAAAGTTTATTTGTGAGTAAGAATCAAGTGTGTTTAAAATCAAAACAGCCGGTTTATTTTAATAATCACTTTAGATTCATGGATTAAATTGTGCCACAAGCTTCTGACAAATACATTTGAGGTACTGAAGATTGTGCGCTAAGTTATGTTGAATAATCTGTTACAACTTCACGACAGAAGGTTATCAGATATTTTATACTCTCCAACAGAAATTTTGATTTCTTTTTGTTTCATCTATTTGAAAATCATAAAAAATCATTTATGATTTTTATGCAAGAGTAATTGTATAGCTATGCAAATACTTATAAAATATATTATTACTATATTCATCATATAAAGTTAAATTTTGGCAACCAAAATTTCAAACTATCTTCACTAAAGAAAAATATTTTTGTTTATTTTTGTATAAGAAACAAAAATATGTTAGTGTTATGTAATAAGAAAATTGAGAGCACACATGAAGTAATCTTTCCTAAATACCGAAATATCCATTAATGTTATTTAAGGCAAAAATGTTATATACAGGGTGATCTTTTTTAAAGTGACAGTGTTTGGAGCGTCCTGTAGCGCAATCTAATATAGCCGAAATGACACCAAATTTGGTATTTAGACTAATCAAGACATGGGAAAAAAATCCCGTAAAAAAAGTTTTAGTTCTAAAGTCACCGCTAGGGCATTTTGTGGCGCAGATGTAGTTTATAATAACGAGAATTAGCATAAAACACTGGAATCAAAGAAAAATGCAAATATTGTGCAATGACAGTACCAGTAATAGGGACTATAAAAGCAAGTAGTTGACAGCTCCGATAAATAATCTCAATTGCAGTAAACGAGCTCCAGTGGTCATGCCTTTCACGTTAACCGAACGTGCGTTTATGTTGGTGGAGTGTCAAATTTGTCTATTTTAAAGGACAACATAACGATGACAGTGCGGAATATTCCTCGTGACATGTTACATTCGACTGTGGGGAACATTGTAGGCAGAATGCACTGTGTTATTTCTGAGAACGGAGTTCACACGGAATGTGGTCTAATTCATCACCGGGAAGTTAATGTTATTAATAAACATTAATAATTTAATTGTACGATTGTAAGTGTCAGTATTTCTTATTTCTCACATTTTATACATTGAAAAGCGCCACAAAATGAACTAGCAGCGATTTTTGGAACTAAAATTTTTTATCACGGAACTATTTTTCCCGTGTCTTGATTAGTCTGAATACCAAGTTTGGTGCCATTCTGGCTATATTAGATCGCGCTACAGGGCGCTCTAAACACTGTCCCTTTAAAAAAGATCACCCTATATTTTTCATCACTGGATTAGCTAATGTATTCACCAAGCTAAAGTTAATTAAATAGTTTTTAATATACTTTTTTTTCATATTTAGCAGAAGAATGACATTCAATGTACCAATGGAAATCCTCTAATGAAACACTAACTAAAATCAGTGGATCGTGAAGCTTTTAGCCTTTGATTGTTGCTAGCAGTCTGTAAGGCTGAGAGTTATTCATTGCCTAATATTTATAGTTCTAAAAAAAAGGCAGCCAATATTGCCATTTTCTTGCTTGCATGATCAGTTATTCCGAGTAAATAAGTCTAATATGGGAACTTTTTATTGAATTATCTTCCTTTTTCAAGTATTTAAAAACTACTTAATGTATAGCAATTACAAGAAATATTCTGTCCATTTTTGCCATTATAATTAATGACTTCTTGCGAATATTAGGGCAATTTGTATACCCTATTTTTGACCTTTTTTCATGTGAAAAATTGAAACAGTACTTGATTGATATCTTCTTCATTTTAAATTTTTTTCCTTCAAGAAATTTTGTAAAGATAAAAACAAGTAATAAGATGGAGTGGTATAAGCCCGTGGAATATGGTATAGGGGATAGAATTTCCCAGCCTAGTTCTGAAATTTTTTTGACGAGCTGTTTTCTTGGCCTCTTTTTTGGATTGCTCTTTCTTGGAACATTGTCGGTCTCTTTTCTTGAACTGCTGATTTTAAATTATGCAGATGCTGACAATACTTTTCCAAACTAACCTTTTTGTTCAATTTTTAATGCTCATAATGTATTGGTCTTCAAATATTCCGCCCTATACACAGCATTTTCGAATTCAGAGTCAATTTTGTTTTAGATTTGGAAGTGTTAGGTTTTCCGCACAATATACCCTTTTCCTTACGATGTTTTCGTTGTTAACCCACTTTACCTCCTCAGTTATTATCCAGTTCAAGAATGGCTCGATTTTGTGTCGAACAAGCAGAGATAAGGATAAGATTTGAATTTTTCCATATCAATCCTATCTTCCTAATGGTCCGAAATAGTTTGCTGAGCTGAATTAAGCTTTCTGTGATCTCTGATGTTGTCAGATCTTTCTCTCTATGGTTTTAACAACATCATCGTCGATCAACGGACAGAACTTTCCGGTAGACCTAATTTAAATTTAATATAGTACTGGATTTCTCTTTCTCCTTCTTTATGCTAACGATTAGGAATAATGCCATAAATAAAATGTTTGCCAGAAAAATATACCAAGTTTTTCAAATATGAAAAAAATTAAAAATCATGCCAGAAGTGTGATTAATTTGAAATTTTCTAATGTGGGGAATTCTAATAAGGAAATATGATCATTATGATATTTATTCGATGAAACTTGCTGTTTAAAAATTTATATCCGACATATTTGAAGTTCAAATAGTACTATTGTGCAACTGGTCATGTTTGCTTTAAAATGAAATGCACTATGTCATTATGTTCTCTTTCATTGTTCGTTAAAAAAATCTACAAAACGTCTATTTTAAACCTCACTTCTAAATTTCATTGACGAAGCAATTATATATTTCGTTTAATTGGGGGGTAATATCCAGTTACCTATTTCTGCCATTCAAAGACACAGAGCTGTTGAGTTCTAGATAACTGACTAATGTGACATCTGAACTGACAAATTATCCGACGAATATGATAAAAACTGCAGACTTCAATAAGTCATCTATTAAGTTACCATTTTAGATAGTTCCAGAGAGTTCTGCTTCTTTTCTCATAGTATAGTTTCATCTCACTTTTTGGTATTGGCTATTTCTTGTTTAAACAGAACAAAATTCAATGATTTGTACTGTTTACTTTTTGAGAAAATAGTTAAGAAAAAACAGTTGGCAAGCGTTTAAGTCTAGAAACTATTTCGAACATTTTTTAAATTAGTTCAACTGCGTTTAATAGAATATAAATCTGAATAAGAAGCACCATTAAGCTGTTTGTTAGTTTTAGTATGACTGGAATTAGATTTCTTAAGATATAATTTATTGAAACTTAATGAAGCATTGTAGATTCCATTATGATAACAAATTGCTTCGAATGACAGCAGATTCTTTCAGTTTTTACATTCAGACAATCCACACCAGTTAAGGATTGGATTGTCTGGTTATAAAAAGTAAAGTTATATAAAGTTATTAGTTAGACGTATTAAATAAATTATTTTAATTTTAAAACTTTTTTCCCCAGTGTGTTTCAAAGCGATTCAAAATTTGTAACAAATAAAAAAATGTATATTTTGTAATTGCTTGTTAGATAGAAATCAAAATAGGTTGTGATAGATTTGTTTCCATTTCATTTTATGTATATAATATCGTTCTTAACTGAAAGAGGACTTGAATCTCTTCAGTATAATTAAATTTACTATATTTTTATAAATCAGACTATTTACAGTGATTTAGAATGAGAAGGCATTCAAAATCATCTTAATATGATTAGTTTCCAGAATAAATTCATAGTCTGTTTTAAATTATACTTATTTTAAGTGGCTGGTGAGAAAATAGGTGCTAAAAAGTAAAGCAATAATTCAGCATTCGTGGTTCAAAAACTTTTCAGAATCATCTTTACAATGGATTGCTTTCATTTAAACTGATTCAAAATTCTTACAACAATAATTCAATATATGTTCTATCTGGTTCTTTGAAGATACCGAGATGTACAAAAGTGTATAAATATTTTTATGTTTATTACTAGATACCCATTATACTATATGATTATATCATATTATATACATAATATTATACATTATATTATATAAGAACTTTATTAGCGGATATAATAATTGCAACCTTTCGGGGATAAGGAAAAAGAAACCACTTATGATATTCGCAATTTGTTGGTTGCTTGAACTTTTTAAGAGTTTATGTTCTTAACTCTTAAAAGGTTGAGAATAATAAGGAATTATTTTATAAATTTTATAGCCTCGACTCCGAAGACTTGAATGTCATCTCATGGTTAGATGATAGAAGAGTAAGAGTAGACAGAGAGAGAAAACGAAATAATTCTTAATATTTTATGTGTAACCAATCAGTTGACATTCGGTACTTTCTCTGTAGATATTTTCTTTAGGTCTCGCTTCATAACACAAAACGAAATATAAGAAGTAAAACACAATCATCTAGTTAATTCTATTTTTTCAAAAGAAAGTATTTACAGAAAGTTTATAGTCTGCATATCTTTTCTTTGGATCTCGATTCATAGCGCAAAACAAAATGTAAATAAACAAAAGACGATCCTCAATGGTTTATAAAGCAGTGTTTTGATAGCTGAAATAATAAAATTTTCTGTGAAGCAAGAGATTTTGTCAATTTGCCACCACAAACTTGAAATTACTTTTTTATTACCCTTAATACCAGTAGAGATTGAATTTGACCCTAGTAATCTGTTTTATAGGAATGCTCTGATCTTTTCAGAATATGAACTAAATTCGCTAAAAATAGTATTCCGAAAGCGAGTCAAAATTGTGGTGCATCAGTACAGCTCAACACTGTATACAAACAAATCATTGAAAAAAAAAGAGAACGTTACTTCAAAGCTAACTTATTCTAGAATAAAACGCTAGAAAGGGCATACGATAATGCTCTACCATAAGCTGAAAATTATCTAAAATCAATACAACAAAAAGATTGTTGGAGTAAATTGCTTGAGTTTATCGACAAAGAGGAAAAATTGCACTGCCTAATAGAGCTCTTCCGAAGTTTAAGTATAGTACTTTTGACACATTTTTATTTTCTTTCATCTTTTCTTCGAAGCATTCTACATACTTTGCTCACTCAAACCTTTTATCTTCATTTTTTTCGGGCACGAAATGTTTTCATGACTGTACATTATTCTTCTTTCAGTTTTTTTTTCTTAATTCATTTGTTTGTAAAGAAACTTCTATTTTAGGACGATGCATGCCTTATTTACTTTAAATTATCTAACTTTAGAAAATGTTATTTTCTAACTTCTTCCAGACAGTTTATTTGTTTTTTTGTTAACAAAAAAAGGCAAGCAATATTTTCATGATTCAAATAATGGCCCCATCATCGTGGTTATTAAGTAGCTCAGATAACCGTTTGATTTATGAATTGTTATTATACACATACTGACTTTAAATTACAAAGAATTATGAAGCAGTCTGTTAAGAGTTTGGGCTCCAGTTATCAAAGAAAATGTGTGCAAATAATAAATTACTAGAATTAAATGCACGGCTGGTCATTAAAATCACTGCACCAAGAATGTAAACGTTAAACATGTGACATGTACGCAACAGAAATAAGATGCTATGTTAAAAAATGATTATTATCTTTTTAACGCATCTATGCAAAACAAATTTGATAGTGACGCCTGCAATGTGTTTGAATAAAAAATTATACAACAAATTCTTATTAGGAATTTGGATTTGAGAGCGTTATTAATTGAAGATAAGCTGCTGCAATACTCCATATAGGAAGGAAAAATGGTTACCAGGACGGTTCTGAGTTTGGTAGTAGTTGAATTTTACGTTAATGGGACTTCAGTTAATCTTTCCCTTTTGTGAAGATCCCATGAGTATCTTCAGAATACTGAATCGATGAGACAGCTAATCTCAATAATCCTCTTTCAATAATAGCAAAGAATAGAGACTCTGTATTCATATAACCTTTATAATTCGTAAGTTAGTAGTTCTGAGTCATGTGAATAAGTGAAAAGTGGAGCTACAAGCAAGAAAACTAATATCACCCAAACACTGTTTGTTGTCGTTTGCTGCAGCATGAACTGTCATCTCGGTCACCATGGTATCAGCTATTCTTGAAGTTACGTGACAGATTGTTGTGATGAACAACGAGTCTGGATTAAAGAATGAATTCAGAAGAATCGTGATTCTATTTGCAGCACTATGATGGTAGCATTCATGTTTGGCGACATTTTAGAGAACACAAAATGCTAATGTGCTTTCAACATCGCCATATTGCTTATTTTTTTGGAGTGATGGCTTAAAGTGCTTAGGGATACCTGTCTTGTTCTCCATTTATTTATAATGAAGTACTTTGAACAGTGATCATTGTATTTCTGTTATTTTATGGCCTAATTCTTTATCTGAGAACTGCAAAATTAAGTTGTTAAACAAGATAAGGATGAGTGGATAATGTCGGTATAGTACGAGACTTTATTTGATGGAAAAAAATGTTCTTCTCCTGAATATTGACGTGGTTAGCATGTTCTGGAAATCTCTTCCAAGTCGAAAACAACTGATCAATGATTGCCAAAAGATTAGCTTGTTATCATACGATAGTCATTATGGTGATTAACAGAGGCATGTAGCTGAAGTTGCATGGACAGCAACTAGTCTGCACACACTGTTCAATCTTAGTTTAACTCAATGCCGTAGTATATAAGCGCTTTATTGTTTCCAGAAGTAGTATCAGCGCATTAATTTCTCAGGAACTATGGTTAAAAAATTTTCTAGAAATTTCTAGCATAATATATTTGTCCAGTTAATATAATTTTGTTATTTATGTTTCTACCTGGAAGCAGTTTAATGACCAGCATATGTGAAGTGTAAATTTAAAATTTAACTTCTAGAATATTGAAGGAAAGTATTATCTCATAGCTGCGCATATAATATATTAAATTTTAAATATATTAATTTCATATTCTACTAAAATATTTATGGTATGTCAATATTATACTTCAACTATTTTCTGAGACTCTAACCAATGGTGATTTGTTAAATAATCAACATAAAATACAGGATTATTCAACGATCTGATATGTTTTTGATGACTGAATGATAGATATGTATTCCAAGTACCCCAAAAAATTGATTATAAATTTTACATGCTGATTTAACATCTTAAGAAGAAGAAGAAGATGAAGAAGTTTTCACATGGGAAGTCTTGTTTGAAATTCAAACTGTGTAGTATATGGTTACATAAGCGATGCTCAAAAAGTAAAATCATTGGTGTTACTTTAATATGGCATATTAAAAATGAAATCATACATATCATTATGGACATGTACTCTTTAAATGGGGTTATATAGCATGTCTCAATGCAAGATGAATAAAATTCTGGTTGTATATTCAAAGGTTTTATTTGATATATATATATATATATATATATATATATATATATATATATATATATATATATATATATATATATATATATATATATATATATATATATATATATATATATATATATATATATATATATATATATATATATATATATATATATATATATATATATATATATATATATATATATATATATATATATATATATATATATATATATATATACTCTTTATATTCATTCTTCTTTCCATATAACTAATATAGAAAGAGAAATCCGGATATTTCCGAATTTCTTTCTATTTTCCATTAGTTAATCTTTGTCGATGACTGGCGTGTGTTACTCTGATTCACTCTGATTTTACGCAAGGGCTCCAGAGATTCACTTTACATGCATTTCAGTTGTCCTAACAATGGAGGATTTGATTGATTACGATATTCTCTTGGCATGTATCTCATTGTTGTAAATTTCTATTATGGTCCCATTAAACCTAATGCTGATCAACTAATTTCTCATGTTTCTGAACCAATGGATTCTGTTTATGTCAGGTTCTTGCTTGAAATGATCATGTTTCAGCTCTTCTGTACGTTTTACGAATATTGCTTTTTAGAAGAAATTAAGCATGGTTTCGGCATCGTTCTTTTATGAGACAATTTTGTCATATATTATGTAAGGAATACTTCTGAAAACAAATGAATCCTCAGGCGTTTACACATAAACACATGTATTGTTCTCCATAAATACTCTTCTATATGCATTGCACATGCAATATCCAAAAACGTACAATATAGTGTTCTACATTATTTTGCTTGATATACTTCTCGATACTGAGTCATTCGCTTTTTTTATGTGATTATTTAAAAAATAATCCTATATTGCACGATGGTGTGGGAAATATGTACATGTAATAGCACTAAGATTATTGAATCTTGTATTCCAGGCATCATCATAGGCAGTGACTTTAGTATTTTGTCTATAATTCTGTTATCGTTGTTATTTATGACACTTTGACAAGCCAAGCTCGCTAGCCGACAGCTATGCGAAATTAAATCAGAAGTAGGGTGCGTCTTTCGTTTAACCAGAGCACCACGAAGGTGAATGTACGTCTTTGTTCGAAGACTCATCCGATAGATGGCACCACCAGAGGAATCATTCCTTCAATTTTGACTTTGATCTAAAAGGGGAGAAATTTTGTCCTGACCATTACATTTATGGTAACTGCTCAACGACCAACCACAGGATTTACGATTCCACTAAAAAGCACGTATGTAAATTCCTTACAGAGTGAGCATATCATCATTATCACCACTTAACACTAATTTGTAGCAACGTTCCATTCAGCAATGTTTACTTTCACTTAAAAAATTTGCTGTTTGTATTGTGAAACAGTATTATTCTTAGAAGAAATGCCTGACTTACACGTGAATTATATCTTAGAAGAAGCACGTGAATTACTGAAAATGAATTACTCCGTTTTGTGCTATTTATAAATGGCAAAATATTATTTGTTTCCATTGCGTTTAATTATCATGTATGTTCCTATTTTATGGGATGATTAATAAATATATTTGTTTTTTTCTTAAATAAATAGATTTATCATACCAAACAATTATTCACAAATATTCATGAAAATTCTACACTCATTAGGAAGCTGATGTATGTGCAGAATTTTCACGACTTACAATTATTACAAGTAATATTTAGTTTTTTTCATTGGCTTATGCTACTAGAGAATTTAGGTTTATTTTTAAATAAAACCTTTTTGGAACTTGAATTATTAGCTAATACTTTCAGAAAATTTTGTTTTATACTGCAACAGTCATATCTCTTCAAATTTTCTCTTACTTTAATTGACAATTTCATTTTTGTGTACCAAATTCTGTCGTTGGTGACTAATTTTTAAATGAGTATTTGTAGGACAGAATTTTCCTCATTTTGCAGTTATTTAGGGTAACAATTAATTCTTCAATATTTGCTTGCATTGAAAAAATATGATCTGTGTTTAAAAATGCAAATATTTTAATGGAAACATGATTTACTTGAAAATTATTTTAATCATTTTTGTTGGTCTGCAATAATTAAAAATGCTCACTTCTTTGATATTGTTAAGGATAAAAATAAGGATAACTTTTTAATGATAACTTTTAAGGATAATTTTAAAAGAAGAGAAATTTTAAGGATAACTTTTTATGATAAAAAGTTTTTAGAATATGTCATTTAAATTACAAACAGTCTTTTAAACTTATTTGTCAAAATTTTATAGGCAATAAAATGTTCTAATAAAGATAGCTTAATGTTTTCTGGAAATCTCAATAATGAATTTTGGTAATGTCGCTTAAAAATGTAAATGGTTAGTCTTTTTTAAATTCTTTGAAAGTAAATTACAATTCATGGTTAATTTGAATATTTTTGGTTGGGGTGACATAAATCTTAAGAATAAATTTTTTTCTTTAAGCAAAAGAATCGGGGAGAGTACAGGTATATAATCAAACTGTTAATAATTTGCAAATATATATATATATATATATATATATATATATATATATATATATATATATATATATATATTATTTCATTGCATCTTATTCATCTTATTTTATAAGAATATTTGTATAAGAATATATATATATTTGTTGATAATACTTTGTTCATTTTTCTTTATTTGATTATTATGAGGAATAGTTTCCCCACCGTGGTGCTCTGGTTAAACGAAAGACGCACCCTACCGACTTAAATTCGCATAGTCGATGGCATAGCGAGCTTGGCTTGTCCAAGTGTCATAAGTAACAACAACATATGAGGGATAACAGATTTTCTGCAACGCCTACCAAGTATCCTCATTTTTTTAAATCAGCAGTTGAGCAATTTTATTCACCAATTCCAGTGAACCATTCATTTTCCGTGTCGTTCTTATATCATTCCAGATACTTGTGGACATAAGAAAATATCTGCCAATTTAGTATTTGTCAGTACTTCTAAGCAATCCCCCACAAGGACTTGAAAATGATTAAAAAATATGTAATTGAGTATGACTTTTCAGAATACTTATTTAGTCAACCAGTTAACAGTATAAGATTAGAAAGACATATTTGTGAATTCACAACCACTTTTTTTTTTGTTTTACCACCAGTAAGTTCACATTATTATCATCGGATAAGCCTTCTAATTGCAATCGTTTTCTTGCATATTTGTTTACTTTTATTTTTCTGTTTTACATTTTTCATTTAAATAAACCGATATAATTCATACTCATATCTTAAGTACAGTTTAAGTATCTACTGGCAATCTCTAATGTTCAGGGTCATTTGATTACTGTAAAATGAATATTAATAGTTGATTTTTATATATTATTTCTTAGTCCTAATGTTAAAAAATATATTTTCTTTTACTAAATCAATGAATGTTAAATTTATTTTCATAAATTTTTAAAATATAGTTATAATTAACTAAAATGTTTTATTTTTAATTGAGATTTTCTATTAAATTATATAAAACTAAATTAATTAATAAACATACTATCTATAACAAATATATTTTTACATTATTAGATCAAAAATAATTAAACTCTACGTATGGTAGTTTATATAAAAAGTAAAAAACTCTTTTTTTCAAATACTTCTAGCTGATATTACCTAAAACATTGGTTACACAACTTAATAATTAATTTTCCCAAATCTTTTTCATCAATAATCTTTAATTACATTTGTATTTATTTAAAAATTAAAGAAATGTACATAATATCAAATATTTATTTCCATAATATACATAGAGGGAATAATAATATCAAATATTTATTTCCCTGTAAATACTATAACTAAATTTAAACACATATAAAAACCGTTGGTGCACTAATATCCCATCCATATATTTTTGTTGTTATTGACTTGAATAAAGTAAACAAAAAGATTTTAAAAGCTAGTTTTTGCTCAATGTTGAGTTCGAAAAATAGATATATCGATTAAACAAATATCATCTAATGAAATACTATCAGACATCAGCAGTGAATTTTATATCATTTTCAATATTGCTTTTTTTAAAAAATACAATACTTAAAATCAATTGAAATCAAATGCAATTATTTTTCCGAAGCCTTTTATTCATTTAATTTCATATACGTTCTTAAAATAATACTTAAAACCATCAATGACAATCTGATATCAATACTCTTTTCCAATAACCACCGAACTGCAATTTAATGTTTGTCAGATGATCATTAACGAATACGTTGTAGACGTAATTCTAGACTACAATCGCTGGATATCAAAACATTTACTGCTCTTCGAAGAGCTGCATGCTGAGCCTTAATGGCTTTAGAACACGCAAACGACTTTTCAACTCTAAATGTGTGCAGAGAAATCAACCCTATTTCTCATGTTTGATTTGGCTAACAGCTCGTAATTCGAATCTTTGTTCTTGAATTTTACAACATAACCATTAAATCAAGTTAAATCGCCTTAATTGTTGACTCTGAATACGAAAATTTAATAAGTAAGCTTTTCCTGTTCAATATAAATAAAAATTTATGAATGAAGTCAATAAATTTTTTTAAAATATTATATTGTTATATTCAATATCGATTTCTGTTTCTCAATATTGTTTGCAAAACTTGAGTTGCTAAAATTTAACAAATTTCACCTTCTTAAAAATAAATTTTTATAACCGGAATATTTATTAATATATAAAAAATGAGCAAAATATTCATAGAATAAATCTTGAAATTATAGATATTTGCAAAAATGTTTATAATCGTTTTACGTTAACTATGACTAAATATATGTATTTCAAATATAGCTGTTTAATTCAATATTTTTATTACTATCAATTCAATTTGTTAAAAATAGAGCAAACAATAATAATTTTTTTTAACTGTTAAACTTTCTTTAAACAAATTAGGGACAATCATTTTGGATTAATATCTCTTAAGATAGGAGATATTACTTAAATTTCGAGAGGACTACTGTGAAAGTATTCATCATTAGTTGGATGATTATACCCTAATTTGGAATATTAATTTCATTTCAAAAATAATCAAGTAAGTATTATATATTTTATTTGCTAAATCTTATAATACATTCTTATTTATTCATAATTATGTTCTTGTATTATGAGAAAAGCAAAATAGAAAATGCAATAAAATAATTTTTAACCATAAAATGTTTGTTTCTTTTGTTGCAGTTAAGATCCTGTGTACCCCACTTTATTACGATTCTCATTGGTTTAAAATATCCATGACGTCTGATAACGTTTCATCCACGTCACATTGTGTTAAAACGGCGTTGTAAATTCGACTTGTCGACGAATTTCCTGCCTGCGTTCAAATCGCATTCTTCGAACAGCAGCAAACAAGACGAATTTTCCCATCGAATATCTGAGAATACTGTCGAAGCTCATTTTGCTAATAATACAATTTCGGCACAGGTGCCGAATAATCCATGATGCCAAATTCTGAGAATGGCGATTTTTTGGCGGATTTTCTTATGTATCTGTTAACCTCATTTTTATTACATCATACATACGGAGACCTATAAGAATTATGCAGAAAATTCTATGTTGGTAACCCTAGTATTTACGTAATCGCGTAAATTACGATACGTCATCTTGGCAACATTTCTTCATCGCCAAAAAAATTCCGAATTTGGAATCATGGATTATAAGGCACCTGTGCCACTATTTCTTATATAAGAAACAAATCATCAGTTTGAAAAGCCACTTTCCATTGATTCAAGCTATTCATGAACAGCAGAAAAAGCAAAATGAAAAAAATGACAAAACAGTTCAAATTTTTAAAAATTTAATTAATAGCATTTTAAATTAATAATTGCAATATTTTTAAACAATCTCTTTTGAATCTTAAGACTATTGCCTTGCTTAAGCCAACATTAAATTTTTTTTGTGTTTTCCGTAGCGAACAATTTTCTTTCTCTTTTCATGGTATATCTCATAAATTCAACATTTTCTTACTTTAACTGAATAACACAGAACGCAATTTTATAAATTTTGTCATAATATTAACACAATTTTTCTAATTATATATAACATTTTTTTACGATTTGCTATATTTTAAAAAATGTTGTAAACTTTTCTAGCAATATTTAATCTATAATCTATATGTCTGTGAGTGTTTAGTTATAATATTATATTTTAAAGTTTGTTTTAAGTATTAACATATTTTGCTGGCTAAAATTTAATAAGCAAAAATATTATCATAAATATATTATCTATTATTCTTACATTTAAGAGATTCATTTTCTCCTGATGTGTAAATGTGTGTGAAGAATTGTGCATAAATATTCATAAATCCACTTCCTTTTTTCAAAACTGGAATCACGCAACGCCATATAAGACACTTTTTCCCTAATAAGTAATTCATTGTGTTGTAAAGTTCTAAAAATAAATTGACTATATGTTGTGGATTTGAAAAGATGATTTATCTTATTAAGACTGAAATTTCTAACAAAAATATTAGGAGTAATTTAAAAATAATTTATTTCGAAATAATTAAAATTACAAATCAAAAGTATCGCATTATTACATATAGGTATGTTTATATTGATTAGTGATTCTGCCTTTGACTTTTATGGAAGAAAATATTTCAATAAAGTAATTTACTGCTTATGATTTTAAATTACATTAAGGATGTAACTTAAAATCATAAGAAGTAAATTCATATGGTTTGGACGATTAGTTTTGAAGATACTTAAATGAAGATATATATTACATTTGGCCGCTTACTATCACTTTTTAGAAATGTATTTACATTTTATCAAAGCAATAACACACTTATAAATTCACAATTTGTACAAATGTGAATTAATACAAGTGTTATTTCTTCGTACGAGCACAAAATGATGAAAAAAATTCATATCAATATTTATGAAATTAAAACTACATTTCTGTTTTGAAAATATATGTAAATTTCTTAAGAATAAGAGTATAGCGTGCTTATTTATCAGAAGAATAAAATAACGACTTGGAAATATTTATGAATTAAAACAGTCATTTAAGTATAATGAAAGAATTAGTATGAAAAATAGTCTTTAAAAGGGCTGTTACTAGCTTTTTCTATTCTTCCACCTTGTAAATAAAAATTTGTTTTTGTTCTCTTTCACAACAAATGCATGCTTTTTTTTTTAAAAGAAGTAAATTTAATTTTATTTTGAAATGTGTACGTCGATAACAATTATCAGTATACCTATTCTATTCGTTTTCTCGGGTAAGAATTATAAAAAAAGCATGAATTCATATATGAATATTCTACAATTTTACTTTTGGTTTACACGCATTCTTTTATGCTATTTTTCGTCGCTAATATTATTTCCTGTTTTTTTTTTTATAAAGATTAGATATGTGTTTACAAATATGCCTCTTTTTATAGCCATGAGTTAATATAGTAATATAGAACAATGCATGTTGAAAATTGAGCTTATTAATAACTTTTTCATAAATCATTTGAGCTTTTATAGCGCATGCAACGTACATGGGCAAATATTAATAATGACACATATCTTGACAATAATTTCAGTAATGCATGAAGCATATATAAACAAATATAAGTGATAACAAATCAGCTGCTGAAAGCTCTTTTTATTTCACAGCGCAAGAAATTTGCATAAACAGAGAATAAATCGTCTCCTGACAATCAATTTCGCATTCACATAGCATGAATTTTGCATAAACAAAGAATATTGATGATAAATCGTCTACTGACACTTATTTAAATTTTTACAGAGCATGAAAAGTATATAAACAAGTAATACTGATAAAAATTCATCTGCTACCAGTTATTTTATTCGTGGCAACGCATTATGAAACTATTATGATGAATAATAATAATAAATCTGGTGACAATCATTTTGTGATACAATGAATTAAGCACACATAAGCACAAATAAAACCAATAACAAATCGGCTACCGATAATTAACATGCACTAAATGTTAATAAAATGGTAAAAATTGAGTGCTTAAACTATGTATAATTATCTGTCATTTGTCTATCTTGCTTATGTATATTTCATGCTGTTTGTTTTGAGGTTTCCTTTCAATATTTTTTGCATATTTTTACTGTGAAAAGCATTTTATTGGTTTTCAAAGATTTATAGCTTTGTGTTGAAATATTTTCGCTCTTTTTTTAATAGCAAAAATGATAACTTTTTTCAATACAGACTGTGAATAAGAGTGAAAACAAATGCCTTTAAAATTTTGCTATATAAATTTGTCAGTTACATTAGGAAGGAAGATAGAAAAGATTATTAATATTTTTTGAGCAACTTTCCTTTCCAAGAATTTCTTTCACATCGAAATGATGTACTTTAAATACAATTTGAAGCATTGTAGTATATTTCAATTATAATGTGTCGATGAGTTTTCTGTAATGGGGTATTTATGTACTTAATATCAATTTCGACTTTTGCTAGTATATGCAGAAAATATTATAAAACATTAATTTTTAAAGGATCATTAGTATATATTACATTCATTTATCATTGTTTTCCTATTCCAAATTTTTCGTGTTGCAATTTATGAAAAAGCCCTGAAAATATACATTAGCCAAAGCATAAACTATGATTTATAACATTTTTCTATTATTTTCCTTAAAAATTAAATTGGTTTTGAAAAATATATTAATTTTATATCCGTATTATTTTATATTTTGTATGCGTGTATTAAGAGAGCTATATATGTATTGAAAGAGAAGTATACATTATATAGTTACTATTGCATGTAAACTGAGATTGTTATATAGTTTTCTTCTCACCATGTGTCGCACAACATCCCATTTAGTGGGTATTTTTATGACGTCCGCACTATGAAATGTAAATCGAACCATCTTATATTTCATGTGTTCATCATAACAAACAATTTCCTTTCCCAAGTCTGCTTAAATAATTATATATTTAAAATATAATAAATTTATTTTTTGTTATAAATTTTTTGTCTTGTATTCTACAATTTATATTTTAGAAAAATTGATGTTTTTTGGTAGTTCATCTGAATGATCCTTCTGTACAAAATTCAGCGCGTATTTCATTGACTTCAAAACGTCGTCTTGTATGAAAAGGATGGGCTGCTGAACAATCGATATAAAATGTAAAGTAAATGAAATCGAATGGTACTTAAAAGTGACCCGATTCATTTTGGATTGTAATACCAACCACATTTTGATTTGGTGCGAAATGTGTGAATACATAGAAAAATCCTACATTTATCGAAAAAACCATATCACAAGAATAGGTTGCTTGTTTGGTATCGATGGACATAATACCATTCTACGATCATATCACGCAAATGGAATTATGGATGAGGTCATTAAAAGTGGTTGTCTAACGATCCGAGGCGAGATGCAGAAATCTCATGTTGCAATTATAGGCGTTTGCACATCAATATGTATCTTATGTTGCAATTCTAGGTTATTCTTTTCTTTGAATGTATCATAATGTCAAACATGAAACACAGTTCATTTTGTATGAAAAAAAATCTTGAAATTGAAATGATACAGCAAAATGGTGATTCCATATGCTGTACTTGTTTAAATATAATGAAGCATATTTGAGACAGTCTCAGATGATTCGTTTCTCTGAAATAAACGCTTCTTTTTATTTTTATGTAATTGAAGATTGTGTTTTTTAGGCTACAGGAGAAACTCTGGAGGAGATCCGTAAGCCATGAAAAAATAGTCTTCAAAGTTTGTAGATGAAATCACTACAATCAGGAAAAACAGGCTTACAAATAATTTCATATTAAACATCTCGCCTTATAACGAAACACAGTTTTTTTTTATCATTTACATGTGATGAAAATAGTATTTTCATATTCCTTTTATTATTCTGAAGAATTAAGGTTACTATAAATTTTACTGAATGTTTTTTATATTACACTTATATTCTTTATTCTATGACCATACAAGGATGTCGAGAATTGGTTTCTTCATTTGTTTGTCACTCTGTTAGCATTATTTATAGCAATTATTTTAAAATGCATCATATTTTTAAATCGGTGGTATTATTGTTGAGAATAATAAACTGTTCATAATGTATTAATTTTGAATTTCATATTAATAACTATAGCAAGTTATTATTCTAAAAAATGTTATTAAAGCTTCCAAAGTGAAATTCATTTCTCATATGACCTTCAAAGGAATATTTCTCGACCAAGCAATGTCTTTCTTTCTGTAGGAAAGAGATATTTGATTGCATAAGTAAAAAGGGAAAAATATCGAAAAGAATTTCCATTAGCACTATTGCAAACATAAATGGTCTTGAAATTAGCCTATTGAAACAAATTTTGAATACTATCCAGCGTTACGAAAATTTTCTAATCTCAGAGTTTGCTTGATAAAATTTAATGAAAGGAAACTATTTGTATTTTAATTTATTTTGTGATATGTTGAGTTTAGTTTGGTAACTTATTTCTTTAAGTAAATAAGTAGGTTCTTCTTCTTCTTCTTAGAGTTGGGTTTGTATGTCATTGGGCACCTCTGCTTTTATCAGCATTTTGTACTATTAACTCCAAACCCAATGTTTCCTAGTTCCAGTTGCTCGGGTCACCCACTTTATTTATAAAGTCCGATAACCCTTTAATGGAGTCTAGGTGTAACTCTCTAGTATGGATGATGCCTAAAGAAGTTAATCAAAGGAGGGCAAGAGCCTCGCATTCGTAAATGATATGCTTGGCCGTTTCCTCTTACGTATAACATTTCCTGCAGATAGGGTCTTGTTGAAACAGTCCCATTTTATGGAGGTGTTTTCTGAAATAGTAGTGCCCAGTTATGAAACCTACTATTAAACGTATCTTCTTCCTAGAGCATCTTAGAATTTCAGAGGCAATCCTTGCTGATGATCCACAGATCATACTTTTATCATTGGTTTGACCAGGACTGTTAAGCCAAGCTTCATACATCTTCCGTTTTTCCCATCTAAGAACATTGATATAAGTAGGTTAATAATTATTCGAAATTATTAGTTTAAATATTTTTGTACGATTCGATAATCTCTACTTGGGCGGAAATTTCCACCACAATTTTCAAATACATTTGAGACAGTATAATGGGTGTCTGAAAGAAGCTGAAAGATTGAAATTATCCTTTCCAAAGGGACAAGAAGCGAAAAGTCCATCGTCAGTGGTTTAATAGTTTCCAAGATAAAATTTGGAATCTTACTTCACACAAAATCATGGTGCCACCCCTAAGCTTAGCTAAGCTTATAAGAGAAAAATAATGATACTTTTGTCAGGTAATTCTGAGAAGAGTTATAAATTTATATTCTTTTCTAAAAAATAAGGTATTGGAAATTTTTAATTTAAAGAAATTAATTCAAAATTGAAAATATAAGGACTGTGCACATAAATTTTAAAATAATTTTATGCTAACTTTTACTTATTTATTAAAATAATAATTATTATAATTGATATCTAATTTTTATTACAAAAAACCCATAGTTGATTAACCTCCACTTTATTAAGAATTAATGGAACCATCGATTAATAAAATTTGGGACAGATTTATCTCTTACAGTAAGTTAAATTGTTGAATTAATTAATAAAAACTTCATATTAAATTAAGCTATGCACACGTAATATTTTATGCTAAAATGCATAAAAGTTTATTCTCACTAACAATTTATGTTTTTCCTGTTTGCAGTGATATCTAAGTTATATATTGACCTAGAACTTTGACATTTTAAAGAGGCATCTGTTATTTTAATATGCAACTCATAAAGGCGAATTTCTACTTTCCAGATACTAAACATATGCAAAAAAGTTGACGTGACTGCAGATGTCATAAACGCATGTGAAAAACGTGACTGCTGCAGTACCGGAAATTGCATAAAATGGAGGTATTTAACTATGAAGCTGTAATAATATGATAAGAGAATTCGGTTAAATAACTAAGCATATTTTTAAATTTTAATAACTTCACTCTAAATTGAAATTTTAAAAGTATTTATTGAGATTGCAGTTGTTATAATCTCATGTGAACTACGTCTCAACTTTATCAAATGGAGAAAACTTTTTATGAATCAGCTCTACTGTAACTGAATTTAGTTAATAGGATTGTATACTGTTTTCAATAAAATAACTTGGAATTAATATACTAAAATTATTAACTAAAATTGCAGACATCATCTCTTTACATGAAGGATGTGACTACATCACTATTGAAAATTGCATCAAGTTAAAATACTTTATTAAGAATCAGTGCTACTATAACTAAATTTGTTTAATATTTTTACTAACATATACTGAAATTAAAATTTTAAAACTACTTATTATGCACACATCATAAAAATATGAGAAAAAGACATGAATGTATCATTATCTGAAATTGTGTATAAAAGGGAGTTATTTAACCATGAACAAATAACCATGAATTTGGTTAATATCACAGTATATATATTTTAGTAGCACAATTTGAAGTAGAAACTCATGCAGTATTCAAGCTTGCAGATGTCATAGGCACATGAAAAAGACATGACTGCATCACTGTCGGAAATTGCAGCAGATGAACTTATAACCATGAATCTGTATTTCTTATTAAAAATTCCGTTAATACCAAATTATATATATTTTTAATAACATAATCTAAAATTACAACATTAAAAGTGTTTATGATTGCAAATCTTACAAACCTCATATGAGAGACATGATTTCATTATTACCGAAAATTGTACCAAATGGAGATACTTAACTATGAACCACAACAACTATTAAGTGAATTTGTTTAGTATCACAAAAAGTTTTGAAAACATTGTTAAAAATTATACCAAATAAAGATACTTAATCACGAACCAGAATAACTGTAAAAAATTTGGTTAGTATCACATTTTAAAAGTTATAATATAACTTGAAACATAATTATATTTATTAACTATGACTGTATTCTATTTATTAATTATAGGGTGTATATAATTATTAATTATTACTTAAATATTTATTTTGACTGTAGACGTTATAGACTCGAATGAAAAATATGTAGGACCTCAAAAATTGTATTAAATAAATATTTAACTGCGTAAATTATCACAGTAATACTATCATAAAGGAATTCGAGTAATATTACATATTTAAGTTTTTAATCAAAAACTAGAAATCAAAATTTTAATGTTAATAAGTTTCAACAGTATTGAATGTTTTATAAAATGTGATAGATACTGAAATTTTTTTCAGTACCTATCATATTTCTTGTACATGCTGTAGAGAATCTTTTTTAATAACCTATGTAGCATAAAAAACAGTTTGTTCTTTAGATATGCATGAAGAAAATGAAATTAATTAATGTTGAGAAAATAAATTAATAAAGCTTTTTAATTTTTGTTTTGTAAAGTGTCATTGAAATGGTAAACCATTTTCTTAATTTCATAAAAGGACTTCAGAAGATTCAGTATTTTATATTATTCTTTTTCTTACAAAATTTTTCTTCAAAGTCTGAAACAATGTTCGTGCAGAGTCGTCAATCTTTATTACAGAAAGGATATGAGCGTATTTAACATTCGTTTTATCTTCAAATCTGTAGGAAATGAACGATAGTATTGGTCTTGACGTCTAGAATTACACCATTCGAATACCGAATGAGTCGCAACGCCCATGCAGAATGTTTTTTTTTTGTGACTATGAGTACTTCAATTATTGTTTATACACATTTCGTTAAAATGACTGTTTCATACACAGAATTATAATTATGTTAAGTTAAAAACCATTTTGGTAATGAGTTATTCAGATCTCAATTAGTTAATCAGAAGGGAGTGAAAAATATTCTTATAAATTAAGAAAAACTACAAGATAAAGACGTCTTAATGGTAAATAGAAAGAATATTTGTGGGAAAAATCTGAGTATTAACATAACTTATTGGTTTAGCTATGAATATGACCAAATATAAATTGGCTTTTTCAGTGACTTATTATATTGTTTATAGTGAAACAATTAAAAACAGAAGTTTTAACAGTTATATCACTACAGCAGCTTTTTTATTGGGATTTAGTATTACAAGGTTTTTCTTTCAAAGATAAATTACATTTTAATTTAAGTATATTTTTATGGATGATATTAATATGCACAATCTTTATTTAATTAGAAAATATTTTTATAAAAAGATATTCTGCAATGATATCAGTAATGAGGTAGAAAAAGTATAACAATGCGCTGGTTACCATATACGTACTTGTATAAAAAGACTAAGCTATTTTCTTTCGCTTTTAGTGAATCCATGAAGGATAAATATTCTGCGTTAATGGAATTACTCGTATAAATGCAATAATTAGTCAGGTCATAAATGATTAAGTAAAATATAATCAGGCCATAAATGATTACGCTTTTGCTCAGTGCTCTGGAATTACAAACTAAAACATTGTACATTTAGAGCAATGAAAAGATTTTTGTCATGCCTCAAAAAAGTGGAAAGTTGCACACTTTTAATTTAAATGTTCATTGTGGTCATGTTACACAATCTGCTTTTACATTAAAAGTAAAAACGAAACTTACCACAAGTCTTTTAAATATATTTAAAAATCACTTTCTATTGTTCTAAAAAAAGGATTTTAATGGCAAAAATGAGGAGGATTTGAGAAAAGAACGTTAATATTTTATTAATGCTTCTTAGTGTTTATAATGTCCTAAGGAATTTTAATTTAGCAAATTAGCCAACATCAGAGATAGGAATTGAATTTACAAACTATTAAATGGAAGACCAAAGTGCAGACTCTAAAGCTGTCACTTCAACCAATGAAAATCTAATATTAATTTGAAAGAAACCATATGAAAAAGCAATTTCAAGACAAGTTTGGGCTTTACTTTTCAGTACATAAATATTGATTTTTAACTTTTGCGATATAAATATTATTGGACATATTTCAATAAGTAATATTTCTAATATATTGAGACAGAGAGTGACTGAAACTTACGAAATGGACCTACACATAGCCGAAAATACTAAAGATTTTTCGTATGATAATTCGTAATTGTTAAAGTTAGTCCTCAGCCAAAAATTCAGCAATTAAAATTGATCACTTATTGCAAAAATATCTGACAATTTTATCTGACTAAGGATTTTCACCTATAGATAACAATATGTTTTTCAGTTTTAACATATTAGGAAGCATTTTATGGTGTCATAATTTAAGTGTGTATAGCTATGATATGAACTTGTTTTACAACCAAATATTTCATTCAAAAGATCAATTTCACATATATCTCTGATTCAATTGCATATGGCTTATTGAGTTATATAGAAAATAAACAACAGAAGTACCCTTATATTTAGGTATATTTTCAGATGACTAAATCCTAAGCAAATATTTCATGAAGTACAACTATCTAAAAAATGAGATCTTCTGGTTGCTCATAAAGTACAAGAGTCATGAAATGCGTTCTTGATGTTCATGAAGTACAAATGCCAGAAGAAAAATGAGATCTTCTAGCGAAAATTATTCAATATAAGTGAAAAGAATGATTGTAGTGTTGGTGAAATAATGATTTAGATAGTTTCTTAGCATGGACATTCTATAAGATATAACTTCTACAAAAAGAATTGTGAGTGTTATGAGATGTCGTTATAAGGACATTCCTTAACATGCGTGTCACTTACAAACAAGTGGCATTTATTTCCATTTTTAGATATTTTCTGACTTTTCTCTAAACTTTACAGGAATAAATAAGACATTTTTAACTATTGCTTTTTTTGTAGTCTACCCCTAAAAGAAAATATTTAATATACATTTCTAATTTAAAAAACGATCAATAATTCTAAAAATTAATGTATTAGAAATAGTGCTTTTTTTCTTAATTTTTGTGCGTAACTGATTTGACTTCTGAGTAATTCATATTATACAATACGTGGAACTATTAGTGATAATTTTAATTAATTGATGACTGAGCCAAACTTTGTATCCCATAATGGGCCTGCTATAAAATATACCTAAGCAATCATGGCATTCCTTAATTGCAATGTCAACCATATTTGCCCGCCTCATTAAACTAAAGTATATTTAGGAAAATCTTGGAAGAAAGGTAATTGCGTTTGATTCTTTTGTGGAAATTAATTGAATTGGAATAAAAGTTAAGCCATTTGTCAAAGAGTTGACAAAATTTAAGTCAAAAGGATTATATACATTTGTATGTATGCAATTATTTATGTATGCATATTTAAATAGGTAGTTACCATTGTTGTACAAATGAAAGTATAGGAATTTATAAGTGAATATTAAATGATTGCGAAAGCAAAGATGTTCACTTCAATCAAAGAGCATAAAATTAAATGTTACCGAGATTAAAACAATATTATGTTTTACCTCAAGAAAGATACTTCATACTGCCAATTAGTTTCCCAGATTTTGCCAATTTCTGTTACAGAATTCTTCTCCTGATTAATCAACTTTCTAAGTTCTGAACAAATCTCTGCTTGAATAATTTCACATTACTCTTTCAATATTGAACTCTTTAGAAGTTGTAATGAGAATCTAGTTAATAAACATTGGTACCTGAGGAAGCTAATTAATGACTGCTCTGATTTTCTTTGCTCATTAAAGCATTCAGTTATTAATGATTAATAATTTCCTTTGTAGTAGATGCTAGTGACTTTGTTAAGGTGTAGTACTAGTTAATTAAATTTTCTAGCTTATTCAGTTGAACCAGTTATTTATTATTGAAGGAATTCTTTATATAGGTATTATTATATTATAATAGTTATATTCGAAATAACACAATCCATTTTACTGTAAACTGATATTTTAATAATGACCAACATTTTTTGAAGATCATGATTTTATTACTCTATTTGGGTATGAAATTATTTTACAAAATAAGATAATTCACATAAGTATCCTATTTCATAAGGGTTAATGAATATTGTACATAGGTTATTAAATAAAATATAATTACTACTAAAAATTTATCTGTATATATATATATATATATATATATATATATATATATATATATATATATATATATATATATATATATATATATATATATATATATATATATATTAAACTAAGAAGAAAGAGAAAAAGAAATACTGAAAGTATTTCTTTTTTATTTCTTCACTTAAATTTTTACCATGATATTTACTATATTTAT
The DNA here is from genome assembly GCA_037975125.1 of Latrodectus hesperus. Lineage (NCBI taxonomy): Eukaryota > Metazoa > Arthropoda > Arachnida > Araneae > Theridiidae > Latrodectus > Latrodectus hesperus. The sequence continues at coordinate 28,761,158 of CM075853.1, read as the reverse complement.
TTCTGTTATATTGAAATTTAAATGATTTAACATTTAATATAAAAGTATGTTTAACTCTTAATCACAAACACTTAAAGCTGCAAAGAAATTTTTTTTATTTTAGATAAGTTATTAACGTCTAAATTGTTGATACAAATAATTTTCCATTGTATCCTCTTTTAATTTTTTTAAGCAAAAAAGGGAATGATAGCTATTAGGTGATATTTTTTAATTATAAAACATAAAATGAATAAAGGAAAAAATTAAGCGCGTGTTCTGAATTTATTTTGACAGTTAAATACAGCTTTTTATGTAAATTATTGACCGCGAGAATTATAATGCAATATTGTAAAATTTACAACTTTTGATTTTAAGAAATCCAATTGAAAATGTTAGCCTATTTTTTCCCAAATAAGCTGTAATCTGCGCGCTTAAATTGATCAATTTGCTTAACAAATTATTTAATAAATTGTATCCATATTTGAACTAATAATATGTGGCATAAACAACAAATACATTCGTTCGAGATCAAAATAGATTTTAAATTATGTAAATTCATTAATAAATGATGAGAAATCATACAAATTCGTAACCAAATGTGAGACAAAAATATTGACTGCAAATCTGTTAACATTTTAAGTTTCCATGGATTCCTCATATTTTTATAGCGTTGCGTGCAATTGTTTTACATCATAATTTGCAAAGGAAAGCACATTCTTCAAAGTTATGAGCAACAGTTAATTAATCGCGTTGGAAACAGTGTTTTCAATTGATATAATAACTGTCAAATATCATATGAAATATATCTTATTGCATGTAAAGTGATTATGTTACCACACACAGTTTTTCAGAAGATTATATTACAATTTTGACACAAGTTTCCATTTACTATCAACCTATGGTTTCCCTTTTTCTATGCATTACTGTTCAAAATGTTATGCTTACGTCAGAATTTTAACACCATTCTTTGGAATTTACCTATGTGACTTAAAAGAATCGATTTGTAGAACTTAACGATTTAAGAGGCAAGATGAGTTACTTTCAGTAATAGGAAAGAACCGTATCCTTTACTACAAAGACCAATTAAAGAACAGACAAAATGGCCTAAAACTTTTACAAAGAATTCAACCAAGCGAAAAAAGGAAGCTTGTTAGAAAAGAGTGCTTAACCTACTTCACAAATCAGTTCTTCCAGAATAATGTTCATGATGTCTGTAAGAGTTCGAAATATCTTTTAAGCAATTTCAGGAGAGTCTTTGATTAGAATGCAAGCAATTAAATTGAATTATCTAAGGTTCCGTTAAAGTCTCGAAGACAATAAAAACAGATATAAAATTCATGTTAAGGATAATGTCAGCATTATGTTTAGTTAAAATTTTATATAAAAATGTTGTAATGGTCTATAGTTTTATAAGTAATTAAACTAATTCTCTTTCTGAAAAAGAACACACTTAATGAAGAATTTTGTCAAAGTACCGATATTAATGTACTAAATAAAAAAAGGCTGTATCTTAAATCATCTATTTTTTAAAGCGAGTTGTATACCCATCAGAATTTTAATGATTAAAATTGAAATATATAAATTAGAATGATTAAAACTGAGAAAATGTTTTTAACTATATACTGATGTGGTTCACAGGTGCCCGCTGGGTAACGACAAATGAGTAGCAATTTCTAGCCTTGTTGTGGCATAGGGTTCGTCACCCAAGTGCCCTCCGTTGGAAAAAAAATATACTGATGTTATCAAATTTTTGACACCGTAAAACAGACGCCCTAACAATCAAAGACTCTTGTAAAACAGTTAAGCAATACTCGAAAAATATTTTATGTGAAGATTTTTTTAGTTATGGGGTGTATAGAAAAATTCTCGAATATCCAGTTATTTAATGGTGGTTAGAACCGGACTCGATACCTTCCCATCCGAAGTTAATTGTAGAATTCCACAAGGTCATAAGCGTCTTGAGGTTTCTCGCAATAGAAGATGCAATATATGTTTACCATTATATTTCTTATTTTAAGCATCAGTTAATTTTATTTATAACAGATAATATGCCAAACCAAAAATTATAGCATATAACTATATCTAAATTTGCATCGAAATTTAAAAACTATTAATGAAAGAATAACAAAAAATTATGCCTTAAAATATTACTCTATTATTCACCAATGTCATATATCACTTTCTCCTAAATTAAAATCTTTAAAATAAGATAGAAACTGATATTCTAACATCATGAATAAAATTATTTTAATTCATTAAATTTATAAATTTTACGCTATATTTATAATTTAGATTAGTATTTATAATTTAGATTTAATTTTAATTTCAATACATCCACACTAACAGAGACTAATGTATTCGTATTCGGTTCAATAGTAATTTTTACTGGACTAAATCTATTCTACTTTTAATTAATATCAATTATTTATAATATTTTATTCCAATAATTATGGATTTCGATAGTTCAATATGAATGCAATAAAATAGAATCATTGATTAAAGATTTATATTGGGTTCAATTAAAATTTTTGCTAAGCAATAACTAGTGCCAACAGCTAAAAAAGATAAAGTGCACTATGAATTATTTCAATAAATAGAAAATAATTGTTTTCCATTTCCAGGATTTGAATTATTTGACAGCATCTTTTTATTATTAGACAGTATCTTTTTATCATATTCCTTCTTTACAATCAACTTAGTTTAATTAATATGAAAAGAAGGAAAATTAATGAAAAATTTAAAAACAATATAGGAATTGTTTATTTACAAGTTGGTGTTCTCAGTTTGTTTGCAATTTTTGAGATAGCAAAAGAAATTTAATCAAGGTCAAAATCACTTCAACTAATGGAAAATTCAATTTACCACTGAAATATATTTTACAGCATTTGACAAAGTTTTATTTCTTATATATATTATATGCATAATCATGTCTGAAAGATACTTAATTTTAAAGCATCGCGTAAACTATTCATGATGCAGCTCCTTAAACGACTGCAGCGAGGAAACAATCAGCAATGCTTATTTTTGATTGGTTAGAAGACTGAGAAGCTCCGAGCGCTTTAAGGCGGGACATTATAAGTTCTCCGCTTAATACATTTTAGAGAAAAGTTCGAGCACACAAGCGAAACTTTTCTCTTTTAAGAGGCGAACAAAATAACAGAGATAAAAAAAAAGGCGTTCAAAACTGGAAAAGAATTACTTGGAATGCATATTCATACCGGAAGAGGCAGAATAATGAATTCGAAACTAACGAACTTTTCGGAAGACCAGCGAAAAGGTTTGTCAGGAAAATAGAATTTTTTGTTTCTCTTCTCCGGTCCGATGCATTCTGGGAAAGCAAAGCTGGTAGAATCATTAAGTTGTGGTTTGGCGAGCGTTACCCCTGAAATATTTGCATATTGAACGGTTTGAGAGTCAGGCAAGTCAGCGCAAAAGCTGAAAGGAACTTGCAGCTTTCCGTACCAGTTATTTTTACCCTGTACTCTCACCAGACTTTCTATTAATTGATGTAGAGGTTATTTAAGTACGCACGACTAATTTCAAACCATTACGCGTTACTTTTAAATAAATATTCTTCGTAGTATGATTGTTATTTTATACATTTTGAATTATTATTGTTTTCCTTCATTTATTTAATATGCTCGTCATTTTAAAGGGGTATTTTGATCTAATTTTGGTCGGATTAATATTTTTCTGATTATATTTATAGTATCATTTCAAAACTATTTGCAAGCTATAAAATTCTTATATAAAATATTGATACAAAACTTTTTTTGCAAACATTGAGTTGTAATTTATATAAAAATATATTCTCTTTTCTGACAAATATCCATGTATTTTTTAACTTTATAGAACATTTTCTAGACAATATATCTAATGACCGGCCTATGATAAGTCATATGTCTAATATTAAGTTTCATATCTATAATATGAAAAAGAAAAAACTTCTTAATTTTTTCTTATTCAGGAGAGACATCTACTTCTTTTATCCTTATTCAGAAGAAAATTATATTAACAAAAATCAACTGTATGCTGAATTTTTGTAAACTTGATTTTATATATTTAATTGTTTTCTATTTGACCTATTTTAAATATTCATACAATATCTCCATAGATTTCTTTTGCAAATATACAACGAATTTGTTTTCTTAGAAACATTTTATACAACACTAATTTTAATAACTTATAAATAAAACGAATAATCGTGCAATAAGACGATAAATTATGAATATAAGTAAAATAATTACTTTATTCAAAATTTAAATTTATTTTTTTTAAATTTCGACTGAGATTTTTTTAATAAATGTGCATTATATATATACTCGTATTAATCTAAAGATCAATAACTCATCATATTCGTTTTCCAATTAGGAGAAAAATTAATTAAAAACGTATACCTTAATAAAATTGTAAAGCAAATAAAATAAAAAAGGTATGTTTTATTATTTATTTCTATATAAGATATTTGTCTCTCATTTTACATATTTTAAAGAAACAAATTTTGCATCACAATTTTTAAATCAAACTTATGTATGCTATGAGTGGATGATGAAATTTTCCAAATAATTTGTGTTTAGTACATGATAATTAATTTTTAAAAATGATGTTAACTTTGAAACTGCGAAAACAGGAATAATTATTTATATTCATAGTTTAGATGTAGGAATAAATGCGTTCTACAATTTTTTGTCATATGTATTTACAGCATATGAAGCCTATATTTCAGTTATTTAATTCAAACTGAATGCTAGTCCACGAAAAGAATAATTTGGTTACAACCATGGTCAAATGACGAAGTACATACACCATATTCAATTTTAAATACCAATTGCTTTTTCGCGATTTTTGAGTGGCCGCACAAGAGCCCTTATTTTTAAGCAAGGTTAAAAAATATACCTGGAGTACCATTGGTGCACAGCTGACAAGACTTCCCATGCACATATTTTGGTGTGTCTAAATTTTAACAAAGATGAAGTTCTGCGGGGCCCTCATTTTATTTTAGACTTTTTAGATATTTTCGGATTCACTAGGATTGTCTAACTCAGCTAGATAGTCTCAAAATTAACAACAACATTAATTTTATACACTCAAAAAATCTATGCTGAAGTTGAAGAAGTAACTAATCAACATGTTGTGATCACTCACCATATACCATTTTAAAAATGAAAATTAAAAACGGGATTTGCTAAATAAATGCTTTCTGATAGACACTATCAATTTACAGAATAACTATTGAATATTTTTATCAGAAAAATAAGAAAAAAGATTTGACTATTATCCTTAAATTCTAAAATTAAATCTGTTAGAACTGTCGAAAAAATGTATCGAAATTTACTGACTAAAGTTTTATAATGGACTCGTATTGAAAAACTAAACCATTACTTATCTGGCAATATATATTAAGTTTTCAGATTCTTTATAAAAATGTTCCAGGAATGTTTTAAGATTGTATGTAAATTTGATTATAGTTTTTAAGAAAATTGTATAAAAGTTTTAAAATAAAACTAATTATTTTGATCCCTGTCTGTTCGGTGAATTTTTAAAATTATGAGCAGATACAGAATGGAACTTATATGATGACAATATGTTTTATGTTTAATATAAGTAAAATATAAAAAATAATTTTAAATGTGGAATTTAAAGTTTAAAGTTAACTTTAGTTTTACTTAAAATTGATCAATCTCTTTTCTTGTGTGTTTAATTTTAGTAATAAATTTTATATGAAATAAGGGTTTTATTTCATTAATGTGCAAATCACCATGTGAAGTTTCTTGCAACTGTTGTTCTGTGAAATATGTGCAGCCGCTGAAGCTACGAGCAACATAATTGTTCTCTGTAGAAGTGACACTGCAGTAGAGACTGTAAAACTACTAAAATCTTGTTTATTTGCATAGGAAGAATTGTACTTAGACAGTAAAAAATAAGCGCACTAATAAGTCATTAAAGTTTATTTCAATTGAAATTTCTCAAAACTAAAAAATGTGGAGGAAGCGTTCGTGAATTTATCCCTAAACCGTCTTGAAACACACATATCAAATGAATCTCACCTAAGCCGAAGTCCAGCCAGCATTCTATCTGCAATAGATGAAAGGCCCCCTCGTTGGAGGAAGAACAGTGTTAACCTTTCATGGCCCATCAGTCCTCAAACGAGCGAGTCTTCAATTTCCAGACATCTGAAACCGGCAGATCTCACTCGTTCATTAATTAAAGTAGAGGTGAGCGAAAGGGTCTTAGCGTCGAGATCCCGGCCATCAAACACTACCCCGTGACGACTCGACCAGGTAATTCGAGCGTTCGACTTTGTCATTCTCACCTCTCTTTCCCATCCTTACAGAGCACAGAGCCGTTGGGATGCAGCAAAATTTAATTCTCGCTTCGTCTCCCTGGTGTTTGAGGGGATCACCGTTACACTTATTACCTCCCGAATCACTTCGGAATGGTAAACCCCGTCATTGCACTTCCAAGATAATGGAGTTGAGTTCGTTGTGTGTCGGTTGGTTAGCAGGAAATTCACTTGGGCTTTCAGGCACGCGTCGTGGCATTTATATTTCATGTCCTTCATTAGCGTGGTTTAGATAACACGTGAGGAACGATATTGTTGTTGTGATATATCGGATAATTATTATCAGCTTTTGTGTATAATTCCTTGGCAAGCTCGTTGAGATTTAGTTTAATTATTATAATAGGCTAATGTGTGTCTGTCATCCACGTGATAAGCAAATGAAGCACAACTAAGCATCTGTCTGTGTATGACAATAAATGCTGGCAAATTATTCACCTTTGGGTGCTATATTAGCTAAAGAAATTGAGATAGAGGGAAAGGAGATGAAAATTACGAATGCTGAGCATTTTCAAAATTTAAGATTAAGTTTTAAGGAGAGTGTTCTTGAAATTTTGAACTTAGATTATAAATTTTTGTGTAGATCTTACCATGGTTTGTTTGTTTGTCGCGCTCAACGGTCATTTTTTTTGCACACGAGTGCTAATTAGACCGGGACCTACGGTTTAAAGTGGATTCCGAACCACTACAAACATCCATGCCCAAGGTGGGATTTGAACCCACGAACTGTTGAACCAAAGGCAAGAGCGATAACCATTCGGCTGCCAGCTTGGCGATCTTACTATGGCATAGAGATAAGTACTCTTCGCAATGCAGAATGAAAGGTTTGAATTTTGCCACAGTTGGTGGATAGGAGATGAATGTTATGTTTCTGCTTTATACATGTAAATCTGCTGGTAATTTTTAGATGTTTCCTCCCTTTCGATACTTGAATGTGGCTTACATACACACATAACTGTGCAGGCGAGACCTGTATTGCACCCTAAGTTTAAAAGATTTGGAATAATCTCCGGTCATCAAAACGCCATGTAACTTTGAGCCTCGGTCAGGTGACGGGGTCATATTTGAGTTGGCATCTTCTTCTTTATATCTACGTTATACCAGCGGAAGGACTTTAAGCGTCACAGGTTAACGTGGGCACGTCCCCAACCCACGGAACTACAGCAACCCTGTGAGAGAGAGTATGGTCATTCTATCGCAGCTGTTGGCTAATGATGCCTCTCTTTGTGATAATACGTGAAGCGGTGTGAAGCTACTGAGCTACAGGTGCTCAAATTTGGCCTACAAGAAGGGGAAAATCTGTAAGACAAAACACTGTGAGCAGTAAACCTTTTTCTTCAGCTTTTTTTATGTAGTGTTAAATGATGGGGTTGACATTCGGTCTAAATCTAAAAAACCACGAGGAGTTAATGTTGATATAATAAGTAGGACGAATTTCAGAAGAAATTTTAGAAATTTCTCTAACAAGAGTGATGTGCTTATTACAAATTTTATATAATCTATCTTCTGATGTTTTGCGATAACTGTGTTCATTTTGTAATTTTCAGCTACAACGAAATAACGAAAGGTACATATTACGATATGTGAAAACTCTTTGCAATACATATTCTTTAATCATTGTATCGATTTCTTATAAATAATTTTGTCTGTTAAAGAAAAATACAAGTTATAAATAAAACAAAAACATATGAGATTTAAGACTACAATAGCGTGAAACTTTTCGTCTTAAATTCTCCATTATATTGAATATTTTATGACTATCTTGAAAATAAATATATCATGATTCTTCATACGTATAGAAATATCGGGAAAATTCAAAATGTGTGCTTAAAACATACGTAAGAATTGTTCAAAATAAAAAAATGGTTCTTTGAACACAAAATGCTTAAAAATAATATGATAAGGAATTTTAAAATATTTTTAAAACATTATTATTGAAAATTAAAGCAAAAAGAATACAGGAGAGAAAACAATTTTCTCAAAATTCCCTTTTAAACAATGGAAAGTAAAAGAATATCAATACCAAAATACTTTAACAAACATGTAAAAAACGACTTTTTATATGTTAATACATAAAAAATTTTATATATATTTTTAACAAGTTTTACTTGACAATGTGAAAATAATGCGCAATAATCAAACACATTACATGTTATTTTTCATGGAGGTGTTTGCTAAAACGATAATTTCTTTTTCCACTGAAGCCACATTTTTGTTCTTATTTATTATATTTATTCTTTTCCAGTCTACGTTAAACATTGGGATTTCCTCTTTCAGTGGTAATGGCATTTATTGTTTTTTAACATGAGACCATATTTCAATAAAAACAAAGTTTGCTTCTTGAACTTTTCGGAAATGTGTTTCGGTAACTATCATTGCAAACTAACAAGTTCTTTTTTTTAACATCATTCCATTTCCTAAATGGTAAGATGCTGTAGATTCATTTGAGAAAATGTCTTATGACTCTCTATCATATAATTAATATCTAACACTAAATTTCTATTTTCGTCATAAGTTAAAACTATTTGCTATTTAAGGAAACTTTTCTACATCTTTAAAATGCATACATGTATTTGACAAATTATCCTTGTCGGTAATTATGCTATTTTATTTGTTTATTGATGATGAAATAATAGTTCGTTATGTATTTTTTGGATCATTTGTGAGAAATGTATTTATGTTAAGATATACTTTTCATCATTCTTTTTATTTGCCCTTTGGTTTTTCTTTTGACTTACGCCAAATGGACTGCCAGAAAATTTGGTAACCTAAGTATTTAGGTGCTGTTTTAATTTGCAAAATCTCACGAAACCATGATGTGAAATTAATCCTACTAATATGAGGCTGTGTTGTAAATACAAAAATCCTGGAAAATTGCAGGGTAGTTTACAATACTATAGGGGTTGTTGTTGCTGTTGCACCAGCATACTTCCTTGCAACTTGAACAAGTTGGACTCTACCGGTTAGTGTTTTGTGAGAGTCTTCGTAATTTAAAAGAAGGATTCAAACAGAAGATCCTCTAATACTTGGTCTGCCACACCTAGAGGTATCATTTCACCTGGATGATATTGAGACCACTACCTATTTAACGTACCTTTAGCAAACACGATGGATATTCGGTTAAGCCGGGATTCTAACTCACTACCTTCCGATAATGAGAATGATGTCCTAGCCTACAAGGCCACAACGGCTCAATACTAAAGTGATGTGAAATATATATATTTGTGATGCACAGATTATTATGAGAATTTCAAATATCCTCAACAATGTTAATCTCGAGAGAGTCTTGTGATCAGTGGATGGTACTGAATTTAAAACAATTTTCTTGCAGCAATTTAGTAACAGCTTTAAATATGTGTGATGTCATATTATTCTGTTACAATCTTTCAAACTTATCAAAATGCACTCATGACACGAATGAATGTTGTTATAAAAAGATGCTTCTTATTTGATCAAATATCAAAATGGTTTCTAAATTGCCAAGAATTCCAAATTATTTCAATGACACAAATTTCAAATTGTCTAATGTAAATCACAACTTTGCGCAATATCTGTGAGTTTTGAACCGACCGCCTCAAATCCCAGCGTCCAAACAGCTGCATTACAGGACCATGCCAACAGTCCCCACAGCATTTTGCTCAATACCTGTCAGCATTTCAGATATACCTACATACATAGTGGTGCAGATGAGCCCTGAACTTAACTGTTCATTAAAACTAATGAGTATGAAATAATCGCCCATCATCAAGCACCTCGTAACTTTGAACCATGATCACGTGACAAGGTCACACTTGAGCTCGCACTCTCTTCTCCACATCTTTGCCACACAGCTGAAGGACATGTTAAAATTAACGTAGATTCATCCCCAATCCATGGAGCTCCAGAAACTCAGTGAGGGAAAATGTGGTTATTCTTCCAATCCCTGTCTGCGGCAAATGATGTTTACTTTGCTGATCTTAGCATAAAGGGCGTGAAGATATTGAGCCACTGTAGTTCTTAATTCAGATATATGTAATTCTTAGGTTTTTTTCTTCGAAATTCATACATAGCTATCAGTCAAGTATAGCCAATAAAGAGACTAGTCATACAACGAAAACTTTTTCCTGTATTCAACAGTTCAATGATAAGGCTGGTGAGCCCGATAAACAACATAAACTTGAATCCTTCAATTATCAAAAGCTTTTAGCAGGTTCAGTGCCATCAAATACCTGTATTGGAAAAAAAACTATGCAATTCACATTTTAACATACCTTTTTACCCTAGCATTCAAATCTGCAACAACTTAAGCTAGTGTCGCACGCCGATCTTGTGAAATGATATTCCTAAACTGTTGTGGATCCCTTTATTTCACACACTTTTTTACTGTAAAATATTTATCGAAGATTTTATGTTTTTCTAGATTCTTCATATTTACAGCCAGAGTTGTGTAACAATTCAACAATAAAATTTCGTACTTAATCTTTTATCTACATTCCACATTTATTTAGATTCAAAATCACTTAACTCTAGTAACGATTCCTTACTAGTAGGAATCGATCTAAAAGATTTCCAAATTGTTTGCTGTCTCATATATCTGCTGTGCGCTGCTTTCATTGATGTTGAGTTTGAAATCTCACAACGGATGATCTAACAGCTTAAAATTATAAGGCATACCCTGCACAGCGTCTGTCTTCCCAAGCAAGAGTTCTCTCTCTTTGTTTTGAGGTATTAATTTCCTTTCCATTAAAAGTTTTCTTCGTTTTTCGAGAGGATTTTTTCACAGTTAATGAATATTACTCATATATGGCAAGGAAGAATTATTGGATAATCCCAGAGATTCCAGAAATTCAACATATTCATCTTCCATTGTTCAACTGTGTGGCTACATTCAAACCGAGAGCCATTTAACATTGTTCCACCACGAGGCTGTGACTAGTCTTTTTATATTATTATTCTTTGTTGTATATGATAAAGAAATGTACCAAGTCTTATGTTGAGTTGGTACATTTCTTTATCATATTCATGAATGTGTCTATGCCAGTGTTTCTAGCACATCAATTTATATGACTATTTCTCTCATTTTTGCTACTAAAGGAATAACAATAATTTGATACCATTTCAGGGATTTACTTTGAATTCTGCAAATGATGATGAAATACACCAGAATCCAATGTTTATAATAAACAATCTGAGAAACTTGTGAAAACACCCTATAATATTCTTTTACAATGCGCTAGCTAACTTAAAATTTTAATTACTAATTATATTCTAACACTATTGTAATTTGTATTGATCAGATGAATTTACACTGTTATAAACATAACCCTTGTTAAATAACCATTTTAATTGAATTGAAATTAAACATTGAATGAAATTTGGAACTTATAATTGGCAAATGATATTCAAATTTAGATTTATTTAAACTGATTAAATAGTCTTATTAAGATAGATGACAAAGAATACAAAATCATGCAAAACTGAATAGAATGTGGTGAAAATTGGCGCTAAAAATGAATGAAGTACGAGCAAGGGATCTCAAAATTATAATCCTCCAAGAGATAGACATACAGATTTATCAGCATAAAGTAGAACTACTTCTTCAGAGGCAGGAATCTAAATCAGTAAATTATAATTTCTTAAAATATCGATTAAGATAAAGGATAAATATAGTCAAGAATGATGGTTAACATGCATTTTACTCATCTTTAGGCTATATTTTAACTGAATTTCAGGTTAGTCAGGATAATGTTATCTTAACAGGGAATTATTGGTGAATAGTCATCAACATTTTGCTGATATTTGTCAAAAATAAATACAATAGAATAGTACAAGCTGGTACACAGTGAAAAGATATTCCTTTGAATATGAATATTTATAAATTACCATGACCCTCCGAATGGAAGACCAATTTTAATTTGTGAATACTTCTCATTGAACAATGGACGATTTAAATCTGGAGCTACGATATGAGTGAAGGGCTAACCATCTGTTGATATGCTTGAAAATGAAATCAGTGTGCAGTCAAAATACAGTGAATAGAAAGCCCTTTATGTCCATCGATAACTAATTATGGCATTGCCATCGATATTCATTTATTTATTGGAAAACGCATAATTTGACGGGAAACACTTTGTGAAACCACTTTCCGTTGGCAAAATAGAGTAACAAATTTAACAATTCTTCGAAAGTTCTCCATTTTCTGTACTGCAAATTAATCAGGTGATATGTGCGTATTTTAGGAAAATTAGCATTGATCTTTCAGTAGCATACCTTTTGAAGTTTGCATAATTTGCATGACCAAATCTTCATGTTACAGTATTCTCTGTAAGTATTTTTATTTTTCTCTTCTTTTCTGCAAGAATGATATATTTGTTCCAAAGAATTTTTCAAATACCAATAGGACGAGATATTTGTTATTAAACTATGTGCTAAAATGACTTTTTCAGCAAAAGCTCATCAAAATTTCAATAAATATGTATATAAAGCAATATAGTCAGCACAGAAAACATTAACCACTAAATATTGGTGCTTGTTGTTGTTATCGTGTGCCAGCCAGGCTGGCAATATGGGGTGCGCTGCTCCACTTTTCCAACTAAACCATATTTTGGGGTAGAGTCCGACTTTCTCAATACACTCATGCCGTAGGTACCCGTTTATAGGGTAGGCAACCATTCACTCCACATTCATACAAGAAAAGGACAAAGACAGGATAGATAGAGAGAGAAAGCACATCCATGTCCGAACCGAGATTTGAACCCAGGACCTCCCTATCCGCAGTCAGACACGCTGACCACTAGACAAGTTGGGTGGCAATTGGTGCTTAATATTATAATATTTAATACCATTTAATTTTTGTACATTAGATCATCTCTTTTTAAAATAAGTATACAAAAATTTTTTAAAATTTGAATTTGTACTCGTTTTAATACCATCCAATTTATGTTGTCAAATAACAAAATTTGAATTCTGAATTTGCAACAAGACTTGATTAAACATAGAGTAATTTTTTAACCGAAATTCAAAGCATGTCTTCGGATTTTAATTATAGTGACTGATGAATGAAAAGTGCTTAATATTCCTGAAAGAATATTCGAAGAGCTTTAAATCGTATTAAATAATAACTACATGTAAAAGCGTTTTCTCATCTAAGTTAAAAGAGTCTCCCTTTTCCTTTTAATTTAAAAACCATAAGACATTTTAAAAGATCGTTTTGAAAAATTTTCGATAAGTTTTCTCTTTAGAAAGTAATCAAGAGTTTTCTTTTAGAATAGCCATCATTATTTCAAGAAATAGATGCATAGGAGAACTAGAGATTATTGATGAATAAACAGTTAAATGAATCCCGAAAAAGAATTTTTTTAAATAAAAAATAACTTGCATAATCAATAAAAGTAACTCTTAAAAACAAAAATACTCGAGTATTTTTTAACCGAATTGCTATGGAGATAAAAATAAGAATTTTTTTTACATTTATTTATATTTTCCTATTTTAAAAATATTTCTTGATAATGGAATTTTGTATTTAAAAAGTATAAAAATTTATAGAAGTTTAAATATGAATAAATTTTTGAGTAAGTTTATCTGAATTAAAAGAAAAATCATTAATTGATCATGCAATCTTAATTTTAGCAGAAAAGGGCTTTAAATTTAAGAGATAATAATGTTTTATTTCCTTAAACCTTTAATTTATTTACTTTTTTTAAAAATGTAAAAGAAAATATACCATATATTTCTTTAATGAGAAATATAATTTATTTATATTTTTCTGGTGAAATGATTTTTATAGAATGTCTCGAATGTCGGCGTTTTTTTTCCTAGTTGATTTCAACTGTTTCTCAGGATAAATAAATAAAAAAAAAATAAATAAATAAATTTGCAAGCAATGCTTAGTTAGAATATAATTTGTTATTCTTAAATGTAATTAGAACAATTATGGTGCCACCCAACGTGTCTAGTGGTCAGTGTGCCTGACTGCGGATAAGGAGGTCCTGGGTTCGAATCCCGGTTGGGGCATGGATGTACTTTCTCTCTCTATCTATCCTGTCTTTGTATGTGTACCTATGGCATGTGTGTAGAGCAAAGTCGTACTTTCACCTTCATGGTGCTCTGATTAAAACGAAAGACGCTCCCAATTGACTTAAATTCGCATAGCCAAGGTATAGCGAGCTTGGCTAGTCCATGTGTCATTAGAAACACCAACAACAACTATTACGGTAAACAAACGAATTATGAATTATAATTACATGTATTAAGCACTGAAAAACAGAGTACGCCAAATGAGTAGCTACAAGTAAAGTTTTCCAGCTTTGAATTCAGTTCACTAAAATCATTGCTGATTTTGACGTCACTTTTTGCAAAATATTTATTTGACAAACCATTGCTTAAGAAAAATTTGAAATCAAGAAAAATGGTGGCCGTAAAGGTTTAACAATCTCGCTTTCATGCAGTTTTACTGAATGAATTACACAAATTAAGAAGTATATTGCTAAAATATATTAAATTTTTTACCTGAAATGTGTGATGAAAACCTCATAATTTTAGAATTTCTTTCAGTCTTACTTAATAATCTGATATTATAGATAAAATGTCATAGCTAAAAATTTTGATTTTCGATTTTCTACGCGATGCATCGATTTGTTAATTAATATAAAGTAAAACAACTTTGAAAAAATATGTGTTTGAACTCAATGTAACCATTACGATTAATTCAATTTCAATAAAAATCTTGGAATGTACTGATTAATTGTATTCTTAACTTTTTGTTTTATTCAGAATAAAAAATCAGCAGTTATATAAGCAAAACGCTTACAAAAAGCAGAGTATAATTAGTTATTATGTTCGCGAAGGGCTTATTATTTTTTTAATTGGAATAATTTTGGTTTAAAGAATATCTTCACTTCGGATTAAATAAAACAATGTCGTTACACTTTGGCGAAAACAATTCCTGAAAATAATTGCAGTTCTTATTAATAACGCAAACAGAAAAATGTATAATTTTTTTCATAATTGATGATTTTAGTGATTAATATTTTATTTTAAAAAAATTTGTTTTTTATATCAACTAAATTGTCATTTACAATAGATTGTGTCCAATATTTTTAATATAAACTTCTGGTGATCCAAAGAATTTTGACTGGTGACATCCAAATGAAAATCCAAAATTTAAAGAATATTATACGTCAAATGAAATTATTATTTTCGAAATTTTCTATGAAAAGATTCTCTGCAAACTACTCTATCTAATTATTCTTTTTGTTGTTACTTTTGACATTTGGACAAGCATAGCTTGCTATGCCGTCGACTATGCGAATTAAGTCGTCTTTCGTTCAACCAGAGCACCAAGGTGAAAGTACGACTTTGCTCTAAATTTCTCCGATAGATGGCACTACCACAGGATCCCCTCCATTTCGCTTCGATATTGATCTGGAGAGGAGAAAATTTTCTCCAGACCATTACATCCATGGTAACTGCTCAACGATCGACCACAGGACTTTCGATTCCACAGATTTAACGAGCACGTATATCGTATGTACTCGGTGGGTCTTTGGCGGCAGTGGGAATCAAACCCCAACCTTCTGGAAGGAAATCCCTTACTACTAGGCTACTACTGCCCCAGTGATTCTATAAAGTATAACACGATTTAAACAGTTTTATAAAACATGCAAAAATACTTTTAATAACATATAATAAAACCATTACAATCTGATTTAATTTTTACTTAACCTGGCCACAATTATCAAAAATATTCTTCTATTTTCAACTGATGGAGATTTATTTAGAGAAATACTCTCAAAAGCATTCAAGAGGAGAAAGCTTACGTCCAACTTTTAAATAATGTCTGTTTTAAAAATGTACCTTTTGTTTAGGTTTCAACTTTAAATTAAATTCACGACTAAGCAAATTTTCAATAAAGCGGAGAAGTTACGAACAATGAACTAACTGAATAACGCCTATGATACACAACGCTAATCTATTTTCCACTAGTTTTCATCTTCTGCATACCAAATGACGATACTGGAGTGAAATTCTGTGAAGCATCCTTTTAACACTAATGTAGCTCAATTTTCCAATCGACAAAGTGCTTAGACCTGTGTAATTTGTATTTAAGCATCAGTTTTAATTTTGTAGGGTGTATGAAACTGAATAAGGATGTTTGTGCTGGAAAATAAATATTTGATGAACGTTTCATGACGTATTTACTTGCTGTTATTTGATTCATTGGCAAAGGAAATTAATGTTACAAATGAACTGAATAGATAATAAAATTAAATAAAGAAACATTTTAACTATTGCTCTGAAATATTAGACGTTACTTTCAATAGTTAAGGTGTCGATTATTTTGTAATTAATTTTTCATTTATGCGCTTATATATACCAAAGTGTTCGATAGATTTAAAGAAATTTTAAATAAATGTTGAAATCAGGAATTTTTTGAGAAATCCGTGTCTGGACCGAATCTATAATTTACAGAGTGGATGATTGTGCGTTCGATGAACAATGAGAAACACAAATATTTCCTTACTGCATTCAAATCTATCGTAAAAGAAATTTTCAGAATTTTTTCTCTTGTGACGTAGGCATGTGACGTAATATTTATAAAATGATTTTAAGCAATACAGAAAGCATTGGATATTAAAAGATGTTATGTAACAGATTTTGGCCATCTGTTATGTGGCGTTAAATATTTTTCAAAGATATTTGAATTAAAATTTTCAGCATTTTAATATTATAAAGTATTGAAAAATTATTGTAAAAAATATGATTGTTGCGATTCTTGTAAAAGTGAGTTACAGGAATACTATATATACCCGATTAATCCATAACAGTTCAAAATTAAAAAAATGATTAAGAATAACAAAAAAAGTTGTAAATTTCATTCAGCAGTAAATCATGATTATATTCTAGTGAAGGGGCAGCAATGAATCCTTCACAGGAGGTAGAAGTGACCTCCAAACCATATTCTTCTGATGAAAGTCAGGAAGCTATCGCTAGCATGACTGACTCTCTGACCAGAATCATCTGTGGATCACCAGCGAGGATTGCCTCTGAAATTCTAAGATGCTCTAGGCAGAAGATACGTTTAATCGTAGGCTTCATAACTGGGCACAACTATTTCAGAAAACACCTCCATAAAATGGGACTGTTTCAGCAAGATCCTATCTGCAGGAAATGCACATACGCAAGAGGAAACGGCCAAGCATATCATTTATGAATGCGAGGCCCTTGCCCTCCCTAGATTAACTTCTTTAGGCATCATCCATACTAGAGAGTTATACTTAGACTCCATTAAAGGGTTATCGGACTTCATTAATAAAGTGGGTGATCCGAGCAACTGGAACTAGGAAACATTGGGTTTGGAGTTAACTGTACAAAATGCTGATAAAAGCAGAGGTGCCCAATGACATACAAACCCAATTTTAAGAAGAAGAAGACAAAAATAATTTTTAAAGAATAATTAGAGATTAAAAATAATTTTAAATAAACTGAATAATGACATTCAAACCCAACTCTTAGAAGAAGAAGAAATAATGAATATTCTACAAAAATTTCAATTTTTCATAAATTAATATTTAATGAATGTACAAGCAGATTCTTGAATTCAAGGAGGATTCTTAGACTGTACCAAATGTGAATACGGAACTCCTTCGCAGGTTAACAATAGAAAATGGATAGCTCACAAACAGTGAAATCTTTCAAGAGGTTTTTTTGATGCTAAGATTATTGGTTATTATCTTTTGCTGGCTGAAAAATTCTCGAATTTTACCTGTCATTTCCTAGAAGAATGTGTTCAAAGATTGACATGTTTTTCGTTTTCCTCCCAGACGATGCGCATCGATATTTCATTGGCTATGCACTGAAGTAGGCGGTGCTTATAGTGCTTTAATCATATCAATCTTTGTCACCACAAAATAGCTAAATATTTACCATGTTCCTCCTTTTGGGAAGGTTTCTCATAGAAAAAGGCATATATTCACATGTTTTAAGAAAGATATCTCTTAAAACTTCAGATCATTTATTTGATAGAAATAGATGCAAACATTAGAAAAGCAGCTTAAAGTTATTTTTGTTCAATAATAGCTTGAATTGAAATGATGATAAAATGGTTAGAATTGAAATGGCACTCCGAAAAGTGTGATTTACCATTTTGCCACAGTGAGTCTTGATGCGAAAAGTTAAAATACATATATTTTTGGAGAGTTACTCAAAAGAATTTAAGAAATTTAATGACAGAAATAATGCAATCAAAAGTCTTGTGCTACATCTATATCGAATTTTTGTTGTAGCTCATTTTTGTACTGCTAAATTTTTAAATATTTTTAGGAAGTTTAGGTGCTTTTTACAGTTATTGTATTATACGCAATAGGTTATGTCGATTTAGTTTTTTTATTGGTCACACATTTTTAACTCATAAAAGGCTATACTGGAACTTATGACTTAAAAGGGATTCCAGGGTAGATCAAAGTAGGAATCGAACACATGAGTCGTCAAATTGAAGAGAAGAGTGATGAATATTCATCAACCAGCTGGTGGAACACATTAAGCTATCAAAGGCAATTACAAATTGCCTTCGATAGCTTAATAAATGCTATAAATAATAGCTTAATAAATGGCTATTTTGAAATATCTAAGATACTCACAGATGAGAAGTGTAAAAA
Organism: Latrodectus hesperus; assembly: GCA_037975125.1. NCBI lineage: Eukaryota > Metazoa > Arthropoda > Arachnida > Araneae > Theridiidae > Latrodectus > Latrodectus hesperus. The sequence goes on along the minus strand of CM075853.1, from coordinate 28,742,204 downwards.
GCAACCATTGGCTTTAGTAATGAATTAATATGAACTGTTCAATCCTGAAGACGCCTTTTAATAAGCCATTTACGAGCAGTTTTGCGAAGAATAAATTTTAGAATGAAGAAAAGTATGGTTAACTCTAGTATGTTATCTTACTATAATTTTCCATAAATTTAAAGTGAAATTAAATCAAGAACAATGCTATCAACATTCATAATTAACAATGAAGGCCCATCTCAAGGACGATATTTAAAAGATTTACAGAATTTCACAAGGTTGTAATTCTCTTAAAAATGGAGAATCATTGCAAAACCATTGTCAGTCATGATCCTAGATGATGTGTTTGTCATTTGGAAATAATTAATCACTGATAATTGCAGTACTTAGCGATAACAAAAAAGGAAACTTAAAATTAGAACCACGGCCACATACGAAATTTCGAAAGAAATGCATATGAGAATAAGATTGTTTGCCTTTCAATTACCTACAATTGAATTGACACCATAAAAGAGATTTGACAACATGGAATCAATGAAGAAATCATTAAATTGATTAAAGATTGTAACTACAACATTTTTCTAAAATTGAAATTGGTGATGAAACAAACATATCATTGTTTGGCGTTCCAACATATCAAGTAAGAAAAATATGCGTTTTTGAAAACAATCCTATGTCGACAATCATAAAAAGATATTTTGTCATAAAAAATGACGCATACTGTGTTTTCTTCAGAAAAATAGGACTTGATCAAGCTGGATCATGGTCTAACAAGACATATGCATTTTCACAATTTTAGCAACACTGATATTTGAGGTTCTTTAATAAAAATCAACCTCCTTCATATTCATCTGATCTAGTTTATGACTTTTGGTTATTTTTAAATTCGAATTAAGGAATTTTCCCGGACGTTGGTTTTATTCCAGAAGAGGATGTTTATAAAAGAGCTTAAAGGAATTTAATCATATAAAAATGCACGTACAAAAGTGCATTTATTCAGAAGGAGATAAGTTTAGATATTCTTAAAATTCCGTAAATATAATTTTAAAAACTTTCTTGTACTTCCAAATTTTAAAGTTGCCCTCTTATAACAAAGAAAAACATTTCAAAAACAATTATTGTCAAGTGATAGACAGGATGATGGAGGTGGTATATGGTTATCGACAGAAATAGTACCTTCACATGTGAATTTTGATACCACACCTGAAATAAAGATTATTGCAAAAAAGTTTCTTTGAATAAGTTTTGCCAATATAAGAATCTTTGGTTCAGGTACCAAACAGTTGTATTCTAATTACATAATGTTTTAAAAATCAAGCAGTTACATTTTCTGAAAAATAATAATATATTCAAATAGTAAATCATACCAATCGGATACGGAAACTATCCGCGAAAATAATGAATTATTATTTTTAACATGTAAGGAGGGAAAAAAAAGGAAAAATAAAAAAATTGAAGAAAATGTGATCAACCAAACTGGGAAATTAAATGTACTATATAGAAGTAATTGTTTTATACTGCTGGTCTCTCAAGTAATCTTTTATTTAAAGTATTTTCTGTTGATATTTGTTTTATTTAAATTTAACATAAAAGAAAGTTTGACATTAGACTAAAGAGTACTTTTTATTTACCATGAAAAACTAAATTGTCTTTTTTAAGTTTCTTTGTTTACATGAGATTATACATATATATATAGTATACACTGTATTTGAAAAGTTAATTTAATTAAGTTGGGAGAAACAATTGGGAAAGAATAATAATAAGAAAAAAAAATTAAACGTTTAATTTACTCAGCTTTCGCTTCCAAATTAAAATGAAGTCTAAAGCAAAACCACCTTAAGTACTTGTTTAACAAATGAATTAATTAAAAAATGCTGTTCATTTATTTTTAGTGTTATTTAAAACTAATATTTAATTTTATTTATAATGTTTTAAATAATAATTAAAATTGCTCATTAATGAAAGATTTAATTTTACACTCATTGTATGCATGTATATTTTAACTATTATTATTATAAAAATCAAGCCATTATTAATTGCATTTTTTATTTTCTTATTACAAAAAATTAAAATACATCCCTTTTATGTGAGTTAAAACTTTTATTGTCCCTTTATATTTCCTAAATAATTTGCCAGAATTTTTTTTTCAACATCCGATTTATGTATATTATTTTGACATGATTGCATGTATGTGACTTTTTATAAAATGATTGGAAATTGGAGTAAGCGTATTATACAACTTTCTTGCAAACAACTGATTTCAAATCATGCAAAAAAGCACATTTTTTATATAGATATTTTTTAAATACACAAATTAAAAATAAATCGCTTAAGTACGCTTCTTGAAAGCAAATGATATTATATTGTTTTTATAAATTTTTATTTACTCTTTACGTAGACATTAACACTTTATATTTGTAGGTTGATAATTTAGCATTTTTAAAAGTGATAAAGTATAACTGGAACTGAAATATCAATTACAATTACTATTATATCGGATAAATTCAGTAGTGAAAATATTGTGTTTACTGAGTCACAACATGTAAGTGCGTCAGATTATCATGCCTCTAACAACTTTTGCTTAACTATCATCACATTGAATGTAAATCACGGAGTTACTTTGTTCATTTGAAATGCTGTTGCAACAGATACAAGGAAATGTGTTGAAACAGGCACATTTCCTTAAATCTGATCAGAGTTGGCTCTACCAAGTGGGAGAAAGCGGCCGGATGGAAGTGTTCGTAATTTAGAAACAGGTAGCAAGCAAGATCCACCCCAACATTTGACCTGCCACCCTCAAAGGTATTATTTCCCTTTTAATATATTGCGACCATGGCCTATTAAATGTGCCTCAGCTACTTTTAGTGAACGCGGCAGACTTTGGTAAGTCGCGATTCGACAGACTTTGGTTAAGTCGAGCTCACTCCTTTCCGATAACGAGAAGGACTCGCTAATCAACCAAACGACCGAGATCCTATTTGTCATAATACTAACTCAAATGTACATGTCAATCAGTCCTTAAATACCGTTACAAACGACTTTATTGATGATCATTCCTTTTCATTGATGGCATATGGTGCTTTAGATGTTTCCATGGTCTTTTTTAAATATAAACATAGATGCTCTAAGGATTTTCCTCAGATATAAATATAGGAATGGAGTTAGGGACCTTTCTACAGGGTAAATGGAAATGATCCTTAATTTCCATTAATGCCCTAGAAACGGCACAAGAGATATAGATTGTGTATTCTATATGGAGCTTCAGTGGCTCAGTAGCTTTACGCTAATTCCCGTTAAGATCTGCAAAATGAAGCATCATTTGTTGAAGGCAGTGATTGTGAGGGTGACCACCTTTCCCCTTTGGGTTGCTGGAGCTCAGTGGGTTGAGGACTTGTCCATGATGATGTTTGACGTTCAAAGACCTAACACTGGTGAAGAGTGGATGTGGAGAGGTGGGTGCCAGTTCACCTGTAACCTCGTCACCTGACCGTGGTTCAAAATGGCGAAGTACTTGGTGATGGGCAAGTGTTTCAAATCCGTTAACCATAAGGTACATCCGAGGATGCCTGCACCTGTATGTGTCTGTAAATGAATTTACATTTCAATGTTCACAGTAGACTCTAACAACTATAGATAGCAAACAATTCATAAATTGAGCACTTTCTGAAATACTATTGGCCTTGTCATGAAAAGCAAAGAACTTTCGTTATCAATTACCTTCACATTTATTGGCTTTGTTTGAATCAATTACCATAAACTTTTTGTTAATTTGATAAAGTGTGCATTTTATCCATCACAGTAATAGAAAATAGCACAATAACCTATGTTTCCACTTTTAATCATAAAAATCTGCTATTGCAATGAGATACTATTTCATTGGCTATTCGCTTTTGATGTTTAAGATAGGACGTGATCATTAAATTTAAGAGCGAGCATATATATTTATTTAATTGCAGTAATTCTGTGTTATTTTGTAACAAAATAATTTATTTATCCAGATAGTTATTAACTAAAAAAATTATAACTGAGGAAGCTAATGATTGGTAGTCCCTGAGAATGGTTTTATAAAATTAAAATTAGTGATTGGTTAATGCTTCTTTAAAGTTCTGTTAAATGACAAATTCTTTAATTATAATAAGCAGAAAATTTAGTTTAAAACTTCCTTTCATCAATAATTTCAAAATGTATATCCTTTGAGAACGTTACAAAGCTAAATAAAAATCAAGTAAAAAAATTAGCATGTATAAAAATAAAGCATTTTTTGTAAAAAACTTATTCTATTATAAAATATTTATAAATGAGCAAAAACTTTCCTTTACGTTATACAATAATTAATTTTGTTGTTCTATTATATATAATTAATATGAACTTTTGTTTACTGTAACAAATGAAAATTATTATCCTTTAACCATACATTTTTGTGTTTAAAGAAAACAACATGGTATTGTCCACTTATTAAATAGTTACCATAATAATCAGAGGTTAAAGCTGAAGGTAATCTCACACCTGCCTGAAAAATTTGCGAAGAAACAGCATGAAAAAAATTTGGTACTGTTGCCAAAAATTATGGAAAAGAGGGAGAAATCTACATACCGAAATGAATGGTTAATTGCACCTGTAGATTGATTAAGACTTGAAAAACACCCTCAAAAAATCTTAAGAGGAAAGAGTTATTTTTATCGTTTATGTCGATCAATTTAATGAGTTTCTATTTCCGGAAATTTCTTCCTTTCCTTTTTTTATTCACTTTCTTTACCGTTTTTGTTTCCCTTTTTCTTTTGGTCGAGTTATTACTCTTATTATTGTAATATCAAATCATGCATAAGAAATTGAGATTTATTATCTGAATATGCACATTTAATATAAGCCTTTTTTGTTACTCATCTGCTATCATAAAAAATACTGAAATGTAAAAAAAATGATTTCTGGAAATGTGATTACAAATTTTTTATTAGATATTGGGTGAGTAAATGTGGAATCATTTGCGGAACTCACAGGCGAAATTCTTTATAGATTTTGGTGCTCTAATTGAGTAATGTTGCTATATTTAAGTAACAAGTATGGTTTACTATTTTATTGATAAAACCATTGATTTAATGTTACCATATCGTCTGTATAGAGCCATTGGATTGATAGACAATTATTAAAGTAATAACACATTTTTCCTTCTAACGTGTCCAGAACGCTTCAGTTCGTAATATAATCGATACATTTTTGGAGTAATTTATATGAATTCTTTAGATCTTAGAAAATATCTTTGAAAACTTCCCTGTAACTGTAACAGTGCTTATATCCACAAAATGGGGTAATAGAAATCATTTATATTGGGCAACTGGTTCTGTATGAAATAGATGAAAATTTATCTACTCTATCACAGACTTTGAATTAAAGTGGATTTGATAAAATTAAATCATTAGCTGTATTGGAAGTTTTATTTTAACCTCTGTTGGTGAAGGAAACAAGTTATGATTCCCAATTTTTAATGTTACAAAATTATTTAAAGATCCATTTTTAAAGAAATTAATTAAGAAGTTTTCAAATCTTTTATGCAGTGTATCCTATGTTTTATGAGTGCTTGTCGAAAACATGAAATTCAGTTAGCAAAAGAATTCCAAAAAATATAATCCTAAAAATGCTAAAATCAATAAATGCAATTTTGTAAAAATTGCAATATGTAAAATTATATATGGTCTCTCAGTCCTATAAATTATATTTTGTAAAAAAAGTTTATATGCTAATGTGTTAAATAAAATATTTTGTATTATTTAATGTGGTATCAAAATGATTGAACTTCAGCTGCTTACTTGCTATCTATCTATCTGTATGTATGTATATATATATATATATATATATATATATATATATATATATATATATATATATATATATATATATATATATATATATGTATGTATGTATGTATATATGTATGTATTGTGTATTATATACATGAAAATTTTGTGTAATTTTAGGAAATAAATATAGATTGTTTGCAATCAGGCGAAAATGAAATTTGGGAGTTAATTCAAGACCATTTGTGATTTAACATTAATATGAAAAATATATTTAATTCATAAATAAATCTTTTTGGTTATGGAAATTTAATCAGTAAAAAATGTGTGAGATTTCAATTAATATGAGTGTGCTTAGTTTTTTGTCAAGCATTGATGACAAACAAAATAATATTTTTAAATATCATTTCAATAATTTTAGCAACTAGAAACATTTACTAAATTTTCTTATAAACAATCGCATATAGACCTTTTGACAGACAGTACGTTTTTTTGTATCACAAGGGAAAAATTCAGAAATTTCATAAAAAAATTAGAGCTTTCGTTACAAAGTAGAAATTCATTATCCGTATCAAGTGCTCATCACTAACTAATTAGACCCCATACACTAATTCTCCCCATTCATTCTGAAGAATATTCTCTTATCCATAACCTATATCAATTATAGGATAATGATAACACTCAGAAAGGTAATTTTATAGCTGAGGATTTAAGATATTCACTAAATAATACACTAATTTTAAGGTATTTTAAATATTTATAATGTCTTGGATTACTAGAAAATTTTTTATAGCTAGTGACTCCTATTTACATGCTGTAACGGATTATATTCTCAAAATCCTTCAGCATTTATTCTATCAGATGGACATCCATAAAACAAAAATGAAACATCAGATCAGCAGTAATCCATATCAAACATGGTATCTTTCACTTCGAAATACATGGTTATACTACAAGACTTTTCCGTGATTCAAATGCTTTTTGCATTAAAAACAATATAACCAAAAGACTATCGACCTAAAAAATACATTAATATTTGTTATATTTTTATATCTAATCCAGACTATTATATTTTCAAGTCTATACTGAAATATAGAAGTCAATTTTATATTGTGTAGTTAAAACATTTAAATAATTATGAGCTTTGTAACGATCCAAAATTCCATTATAACCCAAAAGTACAATAGTTAAATATATAATTCCTTTTAGAATATTAATTTTCAGAAATATTTAAAAAAAATGAGGGAATCAGAAGCATTTCTTTCCGAATGCAAAGGAACGATAAAATTAATGGGTCTTGGTAAGGTTATAATTGAATAAAATTTCAGATCAATCCTTCCGCCTTTTTTTTTATCAATGTCTTTAAATATTAACGGTCATTAACTGGATAAAAATGCATATGCCGCTTTTGTTATTAGCAGTGCAGTTACCCCTTATTAACAGTGCAGGCTTTAATGGCCTGCGTCTACTGCATTTAAGACAGATAAGCGTTCACAGTGATAAATAATGAAGTAATTGCAAAATAAATTTTTCTTAATGAGGCTATTAATACCACAATTTATCATTCCTTTCTTAGCTATTATTAGAACAAAAGAATTTTCCAGGCTGTTCGTTTCTTTTTCTTCATATTATAACGCATATCAATAAATTGCGTATGATTAAATAGAAATCCATCTTAATGTATCAAGTGCAATATTTTCAAAAATTATTTCTTGTGCATTAAATAATACATTTGTATTTACTTATATCACATTAGATTTATACGATGAACTAATGATTGCCTTAAGATTGTATTAGATATTAACCAGAATCCACATGAAATTTCTCATGTAACTAAAGGACAAAAACTAAATTAAGCGACAACTGAAAGATTAATAAATGATGGAGCTGACACAGTTAATTTTATAACTATTTTTTTTTTTCATTATTAAAAAAATTTATCCAAGCTTTTTCAAAATGTTTTTGTCGAATTACTTCTGTTTGCAAATCGCTACGTTCTATCTTGATGTATTCGCACCGGAATTCTCACATTTTCCTGACGTCATCAATGCATTATTTATTTTTATCTGTTAAAGTATGTAAAAAAGTGTTATTTTTTTAAAATTACATTTAATATTATCTCAAAAGCTTTATTCTTTTAAACAATTCTAACACACTTAGTCCTATTTTGAAAGACATCAATAAATCACAATCAACTTAAATTTAACTTCTACTTTAATATACCTGGGTCCCATTTCTGAAGTCCGGAAAGCTTAAAGTTTCGTACTTTATAATCTTCATTGAGGGGGTCTTCATCCAAGATTTAATACCCGGATATAAAGAGATCAATGTGTTAAAAAGAGCTCTGCATCTATTAAAGGCTACTATGGGCTCAATGACATTCTATTTGTGTGGCGTAGTTTCGGAAGGTAGACAGAATATAAATATTGACCTCGTCATTTGATGAAAATGCAAAATTAAGTTGCTGTTGATTGTGTGGAACGAAATTAATCAATAGAAATATGTAGTTGGAAATGTATCACAGAAAACTAATCCATCTTTTTCCTTCAATGATTCGTCCTTTTTTTGTACTAGCATTGTTCAGTAGTAAATAATTAATCATTTCTTTTCTTAATCTATATTTTGAAATAATTTTTATATGTATGTTTTTATCATATATTTAACTATTTTATTCATTTTATAAATCAAATTCTTGAAAGATATCTATTCGTTAATTTTGTTTACCTACTTAATGTACAAAATTTAACATATTGATAAACTTTGTACAATAAGCAGATAAGCATTATTTATTATTACTACTTTTTACCATTATTAATTATTAATAGAATTTTTTGCTTATGTGCATTATGTCTATTTGTTTTATATTCATTTTGAAGTTTTTTTTTATTTCGGAATTAATACGGTATATTCTCCAAATTGGTGACCTTTGGGACTTTTTTCATCGCCAAACCGAAAGCATGTTTTTGGAACGGGAAATTTCTGGAAGTCCGCAGAATTAGATACTTCCGAGAAGAAGAAGAAGACAACTGAGAATGGAAAACGTAGGGGTTGCTTATGTTTTCCACATGTTCCATCAGACCTTTTGAGTCCCACGAAAATTGAATGCATAAATAAAAATGTTTTTTTACCACAAGTCTGTAATCACACGTAATTTTAATTTCTTTTTCTCTTCATTTCTGTATACAAACGACTAATACTAAGTCATCAAAAATTACTGTGTACATTTCACAAGATAAATTGTAACTCATGTTTGCTTTCAATTTTTCTCTAGAAAGTAAGCAGACGATTTCGTTAGTGAAGGTCCTATGACGTCATATACAAGTATCTAATTGAAACGCTGAACAAAAATTTCAAACACTGTTACCACTTAAAAAACCATATATATGATGCAAAAATGGAGTGAAACATGAAAAAAAATCAAACATGCAACATAAAATCCAAAAAGTAACAAAATCTCAAACTGACAATACCCAAAGGAAAACTGGCAACATTATAATCAAAACAAAGGACGCCAGATTTGGCGAGAAATCTCTTGAAAGGATATATCATTCTTATAACTTCATTCCTCTTAAGACATATAAACTATTTTACTTGTGTAATTTTTTCATACATTTTTGCACTTACAAATTCGAAATATCTTGTTATTCCACCCACATTAGAAGAGATGAATGTTAAGAATTTATCTGTGGTTTCCTTTCAATTTTTCAAACTTACTATGGCTTTTTTCATAAAATATTTAATCTTTTTAATTAAAGATTCTTTTTTTGTGATATGAATTTCCATATTAACTCTTCTATTATTTTTACTTTAAACTTCCTTAACTTTAATGCACGTGCCATTAATTTTAACAGTAAGATTAAAATTAATTTAAATTTATTAACAATAAACATCTTTTAATAAGTATTTTTAATTCACTAGTTTTGTTAGAATATTTTTAACCCATTACACATAACAGTAAAACTTAAGCAAAATTCTCATACCACACTTAATTAACGACAAAAACTAAATATTTAATTACTTGCATAGTTTAATTTACTTCAAATTTTCTCTTAAAACCATGCTTTTTGAGATTTTTATTTCCCGAGATTGTCATTTAATTATTCAAAATTTTTTACTACTTTTCAACATATTGTAAGTATGTTTAGGGAAATTTAATTAAAAAACATTAAAAATTATTAATAATTCAATTAACTTTTCGAAATTAGAAGACTTCATTAATTTAAAATTATATTATTCTATTTCATATCTATCTATCTATCTATCTATCTATCTATCTATCTATCTATATATATATATATATGTGTGTGTGTGTGTGTGTGTGTATGTATACATGAATGCATATGTATATTTATTCACACAAATAGTCATAGTATTTAAAAAGATAAATTTTCTCATAAAAACTGTTAAAATTATGAGATTAAATTTTGGAACCATTATCAAAATGTTAAACTATCTTACATTTTACGAGGTGTTACATTATGTATTTTTATATACTTTAGACAAGCTTTATTTGTTTTATATATCAAAACTTTAAATACCATTAATAAATAATTTATGGCTCTTTAAAGAAAGGAGAGAACATCATCAAAATAATGATAACTTTTTTTAATTGCATATACTTAAAAATAATTTAAAATAATTTATCACTATTTTTTAATAATTGTTATTTTGTTTATTTTAGCTACAACTTAACGCGATTTAGTAAAACCAAACTTTGTAAATAAAATTTTTAAAATATTTTACACTCTAAATAGCTATTGCTTATTTAATTGAGCATGCCTTGATATATTTTTACGCAATTTTACCTCATAGTTTATTTCACTTAATGATGTGTTTTTGTAGCAATTGGCATAATTTTGTCAATAATATTCTAGTTTTTCATTCATTCTTATGCTCTAATTTTAATCTACATTTTAAAACTAAATAAAGCATAATTAGTCTGAAAAGTAAACAAGTTTCGCCAATACTTTAGCTGAAAATTTATCATATAACTTTAACTTTTTATTTCAAATTTTTATGCATCTTGTAAAAAAAATTACCAAATATATAATGTAAACAATTTACGCTTGCTATTTTTCACATGAGAAGTACCAAACGTTGAAGCGCCATCTAGTGATGAATTGACTTTGATATACCTCTATTTGTAGTTGTTGTTTTTACTTATGACACTTGGACAAGCCAAGCTCGCTATGCCATGTAATGTGCGTCTTTCGTTTAACCAAAGAACCATTAAGGTGAAAGTAAGATTTTACCCTCTAAACTGCAGTAATAACACCTCTGACTACCACCAAAGGATCCATAGTAGTATGCATACATAATATTCGTATAATATTCTTTATTTAAAATGACTTATAGATATAAATTAAAGTAAGCATTTTAAGTTATTTCGAAAGATGATTTCAAAAGCTAATATCAATTTTGTCTAATCAGTTTTTGTATTTAAAGTAATTAGAACTTTTAATATCATCAGCCATTGAAATATATGCCTCTGACTTCTACATACACTCAGTTGGATTTTTATTGGCCATCACTATTGTTATCGTGACAATAGCTTATTTTGCATAACTCAAAGAAAGATATCAAAATAGTGTTCTTGAAGATCAATGGACACTAATGATTTATTTCGGTAGTGATTTAAAGATGGTCAATTTCTTGCAGTAAAAAGAAATCGCTAAGTACTTCTGTTTCATTGTATGTAAGATAGTTGGGTTATATGTAAATAGTTAAAAGTATATGAAGTGGTATTTAAAAAATGTTAAATACAACCAGTGTACTATTCAGAAAATGATAGATGCTGGATATACGGCGAATCCCATTTTTTATGATATTATCCTTGATGTGAACAAGTTCATTAAAGCAAATAAAGATGATAACAACCTCCATTACTATTCTAGAATATTAAATGGATTAACCAATGATGAACAAGCAAAATTTTTGTTTCTTAAATTCAATGTCGCTATCTATTCAAATTCAATTCTCTGACGAATATTGAATTTATTTGACTGTTACTGTTACTATTTAACTCTTAAATAACAAAGTAGAAGAATTATATCAGGAATAAATTGTTAAGATAGTGCGTTTATATGTATATATATATATATATATATATGTGTGTGTGATGATGATGATGATATATATATATATATGATGATGTGTGTGTGTGTAGTGATGATGTGTGTGTGTGTGTGTGTGTGTGTGTGTGTGTGTGTGTGTGTGTGTGTGTGTATGTGTGTATATGTGTGTGAGAAATATTGTATTATAAATCTGTGATGAATAATTATTGTCTAAATTATGTAATAAATAGAATAATTATTTTTTCGTTTAAATGCTTCTCTTTCCATTAAATAAAGTATTTTGAGTAATAACTTAATAACCAGTGCGAGACTCAAATTCATCTATTATGACAAAAACTAGGAAACGATGAATTTTTTTCCAACTGGCACAATTTGCTTTTAAAATTCATTTCTGGTAATTTATTTTAGCTTTCATTCATACAATAATGGATTTTTTTAAATTTTTAGTCCATTTATCTTCATAAATTTGTGTGTTTTCTTTTTAAGAGTCTTCATTAACATACTTATTCTTTTGCTCCCATTAATCTATTTTACATTACGTTTTTTCCTTCATATTTATGATTTCCGCGAGTGTTTTTATGTCCGCAACTTAATTATGTGTTTGTGTAATTAGTCAAACTTGTGTGTGTATGTTTTATTTTGAAATTTTTTTTTATTTATTTTGTGTTTTATTTTAGAAATCATTTATAAGAAATTTCCATTTTAGAAAAACTGAAAGGGAAATTTAAGAAGCTGAAATGTCTATTCGTTGATATGCTTTTACTCTGAATTAAAACTAAGAAAGCAACGTTTTATCCCCTGAATATTGACATACAAAGGATGACTAAAATATTGTTTTTATGCATTGTGATGTTTTCAGATATTTATTTAAAATGGAAGTTAAGCCTTTTCGTTTGATATATAGATACGTAACTTTTTAAAATGGTAAACTGATTTTAATGTTAGCTTTTTTACAAGCATACTGTCATTGCTTTAAAAATATGTGGTAGGTATATTTCTATATTGTAAGTTATGTATTATGTGTATATGTTAATAATGTAACAGATTATTAAATCGTGAAACTTGCAGCGTAAAATATTAGTTTTTTTGTTCGATTGCATTTTCTGAAAGATTGAATATTTCTGTATCTCAAGTTTGCAAGGCCATAAAACTTCCATAATTACAAATATGTTGTAGTGAAGGCAATATTTCGTCTCTCTGTTAGAAAAGGGAATATTAAAGTTTTATATGAAATTACAAACAATTGTTCATAGTTTGATATAATCGAAAATCACATAATCAGTGGTGTTTCTGTAGGTATAAGAACCGAAACATTTGAATGATAAATAACGGAAAACTTTGATCGAGTAAAAAAATATTTTTTAGGAAAAAAGAATACAGTGCACAATATATAACGTATTACAAAATTTGTATGTTAGTAAACCATGTCTATAAGCGTAAAATGAACATATTATACAACACGTAAATATTTAATACATTTATAGTGTTTTAAACTAAAAAAAAACTAATGATGTTAATAACTTTTCAAAGTGTTGGTTTTTTTATTGAGCCATGGATATTTTGTTTGCTAATCATTAATTTTTTTGTCATTAAATGCTTAATTTTTTGTCATTAAGAATCTATGAAAATTTTGTCTCAATGTAACATTTTCCCTCCAGTTTTTATTCAGTATTAAAAATTTTAAATAAGCAAATTAAAAAAAATTATTTTAAATATAGTTATTATAAACTCTCTATTATCATTAGTTAATATCTGTGGATTACAATTTATGTGACTGAAACAGCCGATATGCTAATGTTTTTGTCACGAGGACAAATCCTTTTCTTACTTTATGGAAAATTCTTTTGTGATATGATAATTTAATAATCCCCAGCCTTCAAGTTTTATGGACTAATATGAAATTGTAGAGTCTATGACTTTTTGCTTTGCTTCATGTCAATAAAATACTTTTTCATTGGACATTATTTTTGATGATTTACATTCTAGAATTTTTTGGAAGGGTTATAAAATGTATAAACAAAGTGTTCTATTTTCTTGCTTGTATCTTTGTTTTTCACAATATTTTAAATTGAATCGGACTCAATGGCTTTTTTTGATGAATTATTACTTTTTTTTCGTGAACTACTGTAAATTATTTCTTAATATATTATTTTACTTTGCTAAATGTTAACAGCACAAAAATGCCAATATCTACACTGTTAAATCGTTTTAAGGCAATAGCGATGCATTTTAAACAGTAAGGAACTTTTCAACTTAAAAATAATTCCAAAGACCAATAACAGTCAATTAAACTTGCTAAGTTGTACTATTTTTACTCGAAATTATACTTCTTAAAAGTATAGAAAATTTTCTTATCCTGTGTAAAAATACTGCAAAGATTTATTGATCTTTATAGTTTATTTTCATTTAAGTTATTTATTTTTTGTAATATTTTTTAATGTTTATCGTTATATGTATTCTGAGTCGTTATTTTAAGGTTTCCTCTTCAAATTTAGAGAAAACTATTGAAAAAAATCCTGTTTTGATGCAATTTTAGAAGTCTATATTTAAAAATAACAATTATTCTCATATTTTAATTCGAAAATCCATAAAATCATGAGAGAATCTTGATTATCACTCCATAAAATATAGAATGAGGGCCGGAAAAAATTAGGCCTATAAAATTTAAATCCTTTTGATTCTTGTTGGTCAATGTTTTTTTCTTTAATTTAATTATTCTCTTTTAGCAATAATCATGCAGAATGGTACTATGAATCGTCTTTCTGCTTTTTTTTCGAATTTGTTTATATTGGATCTTGAACATGAGATATAAAAGCTTTAATGGTTTTCGGGTGAATATGCAGAATATATTACAGAGAATATGAAGAAGTAGTTTGAGACAACAAATATGAACATTTAAAATCTTGGTATTGAGGTAAAAGATATGAAATATATGAAGAAGGCTGTTATTACCTCTGCAGAAATCAATACTTAGAATCTCCACTACATTCTTTGCATTCAATTTATTTTATGGCTACATTGTACCAAATAACAATAATAAAATTGAAAGTACAATTCCATTTTTACAGAACTACGTGACTTTCGTCACCTTAAAATTGTCAAATTAATCTGCGAAATTAATTCACCGCTAGCACTTTTACATACTGTCATTCAATTATGTTCCACAGTTCCTGCAAACTACTCTTTCCCCAACAACATTAATCTAAAAAGAATTTCAACGACAAAAGCCCACCAGACTCGGAATTCGGAACGAAAGAAAATTCCATTCTCTCGGGAGAGATCACAGTGACAAACGAGAGGAAAAATTTTATGAATCTATGACAGAGGCACGATCCCGCTTCTGGTTTTCCATGGGTCCCTTGCAAAAAGAAAGCTGAAAAGAGAAAAGCAAAAACAGATTACTCTGAAAAATTCGTGAGTGGTCACAAATGCATTTCCGCGAATAAGCGGAGTTCCTGCAGCCACCGCCCAAGTTATAAATCCGCCAAAGAGGTAAAGACTGCTGGAGAAGGGGGACATCACGAAGCCTGCCTCCTGTTGGCGTGCTTGGACAGCCGTGAAGTTTTTCTCTCCCACTTGCTTTGTCTTTCATCCGTTTCATGCAAGACCCAAAGGCACAACAACACGAGTTTCAGCGGTTCTGTCTGACTCTTTTTGTAGGTTAAAAGACCAGCCTCGGTGTTTGAGAGGTTAATTTATGAATTTCTTTCGTTCCACGTCTCGCAAACAATCTCGTGGCCGAATGCATTGCTGGTGCCACTCAGGCGGGCATTTCGTTTTACACGTCTGCACGCAGTGGACAAAAATAGTTTTGAGGTGAACTTTTTAACATTTTAATATTTTCACACGTGTGAAATACACTTCATAAAGTTATAATTTATTTAATAATGAATCATGGGGGGGGTTCCTAAATTTATTAATAATTTTTCAAACCATGATTCACAGGAACAAAACTGGCTTCAGTATAAGTGGCTCAAATATATAAAGCAGAATTTTATGTAACTATATGTAACATGTTCCAAGCAAAAACAAGAATAAATTCTTGACCAATAACTTTTCATTCAACATTGCTTATTTTGTATTTTCATAATTCAATATATAATTCAAAGTAAAAACACTGACGATATTTTCTGTGAAAAAAATGAATTTACGAAATAAAATGAATTTGTGGACTCAATAATATAGTTCTTCTCATTTACTGAAACCATTGTTATTTTACGTTTAAGGAATTCAGTTTTTCACAATTTTTTAAATTGATAAAAATAGCTTATTGACAAGTTACCGTCAAAGAAAAGATTTTTATAACATAAAAAAATGTTCTTAAGAAAACTGCTTAAAAAACTAAAAATCTAAATTGTATAGAAATATTTTAATGTGTTTCAAGACATCGATAGTAAGATTGTTTAACTAATCTGAATAATAATGTCAATTATAGTTATTGTAAATAAACTATTTACAACAATAAGAATTGTCCACTTAATTAAACATTTTCAGATTTCAAACTGAAAATTCTATTTATGAATCATATTAGTTTTAAGAGCTTTATGCTTCCTTCGGTTTCTTACCAAGATATTCTGAAGTTAATAATTTCAGTGAATATTATTTAAAATTTTCAATGCTTTTATAATTAATTATTCCACAGACAAAATATAACCTTAGAATGATTTGAACCTAAACAGTACACCTTTTTGCTATTATTAAAAGAACTTAGAGTTTGAATTTAAATATAATAGCTAAATGATTAAAAAGGATTTTAATCATTGAACTATATAATTAGAGGTAATACTGAAATGTTTATAGTTACTAAATTTCCAGAAAATGTAATTTTTATGAAGATATATTTAAATCGAGTCTTTGTATAACATTTAAAATTACTCTTTGAAACTATCTTGTAGTATTAACATTATTCTGAGTAATGGTGTTTTATCTAACAATCATTAATTTTCAGAAATTATGTGATTCAGGCCCAGAATTTTGAAAAATATTTTTCTTACGAATTTCTTTGTCCAGTGTAATAGTAATTCCTGCCATCTAACTATCTATTATTGTTAATTTTTTTGCGTTAGAATTCATTTAAGATAAAGAAAAGAATTGAATTCTATTCTACCTCTCACAGGCTTTCTAGGCTCCAATACCAGCTCGAAAAGGGAGTCTCATAATGACGCGTTTGATAAGACAGTATCTTTACAGGTTCGAATTCTAGTTTTTTTTTTTTTTTTTATCTGATTCGTCGAAATAATTTTGGTTACAATGGGTAGGGTTATTTGATACTTTATTTTAGTGGGGGAAAAACCTTTTTCTGTATCATATTCAAAATTTAATAGAATTTATTCCTGTAAAATAGACAAAATTTGCACCAATACAAAATGATTATAATATAAACGGGAAAAATAACATACTTTATCTTATAGAATCACATTAATGTATAGAATAACAAGATCAATGACGTTATTTTAACAATAAAAGCATTGATTTTGTTACTTTGAATTTCCATTACTCCAAATGGTCAATATGATAGAACTACAATCAATCCTTTAAAACAACTTTCGAAATCAAAATGATGATTTAGATGTATATGTATAAGTATTACAATATTTCAATAATTAATTATTTTCTAATATTAAAGGTACATAAATTCATATTTAATAATTACAACCAGCAACCTTTCAAATTTTTCCTATATTTGATTCGTTAATCATTTAAATAATGAATTTATAGCGTTTTATGATTTTACAATGAGGAGAAAATTCTTAAATCTTTCATACTGATTGGAAAGATTATAAACGCTTTTATAAATATTAGGCAGAAAAAAGAATAAACTTTTATTTTGTGAGGAATTATGTATTGAAATTTTTTGAATTCGGAGAAAAAGAGAGACATTTTTTTTTTAATAATTTTGTTATAAAAGAAATAATATTTTGGGTAATAAAATAAAAAACCCTTGACTATACTTTAAAATATTTAATGTATAAATGATATAACACACAAATAATTTCTTTTTTTAACGGGAATAGAATAAAAGATAAATATTATAAAATTCCTTTCCTATTTTGCTCAAATATCTTGCGCAAAAAGCACATAATATATAAAAAGCATACCAATTATAATTGTAAAAATTTATCTAGGCCCAATCTCATACACATAACATGAGAAATATTTACTCTAATTAAAATTAAATTAGCTTATTTAATTTGGCTGATGACTTGGATAAAGTTATCCGTTGATAATATTATCACATGAGCATAAAAACTAATAAGAAGAATATTATTTGCTATTTTTTAATAATTCTATAATTATATCATTTTTAAAATCATCTAGCTCTCCTACATAGAAAAATTTAGAACTTTCTTATTTCTAATTTTAAATGATATAAAATAAACGCTGAGTATTTTAATACATTTCTGAGGTACTTATATTTTCAATTTATTTTTCCTGTTACAATTTTTTTTCAGTTTAAGTATCTAAGATCACGAATTATATCACATTTACAAATGTAATTCTATATAAATTATCCGTCTTTTATTAACACAATTAACAGAGAATAAATCGCTTCCTATTCACCATTAGAACTATACTAATATTGAAAAATAATGGTTCTAAAGAAAAAAAATCGTTAATTAGAAAAACACTGACGATATGAATTTTCTTCTAGGATTTTACTTTACTTCTTTTTTACGTGCTTTTTACCCTATGATTATAAGAACAGAGCTCCCTTAAATTATAATAATAGATTCTCGTTTTTTTGGATGAAGCCCAAAAGTATTATTCGCGCTTTCATTAAGAATAATTTTTCGTAGCGTGAAAAAAAAGGAATGATAATTTTTTTTTATTCTCTCTAGTTCGTACTAGTTATTGATCGATATTTCTTTCATTTCTTTCGAAGTCATATAATATTTTTTTCCTACTCCACTTGCACTCTTGAGTATTTCTGAGGAATTCAATTGCTTCTTGAGTTGAAGACGACTTTTGAGCCGCGTTTTTCTTATATAAGTAGGAAAAAAGTTTTAAAAAAATAATAATATTAAAGGGTAAATGTCAGAATGAAAGTTTTTGTTCTAATGGGGTCAGATTCCTTTTTGTTCCTTCACTTAAAAACTTTTACTTATGTTAGATATCAAACATTGTTTTTCGGCGACTATCTTAGTTTGAAAAAGTTTTCATTTAAGAATTTATTGTTTTACTTTCTCTCAAAAGAATGCTTTCGGGGTGATTCATTCAATTTTTTTCTTTAATGAAATCTTCAAATTTCATTACATTGAAACTCATGTATACTTTCTGACATGTACAAAACTAATTTATTATTGAATAATTTAAATTTTGTTATGAAAAATGCAAGATTGAATTAAGTTAAAAAATTTATTTATCAAATAAATAATTCTAAAGAAATGTATATATTTAATAAATGTAATTAAAGGGAATAAACTAAAGAGACATTTAATTCTGAAAACAATTACTGTATTTCTAAGATCAATAACATTGAAGAAATTTGAATGTAAGAACGAAAGCTCTAAAAACAGCTTTTTTCTTAATGAATAACGCTACAAATATGTTTTTTTTTTCCTCAGAATTGTATCCCATTTTTTAGACAATATATTAATATTTATTTTTATCAAATTTAATTTTCGGCAAGTTAAATAAAATTGTTCTAGTAATTCAATATGTAGCTAAGTTTTTTTCAGATATTTCTCAAATTTAGTAAGAAAATAGCAGAACTGTGAAAGGAAGGACATTTTTATTTCAATAAAAAGAAATTTTGATTTAGACTATATAGTCAACTTTGGGACTTTATATATTGTAAACTTCATTTATGTAAATCAAGTTTATTAATAAGGGCTGCGTTCGATTCCTAATCCCGCTAAAGACCATCCGAATACATGCGGTATACATGCTCGTTAAATCTGTGGAATCAAAAGTCCTGTGGTCGGTCGTTAAAGAGTTACCATGGGTTTAATAGTTTGGAGAAAACATTTTCCCTTTCCAGATCAAAGCCTAAACTGAGGGAGTGTATTCTCTGGTGGTGCCATCTATCGGAGGTGTCTTAAAGCAAAGATGCACTTCCACCTTCGTCGTGCTCTGATTAAAACGAACGAAAGACACATCCTTCATTTAATTTCTTACTTAATTTCGCATAGTCGTCAGCTAGCGAGCTTGGAAATTATTATTTATGTCAAGTGTTATAAATGACAACAAGTTTATTCAGAGATTACACAAAAGTACACAAAACTTTATTATTTTACTACTCATTTAAATTATATGCTTAACAGCTGATACTTACTGGTATTTACTGCTGTAGAATAGCAGGAGTACGGTGTTTTTTTTAACTTTTAATTTATAATTTATGGCTTATTTAAATACAGGGTACTTACCAAAATACTGAAAGATATAGTTAAAAATTATAGATACTAGGAACCATATATTATGAATGAACTAATTATTTTCCCTGTAACCAATCACGCGCAGTTTGTTCTTTTTCTACCTTGCGCCTCAAAACCCAACCAACCAATCTGTAGCCAATTAATTATCGCTCTTATTTGTCATTTAAGTATACGTGAACAGTCAAGTTCCAACGTAACTCTCTTTTCTGCTGAATTAGAATCGAATTTTGCGCCAAACTCGCAATTTTTCATTTGGTACGATTCTCAGAATGGTGTGCTTACTTGTTTTTATTGATGAACTATTGCTCTCAAAATTAGACAGTCATTCTGTAAAATCATTTATTTTAAGGCCCCTTTCATTCTATGCATACAAAGATATAAATAAAAGGATAATACATTGCATATAAATATATAAGAGGGATAAATATGTATAAGAAATTATAGGGAAATTTTCCACTGACAGGTCTTAGCTACCAATCTCCGTTACTAGGAGTGTACTGTGAATTCCGGTATCTTACCACACCAGCCACATTGTATTCAATTTATTTTAATTAAAATGTTTTCATAAAACAAGCAATGTATGAAGGTGACCGAGTCCTCAACAAAGATATTACATCACAAAATGGTTCGTCACACTTCTTCACCACGCTACCAGATGGATTCACTATCCTATCTCATGGGTTCACAGATGGAACCATGTTTTTCGGAGTAAGTTGTAGGATAAAAGACAGATAGTGAGTTTTTTCGCTCTATATGTTTATGTATCTAGGTGAGTATTACAGACTTTTCAGTGTTTCCGTTTAGCTACCCGTAAATACAACCTATTACCTAAGTAATATCTTCCTAAAAGGCAATCCGCGATGTACATTCTTAACAAAAGCTTTTCCGAATCCATGAAAGTGAGGCACTTACTCAATTGAATACACTGAAATCCATATATTTTTATGTGCGATTTGATATTGGTATCAATAGTGAGAAAAACATTTTTAACGTTGTAACACCAGTTTATTTTGAGGTACATATCCACCAACGAAGCTCAAAACTAACTACGTAGTACGAAACTAAATGTGTTTTATTATGTTAGAGAGTTGCTTATTGTCCACAAATGTCAATAGAAAATTAAATCAAATGAAAATGCCTAATATTTTTTAACGCTATTATTTCACTCTCTCTAACGTGCCGAAAGTCCTTCGAATTAATGACTATATTAAGCAGAAAGGTGTATAAATGTTTTTAATTATAACGATCATCATATAATTAATTTTTAAGTTGATAGTTCAAGTGAATTACCGCATACAATTTTCATGTTCTTGTCCAAATAGGGTAGAAAACAGTAAAAAAATTAGTGCTTTTTCAAATATTTAAGTTTCTCAATGAAAAAAGTAGTCTCGTAATTTCATTTGCTATCTTTAACATAAATAATTTCCCTTGGAAAATTTTTTTAATAATGCTTGATAAGTTTTTATTTTAGTAATTTATTATTATATTTATATGTTAATGTATATTGAAATTAAAAAAATCGTTATTGTTATGCAATATTTAAACTCGTTTGATTTTGGTAAATGAATTTAAGTTCGAATATGCATTGATTCTAATAAAATTAAATATTTTTGTTCATAAAGTATCAATTAATGCAACATTTAATCAAGTAATTATGCGATAATATATTTTAAAAAAAATTATAATTCATTAGAATTTTTCTAAGAAGTTAACAGATAATTGCATTATACAGTCTTCTTCATCAATTTATTGTGTTTCTTAATTATAATTTGAGGAAAATCATCATAGCAGTTCTCGGAAAACAATTATTTATTCCAAGCAATAATATAACAAAAGTAAAAGTAAGCAGATAAGAAATATGATCTTCATTGACGGACATTTACTAAGATAATATTTTTGAAATATAAATGAAATTCTCTAATTTTAATTTCATATCTAGAAGGTAAATCTTAATCGTATACAAATAGATAAAATTTGCCATTATATTATCATTACATCCTCTTTTTTTACACATTCAATTAAAATATATATATATATATATATATATATATATATATATATATATATATATATATATATATATATATATATATATATATATATATATATATATATATGTACAATACCTTCATATTTCTATTGTTTAGTTTTATCCGATACTCTTTTTTCCATATTAATTTCAAATTTTTTAAAATTTATTTAGGATAAGATATATGTTTATTATAGAAAATATCCTTTTAAAATACTCATTCATTTAAATACCTTAAATTATAATATTCATGTTGAAACTTCATTTAAATTTTCTCTTGTATTCGACAAGACTTAAATTTTATTGGTGTTTATTTATGCCTTATTTCTTCACCGAAGATAATTTTAAAATATGAATAAGTGAGATATTTTAAATTACTTTTGGTTTATCAATGATTTTATAAATCACTACAAGTTTTCTGAATGGAATTCTTAATCCATCAGAGCTTTATTCGAAACTGTTTCTAAGGGAATAAATACAGAAAAAATATTTTTCTCTCTTACGGTTCGATACTTTTTCTAACATTGTACACTGGGACTTGAATTCATTGAAAAAATAAGAATGATTTTTTTAATAATCAATATATTTTACTCATTTAATAGTACTTTGGTTGCTTTGTTACTAAATGAGCATTTCATTTTGAAATAAAAATATTTATTAATTCGAGATTTTAAAAGAATTTCATACATTTCAATGATACATTTAGCCTAAAGGACAAAGATATTAATGTAAAACTTCATAATGTTAATGTTTTTTTTTTAATAATTTGCAGTAAGCTTAATAATACAAAAATAACTTCGTAAAATAAAAACCAGATTTTTCGAAGCAAACCATGTGAAGAAAGAGTTTGTATATAAAATGTAAATCTTAATAAATAATATAATTTTAAGCAATGGAATGTACAATATAGCAAAGGAATTTCAATATTTTATTCAGTTATTCAAGTATTAAAAATGGCCGTGTGGTAGTCTATTAATTAGCGTATCTACCTTCCGTCCAGAAGGACGGGGTTCGATTCCCAAAGCCGCCAAAGACCCACCGAGTACGTGCTATATACGGTTTCGTTAACTCTGAGGATTCGAAAGTCCTGTAGTTGATAGTTGAGCAGTTACTATAGGTGTAATGGTCTGGAGAAAATTTCCTCCGCCTTCAGATGAATGTCAAAATTGAGAGAGGTGGTGCCATCTATCAGAGGAGTTTAGAGTAAAGTCGTACTTTCATCTTTGTGGTGCTTTGATTAACGAAAGACGCACCCAACTGACTTAAATTCGCAATGCCAACGACATAGCGACTTGGCTTGTTCAAGTTTTATAAGTAACACAACAAAAGTATTAAAATCATTTATAAAAACTTGTATTAAGAGTTTTCTGTGCATTAATATTCTGATACGAAAATCAGTTTTTGGAGCAACCATAAAATTAAATCCAATGTGAATTGATTTGTCGCTAGTAATAGTAAATTCATTTGAAAACATATAAATCAAAAACTCCTTTTAAATAAATTTTAATAAAACGAACAAATATTTGGGATCCTACAAAATTTGTTATAATTATTTCGCAAGTAATTGGCAACATTTAACTTATTTAAAAGTGTACTCATGTTAAATTCTACTACAACGAAAATTTGAACATGGGAAAATTATAGGAATCCTAAAAATGTTTTTCTATTGTTCTAATTGTAATAATAGTACTTTAATATTCAAATAAAACTTCGTTTTATATAATTATAATTTTAATAATTGTGCATTTATTGTTGAACTCAAAAAATATTATAATCAGAAGTTTGCTGGTTTATTATTGTTCCTATTTTCAACTTATTGGATGGTTTATTTCTCATTGAAATATTTCAATAATACATTTCATTCCCCTATTTCTTAGAGATAATATATTTTCTTTATTTCCATAAGTTAGCGTGTTTGTATTCTTTCTTAAGTGATTATTAATTTATACTAATAGCAATCTTATGTAAATTCTTACTTCTTATAATAAAAAAAAATACGTAGAAATGGGATTTCCGACTAAGGAACTAACACTTACAAAATAATTTCGAACTGTTATCATGGGTGATCTTAATAATCAGAACTAATTAGATGTAGGAAAAAGCAAAATAATTATCTTCTTATCAGAAGTTTCTTCAGATTTGTGTTGGCAGACTTGCGAAAATTATTTTTGACCGATGCACTGTTCTCAGAACCAAGCTCATGTTTCGATGCCATCTTTTGTTCTTTAATGTGCCTTTTTTTTCAGTTTTCGTGACATTCGATAGAATAGAGCAGAATACAAATCGTGATGATTAATTTGCTGTTTGGAGATTGTAATTTTTTTGTTTCCTTTTTTTCTGCGAAATAATAAGGGAATCACACAGAAATAGATTACTTGGTATGCGAATCGAATTATTACAACTTAATTTTACTTCCTTGCAATATTAAAATGAAAAGGTAGTATTTTTTTTAAAAAAATAAAGCAAGATCTAAATTGAGAAGATATATAAAACACGATATGCAGTGAATGAAAATAATAAAAAGGAAAAAGATATATTTTTAGAAAACAAATATTTTTGCGGCATGTTAGCTAACAGCCAACAATACTTAACCTTTTTTCAATAAATTTGTTGTAAAATAATTTTGAGTTACTGCTAGCATCAAAGATTAATTCAAATATAAAACACATTTATACATAATGAATAATGAAAAAAAAATCCAATAAACTTCAAAATCCTGTAAAATCGAATAAAAAACAAAACATTAGCCAAAATGAAACCAAAATAAATCCTTTAAACGTAAAAATAGAAAAAAATTTCCATTGGTAATGCACTATTAATTTGGAGTTACTAAAATAAAACCTTTGAAAAACTTACGGGTTTTACTTTAAATTCTTATTCTTGACCCAACTTAAATACTTATAATTTATTACATAATGTATAGTAAAAAATTTAATCCACTATTTTGAAAATACTTATTCATTGTTAAAATGGTTATGGGGTACATTCAAATCTGAAAAACTATACCGGAATTAGAACCCAAAGATAAATATGCGATATTTCGTATTAAATTTATCATAAAATGTCGTTATGCAGCTTACTTTATAATCATTATATGGTTAGGACTTTTACTTATTACAAGTTTACATAGCATAACTTACTTAATATGATTTCATATTAATAAACATGATTTTTAATGGCTAACTATGTCTTAATTATTTAAAGACGCCAAATCTTGTAAAATCCTGCAAATTATTTTTTCTAACTGTTGTTGTCTTTTGTAAACTTTTATGAATTTTTCTTATTTAAATTAATAAGAATGGTTATTAGACTGTTTTTAATAAGATATTTTAGTATTATACTTTTACAAGACGTTTCCATTATAATTTGTTTTAGCACAAAGGTAAGTTTAGGTTTGTGTATATATAACGAAATAGCTTGAACGCATCGTGTGTGCTACATTTTTAATTATTGTTGCTAAAGAAATTTTAATTACTTATTAAATGAAAAAAATCATGCATCATAAAGAAATTTAATAAGTAATTTATCCAAATCGTAACTTCATTTATAAATATAACTTCAGTAGATTGGAAAAGTAATTTCATTTCATAAATAAATAAAGTGATAGATAAATTAAAAGATAATGTGACTGATTTAAAAGGACCAGATGCAATGGATCATGCTAAAAATAATAATAAATTTTTTCATTTATATTTATATATATATATATATATATATATATATATATATATATATATATATATATATATATATATATATATATATATATATATATATATATATATATATATATTTTTATCAAATTTTACAGCAAAAGGTTGCTAGAGGAAATATAACGTTGCTTTGTTTTCCAATAAGCACATTCTTGGTGTATGGACAGCAATGAATGGTTTGATTTCTTTGTTTTTTATGGTATTCCTCTAAACCACTACAAACATCTGCTGCTGAAGTCGATGTTGAAGTAAGCAACAGTTGAACTGTCCAAGAACATATCTACTGCGGAGAATAATTGTTGCAGAAGTTCAATTATTAGTGTTTTGGTCCTCTTGTAGCGTAGATAAGATACGATCCAGATGATCCCTGGGTTGTGTCTTAAGGTTAACGTGTTGGGAAAACTTTTCCATCACCAAGCATCTCGTCATTTTGAACCAAGGTCAGTCACACCTTAGTTGGTATCCTCCTTTTCATATCCACGCCACACCAGCGAAAGGACGTTAGATGTCAAGGATTAAAGTAGATGTGTCCTCAATCCAAGGATTCCCAGAAATACAGTCAGGGAGAGAGTGGTCACTCTCCCAGTCACTGCCCGCGGCAAATGAGGCCTCACTTTGCTTTCTTAACGGGAAACGGCATGAAGCTAGTGAGTCTCGGAAGCTCGCCTTAGTAA
This sequence comes from Latrodectus hesperus, assembly GCA_037975125.1. NCBI lineage: Eukaryota > Metazoa > Arthropoda > Arachnida > Araneae > Theridiidae > Latrodectus > Latrodectus hesperus. Next base: position 28,715,565 of record CM075853.1, on the reverse strand, counting down.
AATTGCCGGGTTCCAAAATAAAGAAAACAACTACATTAAATATAAGCATTTAAATTAAATGGTTTGATGTCTTACAACCAAATGATATGATCGATTCAATTGTGAAGATTAAATCCATGTTGTTCCATTCAGTTGATATTTTGTGAAGACTAAATCCCCAGAAAATTTAAAAACATTAGTTGATCTGCATTATTTTAAAAAGCTTTTCTAGACATTGAGGTTAATCCAAATAAAAATAATAAAAAACTTAATATTGGATAGAAAATACACTCGCGCGCGCACACACACACACACACACACACACACACACATATATACATATATATATATATATATATATATATATATATATATATATATATATATATATATATATATATATATATATATATATATATATATATATATATATATATATATTATATATATATATATATATATATTTATATATATATATATATATATATATATATATATATATATATAATATATATATATATTATATATATATATATATATATATATATATATATATATATATATATATATATATATAATATATATATATATATATATATATATATATATATATATATATATATATATATATATATATATATATATTATATATATATATATAATATATATATATATATATATATATATATATATATATATATATATATATATATATATATATATATATATATATATATATATATATATATATATATATATATATATATATATATATATATATATATATATATATATATATATATATATATATATATATATATATATATATATATATATATATATATATATATATATATATATAAGAGTGTTAGAGACATATTTTCCAAGCACTTTTTCATAGAATCACTAAGTCTACCTAGGCATTTCCTTAATTGCAAGACAAATAAATCTGCTTAATGTCCCTTGACAGAAATCAAATTCGTATCTGTTGAGCATTTCTTGACAGATGTTTTCGCATCACCATGTCTCCAGCTGAAAAGGCCTCACTAAAGGCAACACGTGGCGGATGTTTAAAAACCTTCACCAATCAGGATTTTCTTTTTGCACCAACGAAATCAAATTAGGAAATCATCATTGGGTATGGTATTTAGACTATATGGAGTGATTTCAGATTTTCCACTTGAATGTTTACTGGTGTTCTTCAATTTGGTAGGCAGTATGAGGTTCCTCATTATAATCTAGGAAGATTACACGTATAACTTAACATGCTAGAAAATTTGTGCAATTGATGAGAATTTCAGTCCTTAACCCTAAAAAATTAAGTTTCGCAGTACCAAGTGAAATTACTATTCCATTACATCTTTACTTTTCTTTTTAATTTCAATTGCTCTAACATGTATGTGAACTCGGATCTCTTTCGGACTAAACAACTGTTTAAATGGATAGGCATTAAAATGTGTAACTTGCCAATGAAATGGAAAGAAAACAGCTTGAACTTCTTTGTATGTTTTAAATTTGTCCGATTTTCAATATTGGATTTCCAGCACAAGAACCTCTAGCGTTCTTATTCCAATCACTTAATTCAACACAAAAGATACAACTTAACATTTGACCTTCAAACTATATACTAAATTAAGTTAACTAAATTCAGCTTGAAAATGTTTCAGTCGCAAATTTCAATGTAGAACATTTCATTGAAAAATTTATTAGTCCTGCTATGTTGAACATGAGGTTGAATTTATGTTTAAAATACAGATTAATTATTTTAATCCTGGGGCCTGAGCAGCTACCAGGCGCGTCGGTAGGCGGTGGATCACCGAACGTCCTGTAGGAATGACAGGATAGCCTTGAATATAGAATCAGAGACCGCGAACCAGCTCCCGTAAACCCTGGTGTTATGCGTTCCGTGCCTAGGGCTAATTGGCACCGCGGTATTGGTGTCTTAACGGAGCCTCTAGTTGCCTGGCAAACTTCTAGAGTAATTTGCATTGCCCAGTATCTCAGGCAATGCTGGGTGGACTTATATTACCTGAGCTTATAAATTGTTATCTTGTGGCTGAAAAGACACAAGAAATAACAATCCTTTCTGCATCTACAGGTGATGCCTCTGAAGTTGACATTGCGGAAAAAGACAAGTGAACTCAGAGGCTATCTTGTAAAGGGGCAGTAATGAATCCTTCACTTGAGGTAGAAATGACCTCCAAACCATCTTCTGGTGAAAGTCAGGAAGCTATCCCTTGTATGACTGACTCTCTGACCAGATGGGACTATTTCAGCAAGACCCTATCTGCTGGAAATGTCATACGCAAGAGGAAACGGCAGAGCATATCATTTATGAATGCGAGGCTCTTGCCCTCCCTAGATTAACCTCTTTAGGCATCATCCATACTAGAGAGTTACACCTAGACTCCATTAAAGGGTTATCGGACTTTATTAATAAAGTGGGTGACCCGAGCAACTGGAACTAGGAAACATTGGGTTTGGAGTTAATGGTACAAAATGCTGATAAAAGCAGAGGTGCCCAATGACATACAAACCCAATTCTAAGAAGAAGAAGAAGAATTTTAATTATGTATTTTTTAATGTTTCTTAATGAAATCATATGAGTTAAATAATCTAATGCAAAAATGATCGAAGCATTTATATTCTTCGATTCAATAGAGGATGCAATTTTGATGCAATTGTGAGAAATATCTGCTTTTTCATTTATTCTTTTAGGTTAAACCCACTCTTCTTTGACTGTTATGCTTTGTCTTCTTTGACAGTTACTTTAATTTTTTGTTTTATGGTTTTAGAAGAGCTGATACAAGAAATGCTCTTTTTTCTCAGATTGCAGCATATTAATTTTCTGCAGAAAAAAATGATTTTATGAATTGTGCCTGTGATATGAGAATGTCAAGGAAGAATTTTTTTCATATCGCAATCAACTGTGCAATTTAGTGGAATTAACAAAACCATTTCTTTTGAGAAAAAGACTTCACCCTACTTATCCATTAAAAGACAACTCTAGTTACATCTTTTTCCCGTGTAAGAAAAAAATATTACCCCCACAATCAAGTGTTTTTCGCGAATCCTTCTATCAGCATTTTTTTAATCCTCCCTCGTATATTACTTTTTCATTATATATTTTATCAAACATACTTTTAATAGATTCTAAAGTATTACGCTTCGACTTTTTGTATGTACTTCTCTTCGATAAGTGTTTGGTATTTTTCCAGTTTCTTACATGCAACATGTGAATGCGGTCTGTTAAAGAACCTATGCCATGTATGTTTCAAACAGCGCTTCAACATATTTCAGCTATTGAGCTATTTAATATGCAATTTTATATTCTGTTGAAAAGCTCTTTATGGCTATGTGGTAGATGCAAAATCTTAAGGGTAAAAGTTGTCAAATTCAAATTCAGCACCAAGTATGAAAACATTGGGAGATATTTGTTGCATTTCTGCTTTTTATGTATTCTTAACTTGTTGGAAAATAAATTTGCCGGCAAGTTAAAAAATTTTTCATTTCATAATTAAACAGCGACAGAACTATTTCAACTATAATAGTCAGATTTATATCAAAACACTTGAAAAGCATGAGAATTTTTTTCAGATGGACAAAGATGCTACACCAGGCTTTGTCCTCACTGCCCGGATAATACCCAACAGTCTCCACAACACATCTTTAGCTATCCAGTAATGCTGGCTAAGCTTTTAACATCAGCATAGAGGATCCTGAGGAGCTTCTTTTTACAGATAAAGCTGTAGAGATTGCCAAGGCTGTCTTCCACAGCTATGGGGTCATTTAAGGTTTTTGCACGTACTCCATCGACACGACATCATCATCCTATGTCCATCTATCGAATGAGTCTTTCAGAATTTACCAATTTTCCATATTTTTGAGACTTGAATACAACACAATGGCTATGAAAAGTGTTCCTGAAGAAAGTATTACGTAAAGAATGTTTAAATACCTTATAGTAGCTTTCAGTTTTTAAGATGGAATAAATGCCATATAATCCAGATTGCCAAACTCTGAATTTTTTTTGGCGATGAAGAAATGTTGCCAAAAGGACGTATTATGACGTGCGCGATGACGTAACTTCTAGGGTTGTCAGAATACAATTTTCTGCATAATTTTATAGGTCTCCATATCTATGACGTAATAAAAATCAGGTTGCCAAATACATAAGAAAATCTTCCAAAAAATCACCAAACCCAGAATTTGGCATCCTAGATTATACGGCACCTGTGCCTTTAAAATATACTTTTTTTAGATTACTTTGTTATCTATCATTTGTATAAATTAAGCAAACACAAATATCTAAATCAATGCAATTAAAATCCAAACCATAATACTAAATTTAAGTACCATGTTCAATGTCATACTTTTGAAACATAAAACACGTTAGCAAATTACATCAACAAATTTGAAAATAGGTTTCCCAAGAATATATGGAATTAAATAAAGATCTTAAATTGCATTTGATATCGTACTAAATATTTATAAATATTTTCCCTTTAAAGTTCAGAAAAATTTTATCTCATTTATGAAAAATGAATTTAACTTTTGCTTTTTAAAAGATAAATTATTGTAACTAAGGTATTTAATTTGTTTTAAGGAAAGAGATTTTTTTTCCTGTATTTGTAAAATAAATCTAACAGCTGTTCTTAAAACTACCTTTTACTTTTTTTAAAAAAATAAATTTGTCAATTTGTCTGGTTTATTTACTATTAACAAAATAAACATTAAATAATTATCTTTTTTACAAACTCATTTAATAAAAAAATTATTTAAACCATAAATAAATTTGAGTACAAAACTGAAATTCATAAATTATTACCCAATTCCCAAAAAAATTTTTAAAAAAAATTAATCATATGTTTTATTTTTTGTATGCTAATTAACAATAACCTTAACCATTACGTCCTCAAAATTTGTTGAAATAAAAGCCACACATTGTATTGTGGTTCTAATTCTTTTTTAATCAGAAAAATGAAAAACTTTTTTAAAGTACAAATAAACACGAGGAGATATTTGCGAATTAGATTTTTCTTATCAAAGCAATGAGAAAGGAGAAAAAAAAATTGTTGAGAGAAATCAATACATTCGAAAACCACTTAATTCTAACCTAGATTCCAAGAGAGACTCGATAAATTGATTTATTTCTGGAAAATTGTTATGCTGACAAAAAAAGATTTTTAGTGACGTCTGATTTTGATAGGTGGCATTTTAAGAGACCTCATTGTATCTCTTCCGCGGATAGCCACGCTCAGTTGCTTCTTTTTTTGTTTTGTTGTCTCTTATTATGTATAGATGTGTGTCAAGGTCACTTATTTCTTTATTCTCACTTTTCGTAAAGTATATTGGCAATTGTATGAGATAGAGAGAGAGAGTTTTCCAATCCCAAGTCGTATTTGTATGTTAAAGTAACTTGTGATCGATTTAAAGAGAACTTGTGGTTTGCCGGGCATAATTGAGAGTAAATAGAAACAAGTCATTGAAGATATCATTTTTAATTTTGCTTGATTTAAAATTTGATTAAATTTAGTTTAATTGATTTAAAAATAGATAAATTAAGATTTAAAAAACGTAGACTTTATATCCACATTTTTAAGACATTCTTATATACAATTTTTTAAAAAATATTTCATTTTCAAAAATTTTAAATTTAGGTATAAGCCACGTTTGCTGTTGTTCCCTTTCAGTAACTCCTCGCTAAGTATTATAATTAAACAATATATTGGGTTGTTCTTAAAGTAATTTCACTTTTTTTGTAGAAATGAGAAGTTTATGTATAATAAACATATAATTTATAAAATTATGTATTGACCGTTCTGGTCCAACACTTTTTGCCATCTTTCTGGTAGTAGCATAATTCCACGCTCATAAAATTTTTGGTCTTTACTGGCAAAAACTGATTGAGGTGGCTCTTGACCTTTTCACTTGAGGTGATGGTCTTACCGTCTAAAAATTTTGGAGTGATCGGAACAAATAATAGTTCCTTTTTAGTGAGTAAATAGTTGCTTTTTTTCAAACTTTTTTCCATTATAAAATTAATATGCAAATATGGATTGGATAAAATAAAATGCAAATATGGATTGGAGCAATGATATTAATTCCCATACTTAGCGAAATGATTAGTTTAAATGAAGTCAAATTGAACTGGGCTGAGTATAGTAATGAGCCTTAATATTTTTGATACAGAACATAAACTAAGCAAATAGAATCTTTTACAAAATGAAATTTCAATCTTGTGTAAAAGATCTTAAAATGAAATTTTGAAATTTTAATTTTTAATTGTTTGTGTCATAATAGAATCGGGTATTATTATTTTAACATAGAAAAGTTTGACGTTAATATATTTGATTCTGGGCTCATTGCATTTTTAGTGCGCATCGTATAATATATTGAGAGAAATATCACGAGTTGAATCCCACAAAATGACAAGGAAATTTATCGGTATTTAAGTTATGGCATCGGTGATTACAGGTATACTTTTAACTCATAATATTTTCTACAAATGTGGCCCAATCTGAGCCAGCGAATTAACAGCATTGATAACTGTGTATTATTTGTTCAAAGCAGATATAAATTTACTCAGTATTTAGTTTGGATCACAAATTAGAATATAGAAGTTTTAGGTACTTAAGTTCTGACCGTGGTAATTATAGAATTCGCTTAACTACACGACCAGTGACTTACTGATGAATCAAGAGCAGTCATAAAATATTTGTTAACCAAAGGATATAAATTCACATAAGAAATAGGAGTTCACATAAGAATAGCACCAGAAATAAGAGTATTAAAACAGATAATATATAAAATACATACATGTCCATAAATTTAGAAAAATACTGGAACCGACAGCTAAAAAGGCGGAAAGAAAACAAATAAGATATATGTATAAAGCTCATTTATTAAACAAATGAGAAAAAACAAAAGGGATGGTATATGTATGATACCACGTATGCAAACCACGATTATAGATCTCTGGAGCTCTTGCACCATATATAGCCTGTACTACATCTGAATAGTATGTTGTTGGTAATACGCGTTTGTCTCCCATATGAGGACATACAATCCATACTACACCGAAGCCCTCAAGACCAAGACATGTTGAGTATCACATTATTAAGCTGCGCTTAGGGAAGAGAACTTCACTCAATAAGCAATGCTCTTCGAAAATTTGGTATTGATGTATTAGGTAGTTGACGGGCTGTGATTCATCGGCCAAGCGTGCCCTACAAATGATCTATCGTATTCAAATCCGGTGAGAATGCTGGTCTTTGTCAATATGTGATATCCTCCAAACAAAGCCACTCGTTGGAGGTGTCCTAAAAGTGAAGACCGACGTTGTCATCTATAAAAACAAATTTGGCATTCATGGCAAGCCGAAAGAAACGCACGTGTTGTATAATGATATTCCGATAAATTTGACTTGTCTTGGTTCCGATTTGAATACGCAGATCTATTCTGGAGCTCGGTATAATGCCTCCCCAAATGAGCACTCCTGCAATACCATAACGTTGGGATTCAATGATGTTGTCTTAGTGTACTGGGTAACCAGAGTTTTCCATATGAATGTCTGATGTGAAACGGACTGTAAGCTAAATCTCGACTTGTACATACATACATACATAACTGTGTGGGGAGACCCCGGACTGTACCTTTAGGTTAACGGGTGCCGTCTCCCCAACACCTAGTATGCTCCACACCTCTACGAGGTCCGTGAGGGCGCCACCATCGTGGCATTTAACAAGGCAAAGAAATTGTGCTTACAAATTAGTAGCAAGAAGTTACAAAACATTTTAAGGGGCTTTAAGCCCTGTTGAACATCAGGCAATAGCATTCAATATTTTCTCTGAGTTTAAAATAAAATAAAACATGACATATACAACAAACAATGGAGAAACAATTTTCAATCAATGAAAAGACAGTTAACAATTTCTAGGGTAATTATGGCAATAAAAACATTATATACATTGAAAGCAAGATTATAAATAGTATAAACACTTAATTATGAAAAGGAAAAAAAATTGGCATGATATGAAAGTTGATAACTATATACAGGCAGGCAGCTTATACAAGTTTAATAAGCACCTTAGCTTTTAAAAGCATTTTTTAATAATTTTTAAATAATTCCAAATAAATTATTTAAAAAGTTTCTAAGGTACTAAAAGGGAATAGGATTCAAAAAGTTTTTAAGGTTCAAAAGCGGGCTCATAATGTTCGAAAAGTCCAAACAATTCGGGACATACAGTTCATAAATTCCATTAAGCTCATATAAAAAATTTAGACACAATTATTACTTGTGGAAGAAACTTAACTAAGAATAGTTTTCTGATTCGTCTGTAGAATCTTCTATATCGTCTGCGGAATCGTGGCCTAAATCCTGACAAAGTTCTAATCCTCGTTTGTTGAGATGAATCATTAGCTTTGTGAGGAGTAATCTGCGGTGACGATCTTTCAAGCAAAATTTCAGGAACTCTATGTTGGTCTGTTGGGAGTTCTTCTTTAGGTGGTAATTCTCAGTCTCTGGGCACTCTAGGACATAGTGGAAAGGATCTCCTTGGGCTCCACAGATACAGGTAGATGAAACTGCCTTTCCGAATCTTTGGAAGTACTGTGGAAATGGACCGTGAAATGTTAGCAGCTGGTTGAGGTATGGATTATCATACGTTAGCTTGCTAGAGACTTTTGAGAGTAGATGTTTGGTTATTCGACCTGTTGTTGCACTGTCCCACAGAGACTGCCATTTTTGAAGTGTGAAATGCTTCAGTTGTTTGATAAGTGAAGATCTTGGGTATGGAATCACTAATGCTTTGGATTCATCAATTCTTGTGGCTCAGTTTGAGCATCTGTATGACAGCGGACTGTCACAATCTCGACTTGTAGAAAAACATAACACAAGTCCACTATCACTGTGTCCACATTGCATATTCTCTATTCCAGGATAACTTCTGGAATGTTGCCGTGAACGGCCTGCGATATGTAGATCATATTATCCCAAACATGTGTACGCAATTTGCTTTGAAACGGTCGTACCCGTGGCTGACGACAACCGATGTGACAGGTCCGCTGCTGTGCTTTCGGATTCTTTTGGCTGTTACTGTCAAATACCGTTCTTCATTCAGTGTTGTTAATCGGGGATGACCTATATTGTAACGTGTACAGACATTCCAACATCTTGGAATCGTTGTCACTAACCAGCGATAAGACTTTGGACGATTCCAATTTTCTCGGCTACTGACATCTGCGCACGACCACATTCCAGGTGGACGATAATTCCACCACGTAAAACATTATAAACGTGCGACATCTTTGTGAAAGCTCTGTGGTCATGGCACTGAGGACTATACGGACTAGTTGTCAGCACTATTTCTTGGATGCTCTAGGTCCGTATATACCCTTAGCTTACGCCTTCGCCATTGTGTCGTACTCTCGCCGTCATCAAGTGCCTTCTTGTATTTTTGCATATAATTCTTGACCATGTATACAATATTTCTACAGGTGGTATTTTTCCTTTTGCGTTTGATTTTTCCATTGCTTTTGGATTATCCTTAATTTCTGAAGATGTGTATAGTTCAAATATTGATTTTTAAAAAAATTTTCTAAGATACCTCGACATTTAAAATTACAATGTATGATCTTGAACAGAAATAAATGTAGAGCAAATAATATTATAGCAAGCTGATATCTGCTGGAATAAAATATAATAAAATATTATTAGAATTATTAAAATTATTTAAAAATTATTAAAATTATATTATTATTGAAGTTAGGCTACAATAGTTGGAAGGAATCCGTAAATGGAAATAATGCAAACTTTTAATTCTTTATTGTTTTTTAAATTGAGAATTTTTAAGTAAAATTTAAAAATTTCAAATTTTTAAGCAAAATATAAAAATATACATAATCTAGTATTATGTATTCTCCAAATTAGTAAGTTTTCTTCCTTTAATTAAAATAAAAAGGGTTATTATTTAATTAATATAGTTTAAAAATTTCATAAAATTTAAATCTTAATACAAAGAAATTTGTAAACATAGCTATGAAACTACGCTTAAAGATTTAATTATATTACAAAGTTTTCATTTTCTTATTGTTTGTTTTTGTTAGGTTTATATAATATATAATGTGGCATTATCACAACACGATATATAAAATGACCGACAACTTGATGTATACATTTAGAAAATGACATACATGTCAAATTTCAAATAGAAATATAAAATAAATTGCAAATACATACAGAATAATTTTGATACTTAAAATATAGTTTTAATGTGCATATTGTGCTGTTGTAACATACATCACGTTTCAAATTCACTTTTAAGAATTCAACTATTAAAAAAACTAAAATCAAATGTAGAAATCATAAAAACATTCTTTCATTACTCCCTAGATCAATTATCATTTGGAAAATCCCGAATATTTTTTTTGATATTTATTTTTTCGAAGCAGTTATTTCACTCGGCTATAACACATTAATTATATATATATAATAGAACTTTCCAATATTACTTAGGGATGGCAAGCAGACAAATGATATTCTTGGCATAATCCTATTACATTTGGGGAAAAACCGTAATCGAATAGAGGGAGAAAGTGAAGTAAAAATCCCTAAGAATACTCCTGACAAATGCAAAGGAGACAGTTACAAGGAACGTGATACTGTAAACGAAACACGTGAAAAGGAAGCGTTATCGGCACGATATGCAGAATGGTGTAGAATACCTTGAGTGGAATCCAGCATTTTTACGACCTCATAACCGAGCGTATAAAATTCTTCAGGCGCATTGGCGGCTTTTTGGAGTAAATCCAATTTTTCTGAAAGTAACTCCAAAGCCTTGAGTTATTCTTCGACGATGGGTATTTCTCTTTTCTGTTGAATCTCAAAGCAAGGAGGAGAACTTTAGAAGTGAAATGAATTTTTAAATATTTTACACATTAGTATTTCCCTAATGGCACGAGTTTATGTCTTTCTCATTAAAATATTTATTTAGCTTCTTAATGAGTGCTCTCTAATTGGAAATTATATTTAATATTTAGAATTTAAGGAAACTGCGCCAACAGCAGTTGATTGGCGATAGAGAGTCATTTTTATTATTTTACAGAAAAGGAATTCTCGTCGTTATGAGAAGTTAAACAATTGAGTCAAATTCAGATTTAAACTTAAATTAGAATTTTATATATAAAGTTTGTTACTAATAGAGTATTTTAACGAAAATGAAAAATATTTATAGGGAAAGATAAATGTTTTCTATTATAAAATATGAGATTTTGTAATATTTGCATTTGTATATGAATTACTTTATAAAGAGAATTTCATATATATTTATACACAGTGATAAAAATAAGAAATGTATTGTTAATATCTATTATTCTTACTTTTCTACTCATTTAATCCACACGCAGAGAAAATATAATTTATGTTTATATATGTAACATGAAGGAAAACTACCAATAACATAAATTGTATTTCTTCGCGAAAATTCAATGGTGAAAATTTGGAGTTTCATATCCATTTTCTTTATGTAATTCAATAGAATTGTAGGGTTTGGATTTTTTTTCTTGCAGAGTGTGTGAATAACAGGAAAATCTTCCTGGAAAGCAATTGTGGCACATTATCAGATTATTGCAATTAAATTTCATAATTAAGCAATTCACTATGTGATGTCAATCGGTCAGGTTAATTTCCTGAAAATTTCTCGAGTTTCCTCCTTTGTAACACATAAAACAGTTTCACTATATATGATGGCCTCCCCATCTCATATTTTTCAGTGCATTGAGTGTGAGAGAGGGGACATGGATTTGAGACCGGAAGTGGTGCTTGAGACTCTGACTATTTTTGGATTCATGGGGCTGGTGTGATGGTACTGTCACCCCAGTCGGGGATAAGCAACAACAACAACACTGTATATGATGAATTTTTGAGTAAAACAAACCCATTGTGAATGTAGTTAAGTTCTCCACTAACTGCCATCAAATGCATTATCATTAAATAGAAACTCTTTTCTCATCTACAAATCTACAAATCGTTATTCAATAAACGTACGAGATTCCAAATGACATAGTTTAAGTCGGGTGAGCCAAATGCAGTGAAACTTTAAAATTATGTGAAAGATTTGCGAGGAATGGTTCACAAAGAAGTTGGATCCTGTTTAAAAGCATCTGGCTTGACTTAATAATATCTTCCTTTGTAACTGAACCATTCTTCTTCTTGTCCAAATCTCACTGGAAATCTTTATAATTACTGATGAGCATTAACTATCATTAATTATATATATGTATATATATATTTGAAAATTTCAAAATAGCATACATATTTCTTGTAATTTCTCAGTTTTTTTTTTTAACAATGAAGCATATTGACTGGAAACAAAGACTAATCAATTTTCTAACAAATTTGTAATGTTGTTACAATCACAACTTTTTGTTTTATTTTTCCAAAATTTAAATAGTAACAAATTCAACATCGTAAAACTATATAAAAGCATTGAAATTTTTAAATTTGCGAAAAATGAAAGATTTTTTTAAAAAGTATTCTATTAACTTTTTATAATCAATAACTCATCAGTAAATAGATGAATAAAAAGCTCAACCTAACGTCAATAATCGTAACTAATTTTGACATATGTCTCTATAAAATATTTGTGCCTTGAACAGTAAATATACCGTTTCTTTCTTTCTTAAGATTGATGTTTTCCAGTTATTTCATTGCAAAATAAAAAAAATTACGTGAACGTATTACTGGAATTACTCACTGATTAAAAGTATTGATTTAAAGGGCGAATTTTTGGAAAATAAAAGACTATTTCAGATAAATAGCAATTTATAATTTAATAAAAACATGTTTAATATTGACCAATTTTTAAGGCTTTCTCTTGAAATTCAAACTTAGATCAATTATATAAAACAGTAAAATTCTGATCACAATTCTGTTTGATCACAGAGGCATTATGCAGAAAAATATTATTCGTATCAAAGTAAATCGAAAATAGGAATTGGATATGATTCGTTTAATCAAGCATTGATAGAAATTTAAATTCGAAAAAGTTTTCACAAAAAAAGGTTATTTAAAACAAGTTTTTACAGAATATTTATAGTAATATTCTAACTTCTTATTCGGATTCAGCTCTTTCTAATTTGAACTTGCCATTTTATAATCCTAAGCTCTCTAGGAAAGACTGTTATTTATATATTTCTACAATATTAATTTCTACAATTTATATATTCTCTATTCTTTACTAGCCATATAACATTTTATTTTTATAATTCTAAAATTACGAATTTTTTATCTCTGTAAATCTACACTAATATTTAATGTTTATTAATTCAACGCAACTATTATTTATTACTTTCTGTTCACATTATTTTTACTTTTCATTCTCAAATTACTGATGCATTAACATCAATAAACAATTTTATTATTTTCTGTGAGAAAAAACTTTTTATCAGATCTAAGAAAAATTTATTATTAATGTTCAAATCAAATTCTCAATCTCCTTTTAACGTGAATTTTATATTTTGACTTTAAAATAAAAATACTAGAAACAAATAGAAACAACCAATTCAAATGTATTTGCAGGAGGAAAATGCCTTAAAAATAAATTAGCTATTTATTAGGAAATACGAAAAAAAAAAAAAACTCTCAAGCTTAATGGTTTTCAGAGACAAATATTTTATTTAAAAAGATTTTTTGTTAAAAGATTTTTACGAGATGCTAAATGTGTAAAAGTAATATATTCGTTGAATAAAATAAACATTACAAATGTAAAACTAAGTTTTACTTTAATATTAAGTTTTTGAAATGTTAAGTGTTATCCATTAAAGCATTATCTTTTTACATTAAAAATAATTTATTATCAAACAATAAAAGCCAAATAATAAAAATAAACGAGCATTTGTTTGAATTTAAAACCTACTTTATATTTTTTCAATCAAAAATACACGCATAATATCAAAAATATACAATCCTTTGTTTTTAAAACACGTAATAAATAAAAATGTACAAACAATAATCATTGAAAATTGACATACAGTCATATAATAAAGAATACTATTTTATTTTTTTAGAATAAATTTTATACATAATTCCGATATTTTTGGAAACAACATTTCAAATATAGATAGAAAAACAGTAACTGTGTTAGTTGTAACAAATTTTGCCTTTGAAGGATAAGAAATTTTACATAATTTAAAATTTTTGAAAAAGATAAAAAATTACAATTTGATATTTTGCTTGAAGTCGATGTACCATTTTTCGACTTTATCACATGGCAACGAAATGGAAAAATATCACAAATAAAATGATAATAGATGTATATCAAGCTCATAAACTGTAGTCACACATACTACACACACACACACACACAATGCGAACAACAAATTGTCATAAATTAAAAAATATTCATACTAAATAAAAATCTTAGATTTTAAGATATCAAAGCATTAAGAAAATTAAATCATTTTTAAATAGATAATTTGTAGTTATTTAAAAGGAGAGGCAAAAAGTAAATGAATAAAAAAAGAATTTCATTGTAGAATATTCTGATGCATCTTTTAAAACACATTTCATCTTATAACTTACAAAAACATAATCACATCGAAATGAAGTCAAATTTTTGAAATAAATATTATTATATGTGATCAATTATATTGCCTTTTATTTTTCTGCCTTCATGACCGAAAAATTTTAAAAAATGTACTTTATTTTTTTAGTAGATATATTGAGATTGATATGGAACTTGAAAATTAGTTTAAACAAACTCTTAAACATAATCAAAAAAGACAGATCATTAATTTCCAGGATACCTTATACTCATATTCTCCAAATTCCTATGAATGCATTTATCATAAATTTTATTTTCTTGTGGGAGAGGGAATAGAGAATCATTTATAAAAACACACATTAGACAGTCTTCTCGTTTTAAATATCAGCCCATAGCATCCTTAAAACGCAACCAGAAACCTCCAGAGAAAACAATGTTTCATAAATAATGGATTGAATTTATTCCTAAGCAGAATATGAAATGAATTTATTCCAAATAATCCTCTGATGTTTAAGATGTGAACAACAACTGGGAAATAACTTATTCGTAGCATTTCATTACAATGTGGCTAACAAAACTGCAAATATGAATAATGGTGTGAAAATGATTTATTTTGATATCTTAAAAGATAAATTCCTCAAAAGATATGAATTTCAAGGAGATAATTTATATGGATTACGAAATCTTCTAAGAATGCGTGTGAAATAAGTATTGGTAGAATAGCTGTTCTGGAAGATATGATAAATGAAATATTTAGATACTTGGTACGAATAATAAATGTATCAAAATGGTTCATGTCTAAAAGAATTTTAAAATAATCCCCTCGTCAGTTTCTTGGAATGTTCTCAATTGCCTGATATATAGCTGTCGATCCAACATTCGAATATTTCATTCTTTTAGGTGGTCTTTGTAGAAAATGTTTATTCTCTTTCCGAATTTTACCACCAATTTCAGAATAGAATCGTTAAAACATTAAGAGAAAAGATAATTTTAAATTTCGATGTACTTAACGAGATTAGAGCATTATGATTTTGATGATTTTTAAAAACATCATTCATTAAAATACCCAGGATTGATAGTGGCTTGACTCACTATCCTTTTTGAAAAAAAAATAGCGAATAATGCTGTCGCGAGGTTAGGGAGTGTTGCAGTAATTCACTAGAACAAATTTAAATCGGTTTATCCCATATTTTCCTTTTATGGTTGTATCAGTATAACAAATTTAACTAGAATGTACTAGAAGAAATTTAAATTGCTTTATCCTACATTTTTCTTTCATGTTTTTATCAGTATTTTACACCTATAATTATATTTTAAAACAAGTGCTTCAAGATATTTTAGCGAAGTGAAATAGAATTAAAATATTTCTTAACGTGGAAAAGAGTTTTTCCTTACAACAAGTCTGGGATATCATTTATTTCCTAAAATCAATTTTTGCTGTAAGTAAATTTAAAGTTATTGTTGAAGACAACAACTTCAGTTATAGAGCATGGTAAATTAATTCTAATATTCAAAAAATTAAATGCTATAAGTCCTTTGTCCTATTTGCTTATGAATGTTAAATTTGTTTTTGTTATTTATGACATTTTGACAAGACAAGTTCACTATCCAATAGCTATGCGAAATTAAGTCAGAAGGGTGTTCTTTTGTTTTAATCAGAGCACCACGAATGTGAAAGTACGACTTTGCTCTAAGACTCCTCCAATAGATGGCACCACCAAGGATCCATTCTCTCAATTTTGACAATGGTCTGGAGGGGGAGGAAATTTTTTCCAAACCATTAAACGCATGCGAATTGCTCAAAGACCGACCTCAGGACTTTCGATTCCACAGATTTAACGAGCACGTATATCGCATGAACTCCCTTCTGGATAGAAGATTGATGACCTAACCACTAGTCTACCATGGTTAAATTTAAATGTTTATGGCTTAGTTTAATGTTTTTAAATTTTATTAAAGTGTTTATGAAAATCTCGCACATATTAGCAATTATACATCTTTATTTCCCCCTTATACTTCGATTTTTTTATGTTATAAAAAAATAATTCATGTAACATTCCTATAAAGAAGTAATTTATGTATATGTTAGTTATTCATCATTCAAATGATTGGTTTAAAACAACTTTGTTCTATTCATATAAGTCTGATATTAAATGATAATTTATATCATTGGTAATCTCAACCAGAATTCAACCAACTATTAGTAAATAATGTTAGATTTCATGATGTATGAATGGGTTTTTACCAGATTCCGAAGCTATGATCTTATTAGTATTAGCAAATGATAAGATTATAACTTTTAATAACGATAAAATGGATATAATTTTATTCAAGAGACACTTGCTTAACATTCGTAAGAAAAGAAATATCTATAGAGTTATTTAAATATACAGTAGGGTATCTGGCAGATGTATTACAATGCAGCACTAAGAAATAATTGGGTCATTAAAAAATTTTGTTACTAACAGAAATATAGAAGTGGTGTTCACTATAAGAAATTCACACCTTTGCCGTTTAGAGAAGGATAATTTGGCATTCATATTCAATATGTTCTATACATAAATTTCGTTTTAAAATATTTCATAATAATACCAACTCTAGGTTAATCAATGATTTAACACACAAAACTTACAATATCATATTACAAATTACTATTCCATCCCATTTAATGAACCATGTGCAGGATGATTGAAATATTTTAGCCAATTAACTTTGAAAATTAATAGTTTCTAAAAACATCTAAATTATTAAAAAATATTTGAATAATGATTTTCAAACAATATCGTTCAGAAATTTTTTAGGTATTATTTTTGAGCTTTAAAAAAGTGTTGTTTCCACGCAAACATTTTAAGCAAGAATATCTAATGTAATTTTTGTATTTTGAATATTTATCAACTTAGAAGCTCTTTTGTCAAATCATTTTAATTCTTTAATGTCATTATTTTTAAAAAACTTATTCTATCTAGAAATTTCGAAAAATGCAACAATTATAATATCAATATAAATATTTTATGACAAAATAGGATTTTTGAAATGAAGAAAGAATATTGGAGCAAAAACTTGCAAAACCAATGAAGCTTTGAAACTTCTAGCGATAAACCATTTAAGTCTTAAAATCATCATTTAAAAGAAAGATCTTATGTAATTCCAAATGTTTAATTTTGATAATCGAAAACATGGTGTCCTATTACGACAATTTTTCCTTTCGTAATGAAGCATATTTTTAGCTAAACAGATATCTAAGCAATTATAACATTAGAATATAAGAAACTGAATATAATTGTTCATCCTTTAAAATTTTACTGAATTCATAAAAAAAATTGAAGTATAGTACTCCATTATGCTTTCAGAAATCGTTATTTCTTTTTTGTGTTTAAAAACCGATATATAAAGGACCCAGCTTTTAATCACAAAATACCGCTAACGTTTATAATAGTAATCTCATTTTATAATAACTATTTGAGTTACTTGCATAATTTTGGAGAATATTATTTCATTAATTTTTTACTAACTTTAGGCCATTCTAATCTGACAATGCAAGAAAATATGAACATAAGAAATTTTTATAAAGTTACCTTGATAGATTAATTTATTTTTAAACATTTCAATACAGATGTATATATTTTAATGCAAAAAATAAAATAGTCCATTAGAAAATTTCGAAATTACTGTTATAATTCTCTACATGTTTAAGTTATTTAATTAAAATGCTCTTTAATAAAGATTGTAGAAATCTACAAAACATTTTCATATTTCTTTTTGAAAAAAATTTTAGATGTAGAATGATATGAAAATAGAAAGACGAATATCATACTCAAAGAACTTTGTTTTATCACCTTTGAAATCATTGAACTTTACTTGAAAGTAACATAAAGGATAAATAGGATTAGGTGGATGGAACCGTGGAAAAAGACAAGTTGCAAATTACAAAGCTTCGACGAAATTAGCAAAAATTCAAGTCGAGTTCAAATTTTTGTTCGAATGAATTTCATATACAGAATTTATTTATTATGTAGAATAATATAATTAATTATAATGAATTATAATTTAATAAATTTAATTAGTTATGATAAATTTATAATTAGATATAAATTTTTTAAAGAATCATATACAGAAACTCTATATGATCACAATTACAAATATTGCGTTTGTCATGAATATGGTAAATGAATACTATGATTACGTTGATAAAACAAGGAAAAAAACTAAATACGGCTAACTCACTTCAACAAGTTTCCAGAAAGGATATCAGTTTAATATTTAATTTCATTTGAAAAATATACATCAAACATTTTTATTTATCAATATTCTTTTTCTAACGATATTTCTCTTTAAAAAATTATTCATGCACTTCACCTCACAATAATTGCTCCAAAATTTCATTACGAATATATTTTCTGTCAATATGCATATTATTATGAAACTTCTCTTAAAGGAAATGAGAATGAGACCATTATTGAAATAAGCAATATTGATAATAGTTAAGCAGCTAAATCATAATTATAGAAGAAAATTATAATTTTCCATACTTTAATAAAAATTTAAAAACAACATTTCTTCGTACGTTGTTATCGTATTAATGAAATTAACCAGAAAAACAAATGTTTCCTTATTTGTACTAATTTCATTAAGTACTGTTTTGCTTTAAATTAAATTAATATTTGTTTGGGTCCGTTATTGATTTGTAACAAAATAAATTCTAATAATAGTTTGCTTTTATGTTTATTAAACTTGCTTTGCTTCGTTTTGTCTAGTAACAGAGAAATTTAATTGCCATTATTGCAAACATCTGTCTGCAAAGATATTCTCTTAATTCAGAAGTATAGCTTTGACAATCTTCTGGCCATGCTTCAATTTAAAACAAAAAACAAAAGTGACGAAAATGTCTGCGCTAAATAAATTTACCCTGTTTACCCTTTCCTACCACCAGAAGGTAGCAGACACGACACTGTATACACACGGGACAATTATTTACCAGCACGGCTCTTTCGAATATGAAATATTCACTGCAACCGTTGTCTACTATCGATCGACCCAGAAAAGGTAAGCACTTCTGAGGCCGACAACAAACACATATCTTAGAAACAAATCGCTAATGGGCACCTACTTTCATGCCAGTCCAGTGTCAAGAAAAATGTATTTTAGCGTTCCAAAACCCCCTCCCATGATATCGATAGCGGAAGCACGCAAATTTTCCGTCAGTGGATCGTGGAACAATCAAGTTTCTTTAATAAATGTCACTTCCTCCGTCATCGACGTCGCACGACAGCCAGTATATATAAGACTTAATTATGGAATGATTGGATCGACTTGCAAAATATGTCTTCCCAGGTGAGAAGAAAAGAGATTTTTATTGGGTTGAGAAAACGTCATAAATTGCGTTTTTACGACAGATTAAGGCTGTAAGAGCGTTAGAACACACCATGCAAAAAAGAGAAACATTCATTGGTCAAATGACTGGAAAAAGTTCCTGATGCCACCATAAGAAACGGAATATGCAAGCAATGCGCATGGCAACAGTTCATGTTGAGAATTCCCATTAGAACTTTATAAATTGTTTTGATTTAATCACTGAATTTTTATAAATAAAATTCATTGCGAAAATTTTTCTCAAATGAATTTTATTTATAAAAATTCATCATGATATTTTTCTCAAAACTAATTTTTAAGCAAAATATTCTGTAGTCAATCGTTAAAATAAATGATCGCGTTTTAAAAACATTAAAATTCGCGAATTTTAAATGGAATCGAATAAAATTACTGATGTTCTAAAGACATTAAACTTTGAAAAAGCTTAAGAATTTGTTAAACAAACTTCTGCAACGATTAATAATACTTTTATATAATAAAACTCTGGTATTTTAAACTAAAGTAAAAAGTAAACGCAAAAAATGCATTACAGTAAATTCGTACTTAAATATATTATAATGTATGCATATATTGTGCATAACTGATATTTGCATTCATAAACAGTTTAGCAGAGAAAAATTATCTGTAACGTCTTTGAGACGCTCACAATGATTACGAAATTCTGAAGTCTAAGATTTAATAATGCAATTCAGAACCTAATGTAATACATAAATGTAATTCCAAATTCATATTGTATGCAGTATAATCAATGCCATTTATTTGAATTATACATATAATACTTAATGAATAGCTATAATTCATGAATAATTCTTAATGAATAGTTATATTAAAATTAATTAAATTTTATTAAGAATTTAAAATTAAGCCTAAAATTTTCCTATTGCCAGACAAATATTCAAATTAGTAAATCACCTTGGAACATATTTTGATACCAGATACATTAGAGGAAGTTTTTTTATTCATTCCCTACCCTTATGTTAATTTACAAAATTACAAGAACACTAAATTTTTAATTTAAAATGCAAAATCAATTTTTTTCAAAAAATTCAATGGCTATAAGGTAGATAGTATTTAAATAAAATAGATATTGAGTGAAAAATAAGTAACTGTTTAGTGATTTTAGTTTAATTTTCAATTTCATTAAATGAGTCCCTATAGAAATATTAATAATCATCGAAAGCATTTTACCTTAAAAGTGTCTAATTCAAATATTGATTCGGAAGATACATTAAACTACACCTACAACCATGATTCATACCTCGAATCAAGTTATTGATCATTTTCAATGGTAGAAATCTTAATTTTGAGCGGAAAGATAATTTCAGACATCCATAAGTGCTGTTAACATTGAACATTAAGTCTCGCAGGCTGATTTTTCAAGCATATTATTAACCGGTGAGAAATGAAAAACTTAATGCAATGCAACATAATTTGCTTAGCGCCTAATTAAGATGAGATTCAAGATGAGATACTCCAATCAGTGAAAAGATTTTTCAAGAATCCTTGTATTCACTTGACTTCATTTGATGTTTGTAATTTTATTTTATATATAAAGTAGCGCTTCATTATTAACTGCTTGAAGGAAACGATGAAAACGTAATACTTTGAAAAGACTGGTGCTAAAAGATCTTTAGTATCTAAATTAGTGAGACATTAATATTAAAATCAACTTACTAATGATTTTATTCACAGGGTTCTGAAAATAACTCTAACATAATCAAAATTTTCTTATTCAATTCCAGTACAATAATCTCAATTGAAATAATGTTTCAAATGAAGTGAGGCTCTCTTCAATTAACTTCATTTCTAAATTACATTTTTAGCAATAAATATATACTCTAATGTTTATATATTTCAATATATTAAAAATTAGATAAAATCTTATATATAGGACTAATATATATGTGTATAAAAATATCTATAATCCAAATTAATATATCTTACTCTAATATTTAAATTATTATCAGGAGCTCAAAACGCAGTACATAATGATTGTACACCAAACTTATATTTATAATAATTTTATATTAGCAATAATCACACACATTACAGGAATTATGTCTATGGATATATTTACTGATATTAATATTGTATTTAGGACTTTTTTCAGTAGTTATGTCAATAATAAAGGCAATAATATTTTTAACATTAAATAGAAAGAAAAAAATCTAAGAATTTTAATACCTTATTTAATAAAATTTTTCAATTTTTTATTTTGTTTTTCATAGTTAGAATACATGAACAAATCTGAGAAGAAATTCTAAATACAAGGAAGAAACAAATGCAAGCAAAATAAAAACAAAAAACTATAAAATGATGACCAGTAATATTTTATATAATATATCACATGATGAAACTCGTAATCTGATATTATTTTCTTAATGAACTTTTCAATACATAAACAGCTATCATGCTACAACTTGAATAGCTGAGCATTTCTGCATTATGAATAAGTAAGCTATTTATTAATTACGGTTATTTAATTTCTCGAGAATATTTGTGCTGTACAGCTTTTGTTGAGTTCTTCTCAAATTTTTCATCCTGCAAGAATTTTATTAGCATTGTTCAAAACGACTACACCTGCTATTTAAGGATTTCTTTCTCGTTGAAAATGAAAGCTGTGACACCTTGTAGTGAAAAGCCTAATGGATCGAAGCTCTTGTTATAGAATCTATCTTTAAGCATACACTGGATATTTAACTTCCTGGAATACTTTCCAAGATAACCAGATTGCATTTTTGAGTTTGAAGTGAGAAAATTGAAAAATTCCTAATCACCCACACTGACAAACAAGGATGGAGGAAACAAAATTATAATATATAACTCCTACACATTGCTTAAAAATGATTGAGATCGATCCAATCTCTAGGATTTCCCATTCCAAAAACTGATTCCTAAACACGTCACAAGGCCATGATAAGAAAAATAAAATTACCTCTCAAAATATGTACATCTTTTATCTTTTAAATTGTTATGAGATCTTGCCACTCTGTTTTTTAAAGTGATATATTTAATCTAATTTAGAAAACTGGTTACAAGACTCAATATAATCTAATACGAAAAAATGTTGAAATATATTATATAATTCTTCATTAGTGTTTTTCAGAGTTATGAGTAAAATTCAATACTTATTTATTTACGAAAATTAAATTAAAGAAAACAATGAAAATATTTTGAAAAACTGCACTAAAGAAAACAGAAATAAAATCAAATATCCTTACTTCATTCTCATACTACTTCTGCAGCTTTTTTCTTAGATTTTTTTCCATTATGATTCTAAAGAAATAGCATGTTTCTTACGTAGAAACGAAAATATAACGTAGATACAATGCTTTTATTGGCTCAAAATTTTATTTTAAATCTAATATATACCAATCAAATTTTTTTGTGCAAAAATTGACTAAAAAGTAAAAAACAGTGGTAAACAAACTAAATCCTAAGCAAAGCTGAAACTAGTTGTTGTAAAAAATGACTTGGTGATAATTTTGTCTGTTAAAAAGAGCATTAAAATCACAAATCACCAAGGTCAAAAAGCAGCCAAATACAGCAAAATTGATTTTTGTTTCATTGAAAAAAAAGGTACTATTGCATTAAATTTACGCAGTCGATCAGCTATGAGGTTGCTAAACAGTTTCCGCTAGAAACAAACATTTCTTTTAGAAGGTTTTATCAATAAGTAATAATTATTTAGTTTATATAAAATGTAAACATACATATGTTTACATTATTTTTTAGTAGTTTCTAAAAACGTAAACCGTTTTTAAGCAATACACGATGCATCTGATGGTATATTTACGACAGTAATTTATGATTTTTTTCTTTCTTTTTAGGTCATTATCATACTGGGTGTAATGGAAAAGTACCATTTCTTATTAAACAAGAGCTTCAGGTTGTGAGAATATCCTTTAGTTCTGTCATTCTTATCTTACTGCACATATGGTGATTAAATTACCAATTTAATCAAGGTTAGTAAGAGATAAAATGTTTTATTGATAAAATTTCGGAAAAAGAATTCTTAGAAGTAATGATGAGTAAATAAACAGATTAGGTTTGCGGAATTATGCGTAATAAACCCAATTAGGTTAAATAAACCAACTGAATGTGCTTAAGGAATTCAAAATAGGGTGTTTTCACTACATTTATGTGTCCTCATAAAAATACTTTATAATAAAAAATATCATTTTCTTCAAGAATAACAGTAGGCTTAGTGGCTGAATTATGCCTGTATAATTCTCCTCTGATTTAACAAGCCGGTAAAATTGCTTCTGAGCAACAATTGCTTAATTCCCAGTAGATTAAACCGAACAAAACACCTCATTATTAATTTATTTTTCTTATTATAATCTTAAAATTTTATATAAAAAGCAAATTAATAACACAGAAAAAATTAGAAATCAAAAAGAAAAACGCCTTTTCTAATAAAGGTCCAAAATGTTGTAAAAGTGTTTCGATTTACACAGCAAATTCAAAATAAATTGAATGATGTAAACTTTGAATTAATGCTTCAGGGAAAAAAATTCTAATAAATAAGTATAAAAGTACATAAATTAACCAAAAAGATAAAAAAAAAAAAAGAATTAATTTTAAGCATGAAAGACTACCTTATTTTTTGCAAAATTGTTTGTGAAATTCAGCACCATTCACTTTCAATGAAAAATTAATTAAATTTCTAAAAATGGAATGAAAACATTCAAACAAAAATTGTTTTAGATAAGTATTCTTACAAGTACCGTTTTCTTTTTTTTTAAATCTGCAATGAATCATCTCAAAATATTCTTTTCTTCACGTGCGTGCGATGTATGCAACTCCCTGTCTGAATTACTCAAATAAAATGTATTCCTCCATTAGGCAGTGCAGAAAAGAAAAGGGGAAAAGGAAAAGAGAAAAAAAGAGGAATAAACGAGGAAGATAAGAAGGGGAAAAAGAGGATAAAAAGAGAGCTTATTCCTATAAATAGTAGGATGACGATTACGGGCTTGTTGCTTCGGCGTACAACAGGCTTGAATACAAGAAGTATCGGAAATTATTCAAGGTACGTTATGTGATTTCGTGTATATTCACGTATAATGTCCATAACAACGTTACGGTGTTTTATGGCAGTCGCTGTTCGACCTGGCTGCTTTTATGATGGTAATTAGGAGGAATTGATTTTATGTTTGGTATGAGCTTTGAATGCGCCGTTTTTCTTTTTATATGGAAACCATGCAAACAGGGAACTAAACTTCGCCAGTCATTAACACTGAATTCTTCTTCTTCAATTTATACATTATTTTAACGAAATTTTTAAATCAGATTTTATATTATTAAATTATTTTTAATGGAAAAAAATTAATTTTTTGTTAAGCAAATAATTATACATTAAAATGCAAGACATAAACTATAATAGATGATAAATATTTGAAGAAAATTTTATGAGTTTTTTTTTTAAAATAACCATGTTACATTTTATCATTAATAAAATCTAATATTTACTTTTCTTGTGACTTAAAATTTTACAAGTGTAAAAAAAAATTGTCTTTTATTTTTTATTTATTATGGAACTATAATTAAAAGAGATATTTTTTTTAAATATGCTTTTTCTTAATTGGATTTGAGAGTAAATATTTATCGTCAAAATCTTAGTTGGATTTTATAACTGTGCTAAAAGCATTTTATACTAAGTTCCAAATCCAAAATATCCCAGCTCCATTTAATACTTTGTTTATGAAAACAGAAAAGCCCCATATCGACCTATGGTGTATTTCTTTAGTATCAAGAATACTCAAAGAATTTCAGACGTAGTTTTGAAGAAAATTTATATGTTGAACTTGTAACATGTCGCGCTGTCTAGAAGAGTCAAGTCAGTTTTATTCGTCTTCTGTTTTTCCCATTTAAGAATAACTCTTTTAACAGTTTTTAAATTGATTCCACAAAAAAAGCTCTGCATCCATTGAATTAGAAGACGATCCTTGTTTTTCAAGCTCGTCGGTTTTTATGTTACCTTTTACATAAACGTGTCTTGGCACTCAGATAAGAATCAACTTGTTCCTAGATGTCAGATCATTTAGAAGGTTTCTACATTCCAAAACAATTTTAGAATTAATTTAGAAAGAGTTAACATCTAATAAAGCTGCTTAACTGCTACTAAAAACAAGAATCAGATTAACCTGCTATCATTTTCTTAAATTTTAAAGAGAACTACAGCAAACACTTCAGTCTAAAATACAGTGGAATAACTTTCAAGTCCTTTTAAGAAGTTAATTCTAAATAACATATCATGTAACACAAGATCTGCGAGGTTGTCTTTTCTTGATCCATCTCAGAACCAAATAAGACCACCGATATTATAATTAAATGTGTTCTCCCCTACTTCCCTAGCAACGAAAATATCCTAAAAGCGTCTGTAACACGTAAGTCCTTTCCATGACGTCCAAAGGCATCATTAGAATAGATTTATAAATTTTCCTTGTAGCACTGATGTGACCTGATGCGATACCTTATATCATGTACCTGATATGATAATACTGATAGCAGTGGGCTTGTCATGCCATTGCTTCTGAAACAACATTCTACAAGCAGTTTTTCTAGCAGTACTGCAAAGGAAAATGTCCAGATGATTCAGATCTGAGTTTCCAGTTTTCTGGTATTTGCAGAAGTCATAGCCCTATAATACACAGGCAGACCATTCTTTGTAGATTCATCAGCCCTTCATCACTGTTCTCTACTCTACCAAGTACTACTAGATCAAAAATGTATAAATTGTGATAATTTCTATGTACGTCTAAATTATCGTTTTTGGCTATAAGCCCAATTTTTTTCCAAGTGTAAGTCAGCATGACATAATGCATTTTTTTCCTTAATTAATTTTGTAATCAACATGCTTATTCTAAGGCAGCTTTTGTTCAACAAATGATCCGAATATTTCACTTCAAGTTCCATATTGATTTGGACATTCAAAAGGTTTTTGGCAAAATATCTTTCGCATTTTCTTTTTTAAGTAAAAGGCATAAGATTGGTGTACTTACGACTGACGATTAGGTCTCTCGCTTCGCCCAAGTTTCAAACATAACTTAAAATATTTTGCTTGTATGGACAAGCTTTGTTAAAGTCTTTTCCAAGGATGAGTATGACAATATCATCGGCATATTCTTGAGTATAGTAGCCTATGTTATTCAAATGAATTATAAGGCTATTTTCTATAAAATTCCAAAGTAATGGTGATAAAACGCTTCCAAGAGGGCAACTACGGTAGTCTTTTTCTCAAATGATTCTCCAAAGATGCTCATTTGTATCGATCCAAAAGCAGAGTCTCAATACATTTAGACAAAATATGATTTAGCTCTGTGTCCTTTAAAATCCCACGGATGTTTGTTAGTGGATAGATGTGAAATATTATCAAAAAAGTACCCTAAATCTCTAGAAAAGCAACCAAAGTAATGTCCATCCTATCAAGAGCGTTTTCAATTTTAGAAACAAGATGATTGAATGCACTTTATTATAACGTAAAATCTGATATTTATGTATTTAAATATCAACTTTTATTTAAATTTCATAAATATTTTAGAAGATTCTTCAAAAAATGAATTGATGGGGAAATAACCAGCATTATTTTGTGAAAGCTTTTTATATTTTTACAACTACTTTCTACCGTTATTAAAGTTAAAATTATTTAAGCAGGGATGCCTTTTAATTTTAGGTGATGGCTATGCGAAATTCAGTCAAAAAGATGAGTCTCTCGTTTTAACCATAGCACTACGAAGGTGAAAGTACGTCTTTGTCCTAAGACTCCTCCGATAGATGGCGCCACCAACGAATCCACTTCCTTAATTTTTATTTTGATCTGGAAAGGGAAGAGAATATACATATATATACAAGTATATTGTTTGTGCCTGTAGCCTGTGGGGTGCCTTAACTATCCCTAAAACTACTCTGAGAACTCCAAAAAACACACCCTTACAAGAAATAAGCAAAAACATACTGCCCATTCTTCAATGTTGGCAACAAATATGCATGAAGAGATCGAACACGCAACGCCTTGTTGTTGTACTGTAACTGGCATCAAAATCAAGAACTTCTATTCAAAAGGAGCGTATTTTTATTATTAGGTGAATCAAATCATTTTGACAACGCGTAGTCTACAATCTCATGGTCTTAAGGAAAAGCATTTCAAAACCATCATGTAAATTTTCTTCCGGTAGGACTCTGCATGAATAATAGGCAATATTAGTGTATCGCATGGGTGGAAACCCGAAAAGCTGTCAAGCCCAAAATAGTTGAAGTCAGAAGCGCAACAATCATCTCCCGTTAATCAACAGCGACAAGGATCTAACTTGGGACATTTTGCTCTAAGGAACCCTTATTTACTACTGAGTCAGGTGAGTGCACTAATAATGTCAATTCGATATAATATAGTGGGTATTGATGAGCACACAGATTTTCTATGGGCTATATAAAAAATATGTTACATATAACATGTTTTTCACATTAAGTTCTTGAGGAAGATAAATATTAGATCAAAAAAAATTTCAGGATATAATTTATCATTTTTTCATTTGAATAAAATCTCATAAAATCAAAATTATAAGGCATATATATAGTGTAATGTAATATATATATATATATATATATATATATATATATATATATATATATATATATATATATATACATTGTTTATATTTTGAAAAATTTTATGCCAGTCTATACAGGTATCTGCAGAGATAAATTTCTTAATAAAGTTTTTTCGTATACTGATTTGCATATTAAGTAATACCTGAACTAATTTGAAATTCAAATTTTAAGCACTTACTGTACAGTTACAGTTAAATTGAAATGAATTGTTAATTTTTCACCTTTAAAAATATACAATATTTTCGCATAACATATTTTAAAATTTTCCAATTTAAATGACAGAGAATAGATTTACTGAGAAATTATCTGAAAACTTGTCAAAATATTTCAGGAAAGTAAAATCGATTACGTGGTGAGACATCAAATTTTCAACCCCGAAAAAAAAAGAGAGAACTTTTTCTACTGAGTTGACGCAATGAAAGGAAGCGGATAAATTCCGTTTCCATGGCAATACAAGCGTAACTTGAAAACGCATGACTGTCAAAACCGGTTGACTGACTTTTGAAGAACAAACAGGAACACATTCCAAAAGGAAAAGCGTTCGCCACCAAGACATTCCCAACAAAAGAATCGCATGAATATTTCATGCCAAAAAGATGAAAATAATGAAAATTTGGTGAATTCCGGTGACATCGTCGCTTACATTTCTTTACTTCTCAGGTCAAAAGAATACATTAGGCTATTTGTTTACATTCGTACATTGTTATATTTTGTCTCAGAAATATTTCAGCAAACACATGGTTAAAATCAAAGAAAATTTTTAACTAAATTATGTACATAAAATGAAGAAAATATTTTATGAATAATTATCAAATTTAAAATTAATAATTGAACTTTATTATGGATTTTAGTTATAATTGATTACATAAAAAAGCATTAAAAGTTACTATAAACTAGAAATAGCTAAGAAAGTTTTATTTCTAATTGATTATTTTCAAATTATAATAATAATAGTACATTCGCTTGGGCAATAAAATCTATATTTAATAAAACTGTAATAAAGTTTCATGGGCTCTAAAATTGTTCATCATTAGATATTTATTTACAGACTGGATGTAAGTACTTTTCTGATTAGCTTTTTCACCGAAATAAATAATTCATTAGTTTAGTTGCTTAGTTATAACTAAGACTTATCTAATATTTAAATGGTACCTAGGCATTAGCGTCACCGTAGACAATTTTGTGCCAAGCCGAATTAGTGCCACAGGAATTGCGCCAAGATATCACAACAGAAAAAGAAAGCAATAACAAGAAAAGAATCTTGCGTAATTTTATTTTATTATTAATAGTACAGTGATAAATAGTAAAATTAATAATAACTCATATAATAGTAAAATTGTCTGCGGTGACTATCGAATAAATACCGCTTAAATTTATAAATAAAAATAGAACAATCAAAGGGACATATATCATATTGCTTACAAATTATAACATTAATAATTGTAAAGGCATTACTAAGCGTTTTAGTTAAATACATCAAAGTTTTAATAATTTGAAAATGAGCTACCGCATTTTACATATTGTTCCTTATTTAGATTTTGTAGTAATCGTGGATATTATAAAGTACCCAAATTTAAAATAATTAATAATTATATAGCTATTATTGTATAATAATTATATAGCTATTTAAAATATATAATCATAATTCCATCACAGTTTCTTATATTTGTAATATTTGTGTATAACTCACCTAAGAAATATCAAAAATTACTTCTAAAAATACAGAGCATAATAGTAAATTCTCATTATTTTCTTTTGATGTACTTTTTATAAATCATTTTAATGTAATAAATTAAGAGTTATTCACACACACAAACAATTTTTAATTAAATAATAAAGTTTAAATTATTCTAGAAATAACCTACGTATTTAACACCTTATTCAGCATAAATATGTATTAAATAGTGGAAAATTATTTTATGTGTATTTCTTTAAAAAAAATTGAAAGCTAAAATTATTGTTATAATTCCTTTATTATATTGATATGAATCTCTTATAAAAGATATATGACTATAGATAAGGTTAATGGATCAGAAAAAGCACTATAAACATAATATAAAGAAAATTATGTTATAATTTAGTTAAAAAGTTTCCTATAAAAGTGTACATATATATATATATATATATATATATATATATATATATATATATATATATATATATATATATATATATATATATATATATATATATATATGATATCGTTCACATAGTTTTGATTCTTTGTAATAACAGTGTTTGTTTAGATATTTTTAAATTGAATCAAAAGAAATCATTAATCTTTTAGAATTTGATATTTCATAATTCATCTCTATGTATGAAATTTTTTGGTTTCTAGTGCTTTAAATATCTTAAATTATCGTAGAGTCCAAATATTTTACTTTTCATTTTTGCTTTATACAACAGCGTTTAAAAAGAATGAGAAAAACTGAATAAAATTGTTACTTTTGTAAAACATCATTACTTAACACATTCAAAAGTTTATTTTCCTTGAATTAATTGAATACTTCAAAATAATATTTTCGAACTAAAAACATCAAATCACAATTTGTAAAATAATTTCTGAAACAAACAGAAAAGTCTTTTTTTGAAGTAATCTTCGATAAGTTATAATTTTAAATTTGGGTTAAAGATAAACACAATAAAACTGAAAATCACAGTAAGTTCTGAAAATTCAAAAATTTAGTTTTTTAAGTTAAAATTTAATTTTTCAAAATTAAAATTAGATTTTTCGATACTAATTAATTTTTTCGATAAAATAATTTTTTTAATAAAATAATTTTTTCGAAATTTAAAATCACTGTAAATCTTGAAAATGTCACTGCAAGTCCAGGAAATTCAAAAATTTAATTTTAGAATCCTGAAATTTTACTGAATTTTTTTGTCACTTTTTCTTTTTAAACTAAAAAAATAAAATTTAGAATTGTTTATAAATAACGAGAATATGATATCGAATTTATGAAATTAAGTTTTTATTTTCTTTTGTTTTTGATATGCATATTAATAATCGATAAATATGGAATATTAACTACAATATACATGTATATATGGCTATGTAATATATCATATCAATTAGATTTTATGAAATTAAAGCATAATGTCTTTGAAATCTACAAAAGCTTACTATCTGATGGCAATGATTTTTTCAAGGTAACTTCAAAATTATTTCTGTTTTGATAATGCACAATAAAACACAAAAATTAATTTTTTTCATCTGAAATTAAGATTTTATTCAATTAGACATGCTTAATTTTATTTAAATAAAATGATTGTTAAGTTTATTGTTTGTATAGTGCAAACTACAGTTTTAAATATATAAAAATGATTAAATAAATCTCTTTTAGATTTCGGAAAAAGCTTAAAACTCGGAAACTTGTATATTAGTCTTTTCTCCTTGAAAAATAGGATCTTTAAAATATTTATTAAATGAGTGATTAAGAATTAGTTAAAAACTATTTGCAATTTTGACTCAACAGTTTGCTAAGAATATTTTGCTTCTTCCAACAAATGTATTACTTACGTAAAATTCATTATGATAATTTTCTCTTGTAATTTAATGTACCATATTTTCGTTTTTTTAAATAACATACTTTTTTAATTTACGGAGGATTAGTAATTTTTAAACCTGTCTATTTAAATTAAAAAATGTTTTTTTTAAATTCAAGACAAATGATGTAAAATTTACCTCCTAAGTGCTCTAAACTCTATCTACGTATCTTCTGAATCTATGAAATCAGCAGCAAATATTTTTTTCATATTTTCGAAATTAATGCATTAATGCAATGACATAACACAGTAATTCGATTTTAACATCAAAGTAAGAATTACCAACTGCTTTCAATATTTGGAAGATAGGCCACTAATGTACTTACAGGGCTGCAAGTAACTTAGGCTAAAGAACTCCAAACTTTAGAGGAATTGATCCAATGTTTAGAGAACAAGTTTTTCTGTGGTGTGTTTTCATCTGCTTATTCTTCTGACCGTTGCCAACCACCTCCTTTGAATCACAGTTAAGAAGTTATTGTTGCTCCAGCATGCAGTGGGGCTCTACCTGTTACATAGCATCTAGGTGGAGTCATCGTGATTTTGATACAAGGACCTATCAGAAGACACAAAATACTTGATCTGCCACTCCAGAGGTATCATTTCACTTGGAAGACATTGCAACCACACCCAGTTTTAACGTGATCTAGCCACCTTTATCGAGAACGACAGATCTTCGGTTAAGCCAAGTTCGAACTCATTACATTCCAATAATGAGAACGAAGGCCTAACCAACCAGACCTCCGCGGCCACTGTTAAATCAGGAGGTTGCTAACTGAATTGATGCTCTCTTGTCCATAGCTCAACCTACCAATGGAGGAGTATTGGACTCTAAAATATTTGTAATGAGCATCGGTCTTCTCAAGCGTCTTTTGTGTTCTTTGCCTTATCATTATTTTTAATTTTACTTCAGTTCTCATGTTATGTTGTTCTGATTATTACCTTAAGTGTTTGATCCATTTGGTATATTTGTTTTTTTGTGATACTAGAGCTGTTTTGTATTTTGGATTGAATTTTCTAATAAAGCTAAATGTAACAACAGTATAATTTGATTAGGGAATTTTCGTTGATCTCTCAGTGAAGTTATCCATTATTGTATTAAAAATATCTATTTTTACTCACATGAAAGTGGCTCTTAAATTTTTAAGTTTGTTTGTTAATTTTTTTGAATATATTTTATAAATAAATGAATTAATTTTTGAAAATATTTTCATGCTTATTTCAAATTTAATTTAGATTGAAATTTTCATTCAATTATGAGTTTGTGTTAATTAAATAAAGAGAGAAATACATTATTTTAACTTTTATTCTCATTATTTTAAAGTAACAAATTCTAAGAATTTTTAAGAATATTTTTTATAGTCCAATTTTAAAAACTTTAAAAACTTAAGATTGATTTTTGCTGATAAAGACTGCTTGTAGTAAAATGTTTGTATAAGAGCTTGAACATTTACGAGGGAAAATATATTAATGTATTTAATACTTAAGTAATCTCTATAAAAATTTATTTTATCCAATTATGCTATAACAGTATTAATTATTCTCTTCTTCTGGATAAAAATCAAGTAGTAATTAATTTTCGTTTTAAAATTAAGCACTTTGGAATTCTTAAATTACTACAACTTGTACATACGAGTTATAGATCACTTTTTATCACGAATTTTCTCTCCTTCTTATCTTTAAATACAAATAAATGTTGAGTATTCAAATTAAAAATATTGAATATTAACATTATTAATTGAAAACATGTTAATATTTAACATTTATAGAAATAACTTATTCAAAATAATTAGAATAAATTCGTTTTTGTAATAGATTTTTAGCCGACCAACTTATCTAGTAGTCAGCGTACCTGATTGCGGATAGGGTGGTCCTGGGTTCGATTCCCGGTTCTTGCATGGATGTACTTTCTCTATCTATCCTGTCTTAGTCCTTTCCTTGTATGAATGTGGTGTGAATGGTTGCCTACCCTATAAACGGGTCCCTATGGCATGTGTGTACTGAGGAAGTCGGACTCCACACCAAAATAGGGTTCAGTTGGAAAAGTGGAGCAGCGCAGCCAATACACGACAATGAATGAATGAATTAATAGACCTTTTTAAGAGTTTTCTTCGTTCCAGCTGTTCTAAGCATGTTCTCTCTTAGCTCTTGGTGCTTCATGAAGTTATGTCGCAACAGAGCAGCGCAACGGATGCTGATAATGATCAGGGTTATAATGTATGGTAATTTAAAAAAAGAATGCCCCAGAAATATGAACTTTAATCACATTGACTTCTAGCCTGGGAGACTAAGAACTTCTATACTACATCAACACATAACATTAAACTCGCTTACCTTAAAAAAATGCGATTTTTAACAATGAAATGATGTGTCATAACATACACTAGCTTATGAACTTAAAAGTTTTAGTTGATTTAGAACGGAACCCGATACACTTTCATCCGATGGAAGATCCCTTGCAGGCCAACTTCTGATAGCTCAAAAACTCTTTCATCAAGGGACAAATTACATTAACTTTTTTGTCGATTTAATTTTTCGAAATATACAAAAATGCGATTTTTAACAATGAAATGATGTGTCACAACATACACTAGCTAATGAACTTAAAAGTGTTAGATGATTTAGAACTGAACCCGATACACTTTCTTCCAATGGAAGATTCCTTGCCGGCCAACTTCTGATAGCTCAAAAAACTCTTTCATCAAGGGACAAATTACATTAACTTTTTTGTCGGAATAATTTTTCGAAATATACAAAAATGCGATTTTTAACAATGAAATGATGTGTCACAACATACACTAGCTTATGAACTTAAAAGTTTTAGATGATTTAGAATTGAACCCGATACACTTTCTTCCAATGGAAGATTCCTTGCCGGCCAACTTCTGATAGCTCAAAAAACTCTTTCATCAAGGGACAAATTACATTAACTTTTTTGTCGGAATAATTTTTCGAAATATACAAAAATGCGATTTTTAACAATGAAATGATGTGTCACAACATACACTAGCTAATGAACTTAAAAGTGTTAGATGATTTAGAACTGAACCCGATACACTTTTTTCCAATGGAAGATTCCTTGCCGGCCAACTTCTGATAGCTCAAAAAACTCTTTCATCAAGGGACAAATTACATTAACTTTTTTGTCGGAATAATTTTTCGAAATATACAAAAATGCGATTTTTAACAATGAAATGATGTGTCATAACATACACTAGCTTATGAACTTAAAAGTTTTAGTTAATTTAGAACTGAACCCGATACACTTTCATCCGATGGAAGATCCCTTGCAGGCCAACTTCTGATAGCTCAAAAAACTCTTTCATCAAGAAACAAATTAGATTAACTTTTTTGTCGGAATAATTTTTCGAAATATACAAAAAAAAAAGAAAAGAATAAATTATGTTAAAGATTGCTTACATATAGAGGGGAATAACCTTTCAAAAATTGTTACCGAAAACATATCAAATTTGATGGTTATATGAAAAAATATTTTTTTATAAAATATACTCTATGAAACTTTACTAAAAATTACTAAGCCTTCAATTTATAAATTGAATAATTTGCTTATAATTTATGTTTATCGTAATATTTCTATTCTGAATGTTTTACATTTTCTAAATATGGTTGTTATTTTAAATTATTTTCTTTTAATATATCATAAGAGAACTTGCTTTATAATTCAAAATTAAAATTAATATATTTTCTCGATTATTGAACGCAGAATTGTCTCCAATATTTAAAACAAAAAGAGTAATTTTTATTTTTATTTAATGTTATATATAGTGCAAATTTTTATAGAGGTTTTTTATAGAAGTTCATATATATATATATATATATATATATATATATATATATATATATATATATATATATATATATATATATATATATATATATATATATATATATATATATATATATATATTCTGATACGATAATTTTGTAGGTTTAAAAATTAGAAATCGATTTCGTAAAAACTAATTTTTCTAATTAACCTTTTAGAAATATTTTTAACACATGTAAAAACACCTTTAATATTTTACTATACATTTTAGAGATACTTATTACTGTGTGAAGAAATAGAATATGTTCTGTTATTTCGAAAGTATGCTATTTATGAACAAAAATTTTACTTCTGAAATAATTTTACCAAGAATCTAGACGACATTTTATTATGCTAGGTTTTCAATGGATTTATTTTATCTCCTTTAACAGTTAATTATAACATTTCTTATGAATATGAAATAATTTATAGTAAAAAAAATTAACCTATTTTGTTATACCATTGATTCATAAATGAAATATCATTCAGGAGAGTATAGCTGTTTGAATTTTATGAAACATTTATACACACTTTTTTATACGCAGACAAACTTGAAAAAATTAAATCCATTAAATAATGCTCAGTTGTGTATAAATTTAATTTTATGTAATTTTCCACAACATAAACCACGCAAGGAGGAAAAAGTTTAAAATGTTTGTCTTACTCGCTCTTACTCGAATCATCGGAAATTGAGTAGCATGCGGTATTGGAGCTAAAGTTAATGTGCTAATCAGTTTTTGATCTGCGTGTTGTCAGCCTGTGTCCCACATTTCGTAAACATGATATCGATTTTGTAGACCAGGTAACGTCCAAGGATTTGAGTTTCAGATAATTCTGACAGAACAGGAGACCACTCAATACATAATGTATTAGATTGCTTACAGAATCTTATAATAAATAGTTCACCGTCCTTGAATGGGGAAAATCTTTATCGGACCCTGTACGTAACATAGAAAAGGCAGATTTCATACGATAATATAATTTGTTTTGATGGCAGCTTAGTATACTTTTCAGTTGGCAAAGAAAAGAATGTAAAAAGTGAAACTTTTAAGTTCACTAAGTTCACAAATTTGAGAATATGTTTAGTCTTATGGACGATTCTAGATTCAAAAATTTGAATTTAGGTTACATTTTTGCTAATTCAAATTTTTATATTATATTCATAATGTTTAATAAATCTTGAGATTGTATATTTAAAATTTTGGAAAGATTCATTTGATTTCCATTGTATTAAAATGCTCATTAAAATACGGCTTAATAGATTTAAATCGCGTTAATTTGTAGTAATGTTTACTTAATGCTCTTTTAATTCTATTTTAATTTATTATTTATTGAATAGAGAGAGTAATTGAATATGACTTCATAAAAACTCTTATATAAATGCTTTATCTAATCTCATTATAATTTTAGTAATGATTAAGCAAACACTTAAAGTTAAAATTAGATTAAACAACTATTAAGAGTAAGCAAACACTTAAATTTAAAAAGTTAACTTTAATTACATTGATTAGTTAATTTAATTAACAAAATCTAAGTTTCAGACTATATAGTTGGTATTCCAACAAATTTAGGTTGTTGTTAATAGATTTAGGTGTTGTGACATATTTTGTAACATCATTCTATGAGATTTTTCATAAATATTAAGCATGTATTACAAAGAAAAAATTCTCGGAAAACTCCTAAACAACATTTTCGATAGATATGCCTCTTGTAGTTAAAAATATGACATTCAATTTGAATCATTTAAAATTAAACTATGCTTTATATCATTCATTTCAAAAAGTTAGTTTAACTCCAAAAAGTTAGTAAGTCATTGTGAATGCAAATTAATCAATACTTATTTCAAATTAAATTTTGATAAAAATCATGAAAACATTTATTCAACTAACTGCTTCAATTTTATGTATTTGCTATATGAAAATAACTAAAGACTAAAACATTTATATTTCATGCAAACATTTTACATATAGTTATATATTATACCTTTAACTGAAATGTCATCATCGAAATAAACTATAAAACATTCATCCAATGACATAAAAAAATCAACCTGCTTCTTCCAACTAGAATCATATGCGCGCGTGGTATATATATATATATATATATATATATATATATATATATATATATATATATATATATATATATATATATATATATATATATATATATATATATATATATATATATATATCATATATATATATATATATATATATATATATATATATATATATATATATATATATATATATATATATATATATATATATATATATATATACATATATATATATATATATACATACATATATATATATATATATATATATATATATATATATATATATATATATATATATATATATATATATATATATATATATATATATATATATATATATATATATATATATATATATATATATATATATATATATATATATATATATATATATATATATATATATATATATATATATATATATATATAAGACACTAATAATATATATCTGGTGTCGAAATGTTTTGTTTACTTTGGTATTAATAAATGATAATTTCAGAAGAAAACTTCAAAATGTTTAAACGTAATTTTTGTCTGATACAAACTGCTTACATATTAAATTGAGAATAACTTGCCAACGTATTTACGTTTGATTCCTATTTTCAAATTTATAATATGCTTTTGAATTTTATATTTGGAAATGCGATTTTTTTATAGAAATTTCATATTATTTTTTAATTAAATTCTGTATGGAATTTTGATATAAATTATTTTTGTGGGAAACTTTAATATTAAATAAATATAATTTTTGTCTCATTTCTGTATTCTTACAGAAATGTCTGATAAAATTAAGAGTCTTTTTTTCATAACAAAACAATTTAAAATGTGGAATGTATATCACAATGATGTAAACATTAAAATTCTTCCGATATCGATTTTGGATTTTTTATGAAACATATTGATATTTTATAGAAAAAAGTTTGATAAATTTACGATTTACATATAATTTTAAAGAATAAGTTTAGCTTAAATTTTGAAAAAACTAGTAATTTTCTAATTCGCAACTTAATGTATTTCTCTTCCGTAGTTATAAATGTTCATCCTTCATAGCGATCTTACTAGCACATTAATTTTGTTCGAAGGTTTGAAAAAATAAATACACAATCTTCATTAGAATCTTTTGAAAATTTGTTCTGTTTTATAATTAATTTGGAATCAAGCAAACTTATAATTCTTAAGAACTGAAAAAAGCAAAAATATTTTAAGCACCAAATTTATAAAAACACTGATTCTGAGTGGATAAAAACTAATTTCAAACAAATATTTTAAATCTGCTTAAAATAATTTCATCTATTTGAAGCTTGTTTTCTAAAAAGTAATTACTCAATCATTCATAATATTGCTTTTCATATTTCTACCTATTTAAAATAATGTTCGCGTTTGCTTTAAATAATTTTCATTATGAAAGTCAGTGTTAAATTAATAGTATCATTTTCTCAATCCAAAAATAAATTCATAATTCTTTCTTAATGCAATTCTTACTTATTAATATCTGAACTCCATCCAAAAAAATAAGAACCATTATAGTTTTAAACATATAATACTATATTCTAGAACCAGTTTAAGTAATATTATTATATTTATTGTGTAATAGCAATTTTTAAATTAGAATAAAATTAACTTTTATTTTTCTAACAGCATGCGTCATTTCTAAATAATGAAAATAATTGATAACAATGTTTATATTAATAAATTGCTTTCTATTTTGCACTTTTTTTACAATAATTAAATTAACAATTTTAAAACTCTTAAAAATTAGGTTTATTGTTAAATACAAAATATCAATGACATCTATATACCATATATATATATATATATATATATATATATATATATATATATATATATATATATATATATATATTCTAAATTTCTCAGAAAATATAAAATACAATACCTATTTCTTCATATATTACATGTTAATATAATATTAAACTGCTTATAATTTTTCGAAAAAAATATCTATATTTACCAATATTTAGTGACAGTAAAGATATGCAATTCTAAAGAAATAATTTTTGCTTTTTTGGTTTTATATAAAATTTTGATATTTAAGAAACAAATATGAAACAACTAAATTTTGAAAGACATTGAATAATCACATTGCAATGGGACTAATTTTTTACATTCAAATATTTTTAAGTTTTAGATGTATTTTCGTTGCATAAACACGATGTAAAGGAGCGAAGTAAGCGAAATGTGGCAGTAAAGTGTGGGCAGTAACTAATACACGTCGAGCATTTATTTTTCGAGAATCGTTGAAACCTTACCAAACATCGTCAATCTTTCGGAGCGTTAAAATGTAATAACCTGTTTTGCAATGTATAATAAATGCAAATTTACAAATGTAAAAACAATTTCAACATTTTCTTTTACGATAAAAAATATACGAATTACATAATTATATGTAAAACACATAAATACATACTTCAAAACTTTATTGTTTAAGTGCATCTATTTACTCTAGAATGTATTCTTACGATATATTTAATAATTAGAAATGTGTAGTTTTTAAATTTTTCTATTTTTTCTTTGATGAGATAATCCGTGTGTGCGCGCATTATTTTGAATAAACGTACAATACTTCGCGCGAATATCGTAAACATATTTCTTTGAATACGCGTTACTTTGATTAACATTATTTGAATAAAGTTAAATATTTTATGTGTTTAATTGATATAAAGACTATTTTTAAAAAATTTTAAGCCTCTTTCAGGAAGAAGTTTAAACAATTACAAACTTAAATAAATACTAAGCTTTTTATATTTTTATAGTTTTTATTTATTTATTTGAAAACTTAAAACTAAAATTTAATAACTTCTTGAAATTTAATAAATAGCATATTTTTCAATAAAATGATTAGAAGATATTAATAAAATGTTAAATGTATCATGTAATTAAAAACAGTTTATTTTATTTACTGAGATTTAAGCTATAATTTTACTAATTTTACTTGTATATCAAAAACACTTTTTATCACTGATATTAGTAAATGAAAATAACTAAGGCAAGTAAAGCAGTTTTTTGCAGAGCTATGCAAAAGTATATCGAAACAAAATATTTGTTTCGGAGTTAATTAGGTATACATAGTTAAAAAAAAACTTTTAAATTTTACTTTTAAAAACTGATGAGTAGCTATCCAATTTTAAAAACTATTTGTATTAATAAGCGCGCGCGCGTTCTACCTCCGGTGAATTGTAGATTTTATAATTTACTATAAATTAAATTAAAAATAAGTTTCATTTTGTAAGCTAAATAATTACAAATTCATTGAAAAATTACAGTATAGTGAGACATTTTATTATAAAGGATAACATTTTTATATCGTTGAGATATTCAACTATAGGTTAAAAGTTTTTTCTTTATTACTTTAATTGCTTCGAAATAAAAGAAAAGAGATTCGCGTTTTTGAGTTTTTACCGATATTGAGATACAATGAATCAGATTTTTTCACTTTTTATAAAATAATGCGTATGAACTTGTTACGCTCAAGACAGGATCATTTCGAACGATTTAATTTAGAACATGTGTAAAAAGTGTTCCGATCATATCGTCTGATGACCCTCCACTTGTGTATTTTATATCTTAGAATTTATGAGTGCCTGTTTTATGAGATGCGTGAGGAAGGTCTGCTTTTAGAGTGTGTCGGTGAAAGAGGGACCTACCTACTCCTGGCGCCAGCATGTTGACGATACACAGCAGGATGGAGAGGGCCAGAGGCATGCAGGGCACGGCCTTCCGGAACCGGCCGTGCCGCTCGTTCACGCTCACGATCTCGAAGTTGGCTTTTTTGTCCGGCTCGGCACAGGCAGCGCTCACCACCTTCAGCACGAGCGTGCCGTCGCTGGGGTGGTGCGGCTTCGGGGGCGGCCTGAGGCCCCTCTGCGAGTGGCTGCGCTGGAGAGTCTCGAGGTGACCATCGCTGCAGGCCTGCGGCAGGTGCGGCCTGCAGTGCGAGATGGTAGGCCTCGGGGGCGAGGGATTGCTGTAAAGGCACCTGTGCTGTTGGTGTCGCATGCAGTGGGGGTAGAGGGGCGGCAGAGTGTTTACTCTGCAGGGCCCTCCGAACTCGTCCCTCGCCGGGGCGGCCGTCGTGTAGCGGGCCGCGGTCATCCTCCTCCTCCTTTTCCGGGTCCCCTTCCGTGTGGGCGGACCAGGGGATCTGGCTGGCTTAGTCCCGTGTTCCTTCACTTCTGCTGCAAGTGCGGTAGACTGCCGCTACGGCAAGACGAATGCTTGGCAGGGGGTTGCCCGGCACTTCCCGCGTGGAAATACCCTCGGTCTCTCCGATCGCCAAGCTTTGGCGACTCCCGTTTTCTCCCGAGCCAGACGAAAAATCGCTACTGATTCTGCGGCTTTGTTTTATGCTTTCATTCCACGCCTGAGATTTCACCCCTACATAAAAACTACCAAGAGTTATTTTGAATTTTATTTTTTTACATTTAACTATATACTTAAATAAGCTTGATATATAAATGCTAACAATATAAAATTCATTATTAGCATTATTACAGCTAATTACAAAATATTATTTGAATTTTAATTAAAATGAAAAATTATTTAATATACATATGTATTAATCCTTCCTATAACAAGGTATATTTGTCTAGTGGTCAGCGTGCCTGACTGCGGATAAGGAGGTCCTGGGTTCGAATCCCGGTGCGGGCATGGATGTACTTTCTCTCTCTATCTTCCTGTCTTTGTCCTTTCCTTGTATGAATGAGGTGTGAATGGTTGCCTACCCTATAAACGGGTTCCTATGGAATGTGTGTAGAGCAAAGTCGTACTTTCACCTACATGGTGCTCTGATTAAAACGAAAGACGCTCCCAATCGACTTAATCGCATAGCATAGCGAGCTTGGCTTGTCCAAGTGTCATTAGTAAACAACAACAACAACAGTTCCGCGTTATGGGAAAAAGCGAGCATTCTCGTAAAACGCGTTCGTAGGACCTTGTATAACGCGTTATGTACAAATGATTCGCGTTTAATTTTTCTCGCTAAAGGGAGTTTAAATCAAATATTAAAGAAAAAATATGTTATGAAAGAAATGTGAGCGTTTTATTGAAATCAAATTAAGAACATTTTAAATAAAAAAAAATTATACAAATGTAACTAAAAAAAATTCATTTCAAATAAATCAAATAATTCCAAAAACAATTTTACTATATGTTTATTCGCTGTAGGAGCTATCTGAAATAACGTTCCATCGATATTTTTTAAGGAGATAGTTTGAAATTCAATAATATAATTTAATTTAATTTTATAAGAACACAATTGACACAATGTGCAAACGTACGCGAAATAAATTGTGTGAACTGTACAAATCATTATAAATTTCGCAGTACCGAAATATAACGTTATATGGGGGAAAACACGTGTCATACAATGGACATGAAATCACCTAATATAAAAACGCATTATAAGAGTACCGTGTTATGTAATGAGGATTGCTGTATATATAAAAATTTAAAAGACGATATGATCCTCATTTAAATTAAAATTTGATTTTATGTTAATAAAAGTACTAAACAATTCCAAGTGATTTGGTCAAAAGACCTGCCTAAAAATCTTTATGAACAATTTTACAATTACATGCGAATTTCAACTAAATATGCTCCCAATTTCATAGAGGATATGATCGAGCTTTTGGCAGAGATTTGCTGTTTTATTTATTGTTTCGTGGTTTCAGCTCTTGTACCTTCAGCACAATTAGATGTTATTTCTAGCTCATTTCTTACATAATTTTTAGATTAAATTGTTTTTTTGTGTTCAAAAAGTGTTTTATAGTATAACAAATAAAATCATTTATATTATCTGTAAAACCTTAAAATTAAAGTGCGAAAGCTTTTATTTTCAAAATTCTCTTTTGTTGACCATAAAAGGTTGTTTCTTCCTTTCCTATTAAGGTCATTATTACTCCAATTTATGGGAATTCTCATTGGTTTAAAATATCCATGACGTCAGATAATGTTTCTTCTAACTCCCGCATAGTTAATTATGACATCGTCTTGAGACGGTGTCGTAAATCCCAATTGTCGATGAATTTGCTGCTTGCCATCATATCGCATTCTTCGAGCGGCAGCAAACAAGGCGAAGTTCACCATCGAATATCTGAGAATATTATTGAAGTTCATTTTGTTAATAAAACGCTTTCTTTTATAAAGACCAAAGCGTCGTTTTGAGAAGACCTTTCCCTGTGATTCAAACCATGAATACGATGACAATAGAACAGAAGAAAAAGCAAGACAAGACAAACCATCCACTTTATGGTTAGTTTAAATGGGCAAAGACAATTTAAATTTTTTAAAAATTCATTAATTAATAGAATTCTAAATTAATAATTGCGATATTTTTCAACAATCTCTTTTAAATCTTAAGACTAAAGCACTGCTTAAATCAATATTAAATTTTTTCTTTTTTTAC
This sequence comes from Latrodectus hesperus, assembly GCA_037975125.1. Lineage (NCBI taxonomy): Eukaryota > Metazoa > Arthropoda > Arachnida > Araneae > Theridiidae > Latrodectus > Latrodectus hesperus. Next base: position 28,671,205 of record CM075853.1, on the reverse strand, counting down.
TAAATTATTTATATTTTATTTTTTATCCCCTTGTATTTATATATGCTCTTAAAGCAGAAAATGAAAGTTCTTAGAAATAAACTACACAACTTTTAGTTCCAAAATGTTTTTACAGCGCATAAAATTCTGTCAAAGCATTCTCTCAATTTTTTCAGAAAATTTTCAGTGTAAGTAATTATTTTATATTTCCTATATAACACTCTCAGAAAATAGTACTTGAATATTTAAACAAACAAATTAAAAGTAATTTCTATTAAAATGCATTCGCTGGCACGGACGTGCTGGCCTGGTGCTTCCTCGTAAAGGACGATCAACTATGATAAGTTATATGCGTTATATTTTTAGTGCAGCTAGAGAGATTGACCAAAGATATTTTGAATCATGTTAACGAAGCATTATTTTATATTTTAATGCATGGCTCTTAAATTTCGTGTTTGAATTTTTTATGTGAATTTTTATAAATGACGGACAGTACATTTGGCTTCTGAGGATGGTTATATAAATTTTGGTGGCAAAAAATGTGTTAAAAATGCTCTTTATTGTACAGTTAAAAAATAATTAAAAATTATGGAAACATAAGCGTGAAGTTTTCTATTTGCAAACATATATGAAAATGATAGAACAGTGTAAGATAGTTTTTTTAAAAAATAATTGGTTAAGAAATAACAATTTATAAAGATTAATATATATAATGAGTGTAATCTTCTTTTACACTATCTAATTATTTTTATTCTAATAAAAATAATTAGTGTAAAAGAAGATTGTGAACATTAAAAAAGTAAACTGAAATTTCAGGTGATTCTAAATTTCTACCATTGATTTAAAAAAAAGAAGTTTTTGCAGTGATTTGATCAAACATTTTCTCATCTTGCATTATCTGAACGGTAAATAAATATTCTGAATAGAGATTTCTGGAATTAAGTGAATGTTTCAAATTATTTAACATTTTGTTAACTTAAAAATTTCCCAAATGTTATTAATGGAAAAATGAAAAAAAAACAATGCCATAATTATGAATTCTAGTCAAATAGTTAACAAAAACAACCAAACTTAATTTTAAATGTTATTCATTTAAACGGTCATTGGAGGAATATAGAAGACAATAAAGCTAGAATTTTTTCTTTTTGAGAAGAAAATGTAATTTCCTTGATACCTTATTCAAATAAGTAAAAAAGAATGAAGTATAATGTACTTTTTTTATGATTAAAATGAGCATGACGTACTTTCTTTGACTTGTATAATGTCCATTCTCCGTTAAATAAAATAAACAAACAATATGAAAATTTATTTCCACTTTATGATATGGCGAGATATATGTATTATTGAGTTAATTTATATTTATTTTAAATACGGTTTATTGCATTAAGTATAGTTCGAGTGCCTATCTAGTGAATACAAGATCATGGGTTAGAACCATTGTCATATAGTTGTTCTTCCCCGGCATGTTTCCCTGTATGTTTCTTTGTACCAAGCCCTGGGTTGGGTTCTACCAGTTAGATAGAAGCAGTCGGTTGGAGTGTTCGTAATTTTGAAGCAAAGACCAAACAGAAAACCCTCAATACTTGATCTGCCACCCCCAGAGGTATCATTTCACTAGGAGGACATTGCTACCACGCCTAATTTTAGTAAACACGACGGATCTTCAGTTAAGTCGGGATTCGAACTCACCACCTTCCGATAATGAGAACGATGCCCTTGCCAATTAAGCCACCGCAGATCAACACTGTCACGTCTAGATCATGATTTTTGAACTCCCCGTAACCCAATATGCACTTCAGAGGGGAAAACTTCAAAGTTCTTCCAAAACATCTGCTGAGCAGCGGGACATGTTTCAAAAGTCATGATTCTTAAGGTGTATGCCTGGAAATTTTCAATGAATTTCCCCTTATTGGAGATAGATATTGTCCTTTACCTGTGAAAAAAATCAGGCAGAAAGCAGCATGTTGTATCAAATCAGCCCAATGGATATACAAATAAATGGTTTCATTTAGTAGTAAATTACATTCCTAGACTAACTGTGGTATTAATTTATTATATAAAAAATAATTTAGGAGAAAAGTGAGTTTTCGTGTAGTTCGCAACTATGGTGCAGGTGACTTCTGATTCTCGCTTAGATTGATTTCAAAATTCCCGTATATCTTAAGAAAAGCCCAATGGATATACAGATAAATGGTTTCATTTTGTAGTAATTTACATTCCTAGACTAACTGTGGTATTCATTTTATTATATAAAATACAATTTAGGAGAAAAGTGAGTTTATGTGTAGTGCCCCCATATGGTGCGTGTGACTTATTTTGACTATGGTAAGAAGATCATCTTTTGACTATGGTAAAAATTCTCAAAATTGATTCTTTGATACAGATATGAAATGAATTCTTGATAAAATATTCCATAAATGCCACTTCAGATGAAGTACTGTCCTTGTACGTCATGTGTGATTATAGTAGTGTTAGTTTAAAAGAGGGTGCTCACCGAAGGAAGTACCCTTCCGTCTCAACGTTTTTTCGGGCCTCATTTTATAACATGGACGAAACAGAACCATTACTTTTTAAAAGTGGGTGGGGTTTTAAGAGTATTTAATTGGTAAAAACCTTTACTTATTCTATCTTTTACACTTTATGTCAAATAACGAACAGTGCGGTTGAAACTTTGCACAGACATATGTTAGAAAAACAGCTGGTAATCATAATAATTGTTATACAAATTCACACACCAAATATATGCTATTGCAAAATATACCAGTAGAAACGATTTTTCTTTAAGTTATAGAAATATAACACAGCTGTTTCAAAGTTGAGTTCAAGTTTGATAAATGTTATACTCAAGAAGGGTTAAATCTATCGCATTTATGTCAAGCACGAAAGCCGTGCAGACAAATCTATAGATACAGATAAGATAAACGAGTTAATGGATTGCATGTGTTTCAGACATTTGAAGCAAACTGTTCGCCAATGAAATATTGATAATAGTAACTCCATTCTATTTGCTATAGTTAAATGTGTTAGAAACATTTCGTTATCAAGCATTATGTTGATGTATGCTTAAAATTCACTTTTTATTTGTTAATAAGAATAAATATCTTGCTTTATGTCTGCAATAAATCATTTTTACCCATAAATTTGCAGTAAAATAAATAATTTGATTACTTATTCGAATTAAAACTGCAATTAAAAATAGTTTTTCTAAAAATTCCTTTGAGTTTATAATGTTCCACTCTATACCATAAAATATTAATTGAACAGATTTTTTTAATCTAATTTTTTTATGCTTAAAAACATTTTTTAGTCTTTTTTTAAAATCTATTTGATTACATTTATTTATAAAATGTTTTTGGAAACATATTTCAAGCTACAATGTGTGTGTGTGTGTGTGTGGTGTGTGTGTGTGTGTGTGTGTGTGTGTGTGTGTGTGTGTGTGTGTGTGTGTGTGTGTGTGTGTGTGTGTGTGTGTGTGTGTGTGTGTGTGTGTGTGTGTGTGTGTGTGTGTGTGTGTGTGTGTGTGTGTGTGTGTGTGTGTGTGTGTGTTTGTGTGTTTTATCATAATATTGTGAAATGTATTGTAATATTCCTAAAAACAAATACAATTTCATAGCTTGAATAAAACAGAAATTCTAATTCCAGAGTTCAAATAATGATCTAAATTATTTAAAAAAAATATCGTTCACCAAAAAATATAACTTCCTAAATATAATTTTCTAAAACAAAAGAAAATTGTGTCATTTTTACATTTTGATGTAAAAATTTGAAGACAATAATTAGAAATATTTTTAAAAGTGCTACAAATATTTATCTTTCTAACTTAAAATATGTCAATAAAATACTTAAATTTAATTGATTTTAAAAGTAATTATAACTTTAATTTTTCTTTTAAGTACATTTATTTTTTATGTGTTCTTCTAAAAGGAAATGAAATTAAATTAACTCATCGAATTCGGCAAAGTAAAACGTGTTCAAATAAATAAGATATAAAAAAAGTTCTATTCATCAATTCCGCCAATTTTTATTTCTTTTTTTTTTTTTTTTTTTTGTTTATTTAATTACTCTTCTTCATTTTTTCACAGTTTTGATTAATTTGTTTTTATAGTTCTAATTGAGTTTCAGTATTGAAAACAGGAATAAAAAAGCATCAAAATATAGTGCGACTGAACTTTAAAAGCTATTGTATTCGTATGGGTAGTAAAAGAATTTAAGAAAACAACAACCTAGCAAATAATTATAAAGTTAACACACGTTTTTAACAGAAACATGTACATGTGATAAATAAATGATATCTTATTTTTTAAAGTATTTTACATTATGAAAATCATTAATATTGTTTCTTTTTTATATAATTTTCATATGATAAAGCGCTTCTGAATATTCAAATTACTTATTTGTAAGAATATTTACTGAAAGTATTATATATATATATATATATATATATATATATATATATATATATATATATATATATATATATATATATATATGTATAATATATATATATAATATATATATATATATATATATATATATATATATATATATATATATATATATATATATATATATATATATATATATATATATATATATATATATATATATATATATATATATATATATATATATATATATATATATATAGTTCAGCACGTTTAATTCCACTATAATGGAGCTATTTTGTTTCTTTCTACTAATTTCATATTATTTTTTATCAAGCTTACTAATTAATTGCTTTCTGTTCATTTATTTTTGAATGAATGTAGTAGATTATTCATTACTTGTCGAGTAAGGTAATGTAAGGTTATATTAAAGGTAATTCATGTGAAATAATGAGCTTAATTACACTTCTTGAAATTTACATTGCCATTGGAGGGTTAAGTTTTTTTTATCATTTCTTTAGGATTATTATCTTTTTCTAATGGAAATATATACTTAGCATAAATTTGAGTTCTCCAGTTTCAATAAGTGTTAATGAAAATTCTTGTGAATCTCAAATTTTTTATCAATATCTTTTATTTTATAACTCATGAAATAAAATGATTTTGAAAATAACCTTAAATAGTATTGGGTTGACTTGAGCTAAAAAATTCAATATAAAAGAATCACCCATATATAGCCTCAGAAATAAATTATATAAACTATAATTTATCTTAAATTTATCGGAATATAAAAAATATACATAAAAGGAATGTAAAATTAGCATAAAATGAATAAATGTAATAAATACGCAATTTTATTCTTTGCGTATTTATTATATCAGCCGTTTTTATCTTACAAAAAAATTTGTATTTTGATTTGTTAAACTTGTGTGCTCAATAGAAATTAATAACATTGAAATAAATTTTTAACTTTTAGCTATAAATCTCAAATTTATAAAAGTTACCATTGTAACGTGAGCATACATTAATTTAGACGATATGACATACTGGAATAGAACAAAATGAATTTGTGCATCAAAATTTACTTTAACTAATTTTAGTTTATTGATTCATTTCAACAAATCAATTTTAATTGATCAGAAAATAATATATTTTAATTTTCTGTTCTGGAAAATTTGCTGTCAAATTTTATAAAATTATTATAGAATAAAACATTTTAATTTTCTATACTTGAAAAGTTGTTGTCAAATTTCAATCGAACTAATGTTATACTTTAATTTTCTATCCTAATTTTGAGAAAAATAAAAATTGTCGTATAAAAAAGTAAATAAATTAAATAAATTTAATAAAAATATCATGTGAAAATAATTAAAATAGCAAATTCATTAAATTTATTATATATTTATGAACAAGTTCTAGTGGGAAGACTAATAAGGGACAATATTGAGGTAAAATGATGTATTGAAGACGCCTTTCAAACACAAAATTTCGGACGTTAAATTTAAATTGGCCATAGAACGATATATTTTAATTTCAGAACTGAGAAACTTGGCATAAATAAGAGGAACTTAAATAAAAGATCTATCACTTTTCAGACGTAGAGGATTATGGGATAGATAATTCAAAGTGAAGAAACTTCATACGTTAAATATAAATACTTCTTTCATTAACTCAAAATTATAATGAATTCTATTTTTAATCAGTGCGATGCAGACTTTACTTCTCGATACATACCTTCTCTAGAAGCTGCATATTTCATCACAAGGGAAGAATTTTGCTTGCCAACTTGGTCAATAGCCCGAAAAGCAATCAACGAATATTAACTCACTCCGAACACAATCATTCAAAATTTGTCATCCCATGCGGCTATTGTCATTCATGGGCCTCGATTTTTTTCAGTGCTGATTGATTAGCAGAAACCGTAATCAATTCCACAGCACTTATAATCAATTTTGCTTCGTGTCAAGTCTTAATATTTCAAGAGACGAGATTTCATACGCTTTGTAACACAAATCAGAAATGTGTGTTTCCGGTTTTTATATTATTTTTGCACGTCCGTTCTCCTATGTTAGCACTTTTTTATAACAGGAAAAGAAAAATATATGAAAGTGATTTATGTCACTATAGATTATTAGTGATACAGCTAATTTCCCTTTTATTTACTGAGTTGGATACATATATTTAGAAAATTCTTTTACAAAATTAGTTTAGAATTAATCATGAATTTTGCAGTCAACTAATAAATCTCAATTTATCAGATAATAATTTCAAGTTATAAAATAGTTCACTTTTAATTTCCATTAAATATTCATAAATTAAAAAAGGAATGCTTTTAAAAATATAAATTAGAAAAATTTTCGATAGTTTTTAATAATATAATGAGAAATTTAATTTCATAGAATTGTTTCATAATTTATAAATTTATTTTATTCAATGATAAAATCATTTCATAAATAATTTATTGCTTCAGAATTTATTAAAAATCCCTTTTTATGAGATTCTTAAAAGTAGACTTCTAAAAATAAAAAGGATTTAGGAAAAGGAAATTTTAAAATTTCATATTTTGATAAATTAAATATATTTAAAAATTAGAAATGTAATGAAAATTCTGAAAAATATGAATCATTATATTTTTATTAAAATAGTTTTTAATCATATTATGGAAAATTTTGAATACAGTATCGTGTTATTGAGAATGTTTTAAGTCTCTGAAAAACAATTTAAAAAATGTCTCTGATAATAAATTTATATATAGTTTTAAATGAAATATGCTAATAAATTTATACATAGTTTTGAATGAAACAACAATTATATTATTGATTCATTAACCTAATTTTATTATTTTAAACAAAAACTTCTGTAACAACCTGCATGAAAGAAATTACATTGTGAAATTAAAGGAAATATCGAAAATCACTATAAAAATTTGAGAACATTATATAAACTGATGCAAACTAAATAGTACGAAATTTTTAAATATCTTATAACAATTATTTTATTATTTCCTATCTCAATGGCTTAGTTCTGAACTTCACCATTTTTTAACAACTTTATAATGTTTGAACCAATATGAGCATTTTATATTAGAAGAAAATTACTTTCAGAATAATTTTATTGGCTATATTTATTTATAGTTTCTTCTTTGTCTAAAATATATTATATGAAAAAATTAAATTCAGTTTAATTCATATATACTATTCATTTGGTTTATATACGATGGTATTACTTGTTTACTAGGGCATTTCACTTTTTAATTCATGTACACAGATGAACAAATTTAAAGATGAGATGAATATTCATATATAATGTTTCGCAGAAATATTGAAAATCATTACAAATTATACTAGAAATTTTCAGATTGTTAGAAACTTAAGATAATAATAGCTTAATTCAAGGAAGAGTTAAGAGGATAAATATAAACATTATATAAATAATTTATCCTAAAGCATAATAAAACATAAAATATAAAAACCTTTTATGACAAGCAGCCATTAAAATTTCAAACTTTAATAGAATCAATTTCATTGAAAGTTTAGAAGTCAAAACATGCGATAGGCTAATTTTTCTTAAAGGGATCTGGTATTCATGAAATTAATAATATTAATCCCTTATAATAATAAGATATTTTAATTTATAATTGTTTCGATATAAACACCCCTAGTTTGGAATTTCATTCAATTTCAAGTACATATCGAATAACTGAAAAATGTTCCCTCAATTTTCCTGGAAATCCTAGTTATTATATCCCTCGTTTACCAGCTGAGAAAGTGGGTGGAGGGTCTGTCTCGAGCGTTTCTTTCAGCAATAATTTCCAACGTTTAGTACAGATATTAACAACATTTGGTATAGATATTAACAGCAACATTTGGAGTAGATATTAACAACAACGTTTGGTGCCGCCCATCCTTTCTAGTGGTCAGAGTACCTGATTGTGGATAGGGAGGTCCTGGGCTCGAATCCTAGTTCGAGCATCGATGTACTTTCTCTCTCTGTCTATTTCGTCTTGTCCTTTCTTTGTATGAATGGGTTGTAAATGTTTGCCTACCCTGTAAACGGGTACCTATTGTAAGTGTGTACTGAGAAAGTCGGACTCCACACCAAAATATGGTTCAGTTGAAAAAATGGAGCAGTGCACCCCGTAATGCCTGCCCAGGTGACACAAGACGACAACAACAACGTTTGGTACAGATATTAACAACAACTTTGGTATAGATATTAAAGACAATGTTTGGTATGGATATCAATATGTTTGGTATGGTTAAAAGTGAATTTCAAATAATTATTAATTGTTTGGAATTCATTTTTAACGAAATCCTGTATTTATCATTTCTGTCGAATTTCATTTCATTTCAAATAGTCATAACTCTCTTTGCAAAAAGGACTATATGTAGTATGAAAAACCAAACTCATAATTTAATGCAAACCTTATCATTTATGCTTTTAAAACCTAGTGACAGATAATTTTCTTAGTATTATTAGCTTTTATTTTATTTTAAACTCTGATAGTATAAAGATAATTTTGAACTTAAAATTTCAAAAATGACATAATTTTTAAGAACTTTTTCTTTATAAAATATTGCGTATTTCCTCAATTTTAAAAAGCTTACAATTTTTTTCAAAATTTATTAAAATTCAAAAGATTTATAAAAAAAAGGGAAAATGACTACCAATTAATTTTATGCTGTATATAATTACTGAAATCATGTGCATTTTATGAAAGCAACATTCATTAAATTTTGTAAACTTATGCCGCATATTATTTGCATTTTTTTAGGATACATCTGCTCTCGTTTTAGCTTTAAGAAATATTTTATTTTTGCCAGAATATGCTAGGTAACAGTAGTTAATCTGAAACAGGAGGTCATTTAATTACTGTCTAATTAAAACTATCGGTGTATCAAAAGTTTTCCTTTTTGAGTCTGAAACTTTGCAAGGTTAGCTAATTTACATTTAAATAGGATGATGAAAGATTGATTTTATCACAAAGTGGTGTGAAAAATTACTCTTCAAATTTTTTACTGGAAACAAGTAAGAATTTTATGAAAATATATGATTTCAATAAATTAATATTTAAATTAATAATATAAGAATTACATAAAGCTACACAATCTCTCGTATAGCATTATTATTATACTTTAATATTATTTATCAACATCTGTTGGAATTACAATAGCCTACAAAGTCAAACAATTCGGAATACAGTTTAAACTAAGACATTATTTTTCGAGAAAATGGAAATAATTATATAAAAATTCACTATTCCCGTTATATTTGTAACATATTTAACTGTGTATCTCAGAATTACAAAACAAATAATATAACCTTGTAAATCATATTAATTAAATGTGAGTAAAAATTTAAGTTTAAAAATCCAAAATGTTATTTTCAAAAATAATTTGTTCTTGTGTAGTATTTTAAATTGTTATTACTTCACGAATCTTGCTTAATCGATAAGAAATTAAAATTTCACTTTTAAAAATTGCCATTAAATTTATTATCCATACAGATTTTCAATTTGCTCTCAATATTAAGTACATAAAATGAAGAAAATTTTATCATAAAATAATAAATGAAAGATTTTATAAATATTATAACCGTAAAGAAATATTTTATTTTAAATGTGTATCAATTAATTAATTTGTTTTTATCATTATTTATAATTTAATAATTCTAATGAATTTACTAATCTCCATTAACAACTGAAAACTGTTATTTGCTGCATCAAATATTGATATTTGTAGAAACATTTTGTAATATTTATGAAAAGAAACAAAACAATAAAGATGAAACATTTTTGTAAAACCAATATTTTCTTAAATAAATTTATGTATATATGTGCGTGTGGATTTTAATTTCTCACTAAGAATATTCTTGAAGTATTTATTAAAGTTAAGCCCCTCAAATTTAATCAGTTTTATGAATAAATAAAAATTCTTTGCAGTGTATGAAAACATATAATAATAACAGCATATTAAACTTACAATAGTAACAGTGTACAGTGCAACAATATATTAATACTCTTTACCAAAGACACAAATAAAAAATTAATAAATATCTTGAACCTTTCAGAAGAATACCACTGAAAAAAGTACATTTTTATCAAAAATAATCTCAGAAGAAACATCAAGAATGACATATAGTTAACTAACCAAATCCAAATCTTCTCAAAGAAAAAAAATCGCTTCCACCATTCTTCAGATATAAATCTAAGAAAATAATAAGGAGTCATTGTCTTGAGTGACGTTGAGTTCTTTTCTTGTTGGCAGCTGAAAAGGAAAGCTTCTTCAAACGACAAAGAGTTCATTGAAAAAAAGGAAAGAAAGATTGAGGGCAATTGACGCAGCAGTGATTAAGACGAAATAAGAGAATACCGATTCATGATCCAATTGCTAATGATATTTCATCCCAAATGTACTTAATGAATGGTCATGATTTCTCTTTTCTTCTTTTTTTCCTGATCATATTACTAACAGAAATATAGTTAATGTACACGTTTTTTCTGTTCCTTTTTATGTCATCTGCAGACTCTAGAATGAAGGATGGATTTTTTTATATGGATTCTTTTGTCAAATTTTATAAAGGTCAAAACGCTAGGCATGAGTTATATATCCATAGTCACGAATATTTGAAGGAAAAAATTCTGATTTTAAATCACCATGGGACCGTATGGAAAAACATAAAATTATCTATTAACTGTAATTATTTATTCAAATTACTTACCACTATTTTAAGTAACTCAAATTCAAGCAGCTGAGTTATTTTATAACATGTATGCAATAATATGCACACAGTAAATTATTTATTCATATTTTATATAGATTGCCTAAGTATATATTAGAAATATGATATAATAAACACAATAAAAAATCTATTTATGTTTTTATGAAATCTATATTTATTAACTACTTTTCATAAAATAAATTAGGTATGACACACATTTATAATCCTAATTTTTAATATATAATTATTAATATTACTATCAATATAATAATAAAAATAAATTTAAATGCTGTCATTGATATTATTTTTAATTCAACAACAAATTGAAGAAAAATATTGAATATTGAATTATATTAATGTGTAATCGTTCACTTAAAGTAATACTATAATTTTAATAATAAAGTTAATTATAATTAACAAATTTAATAAATATATAATAAAATTAGTATGACAGTTTTTCATACTTTAATAATAAAATTAGTGAATTATTATGGAAAATAAAATTAATTTGCATGTCAGTTAAAGTAATAAATTTTTATGACTTAATATATAGTTTTTCTTAAGTTTTTGCTCCCTTTGCATATGTTCTTGATATTGCCAAGCACATGCGTATCTTCAAATGAAATTTTACATAACATAACAGTACCTCTACTCTTATGTTATGAAAACGATTTGAATATACAAAAGTTGATTTATATTTTAGAACATAAAACTACGCTTTCAAAATACTAGAATAATGATATTTCCTCATCCGAAGAAAACTTTTGAATACATAATGCACATAAAATTGATTTCTAAGAAATTACGATTAAATATTTTAATAATAAATTTGCGAAAAATTTTCTATTCATATATTTAACATACAGTATTTTAATAAAAAATTTTATCGTTTATTTACTTGGCAGTTATAGCCAAGAAAATTATGCTATTTAAAGCTAAAACCATAGATTATAGTAATATAGCCATGCTTTTCTGTAGGTACAGACTCTAGTTCAATTCTTGCTACTGTTAAATAATCGGAAACATTTACTTTCATTTCTGATTTCTATACACACGTTTATCTCGAGGAAATTTGAATGCTCCACTTGGATCTTATCTTGTGATATTGAATATATAAAAACTCTTCCATAATTGTAAGACAAGATAGTTGAGAAAATGTTTTACAACGATGGACTATTTACTATGGTGTCAATTAGTACATAATCACATTTCAGAATAATTTACTCAATCACATTTTATAGACAAATGTGTATTCTATGAATTTGTGATAGAACAGCATGCATCAGAGTAAAAAGTCTTGATCCAATAGCATCTTCTGTTGAACAAATATTAAATCAGGGGTGAGCTGCTATATTCATATTGTTTTCTTCTCTGCGACACATAATACAGTCCATTATCTATCGACGGTCCTCCAAGAGAACAATTTGTGCGGTAGATGTAAAAAGGCCCTAAAATATCGTTAAGCCATCTTTTTGTCTTTTGCATAAAGTCAAAGTGTCTGTCTTATATTTTTGGATCTTTTGCATACTGTAACTATATAAATAATTTCAAAAAGCAATTTGTAATTTCGGAATACTGTTTATGAGATAGTATTTACATGTTATATGAGATTCTTTTAAATAATAGCATCAAAAATCATTTTAAAAAATCATGATCGTATTACTTTTGATTATAGTGTCCATCCTTTTTATAGATTATAAAATGATGCAGCTTTTTAAGGTTGATTCATGAAAAGATAATAATTATGAAAGGCACAATAATTAAATCTTAGTAAAACTAAGGTAATTTGGAAAGCCAATAGTAAAGGATTTTCATCGGACATTTGTATTTTGCTTTCCTTGGTAACAATATATCCATACGATACTAAATTTTGCATATCTTTTTGGTTTTCGAATCATAATGAAAATCTAAGATTTATCTACATCAAAGGAAAAAATATTCCCTTCGTCTTATTTATAAAGCTCCAAACTGGACAATTCAAGACGGAATTATTTCTCTAAGTAAATTTTCGCAGAATTAGTTTATAGTTAGATATATATTATTCTTTATTAATAATTTTCAAATCAGTATCATATTTAAAATAAATGTAATTGAACATTTAGACAATTGTTTGTGATTTTTCAAGGATAAATTTTTCCGACTTGAATTCCTTGATTATATTATCGACGAATAATTTTCATCTACTTCTTATATATCTAATGGAAGACATATTGATTCGAAAATTTCCTTTTCTGCAACTTCATCATATATTAAATTTTTTAGTCTATTCATTACATTAAGTGACAGTCTTATCATTTGATAAGATAATGTAAGATACTCATTAGATAATAGCCTTATCATTTGGAACTGCAGTTAAAATTGTGCAGCTGGTACGAGCTTTTATTTTTCTTACTAATCTACTACTTTAATTATGCTTCAATATATCTAAATAATGTTTTACAGATTTTAATTGCATATTTATTATATTTTATAAAATTTTGTACATTTTACAAAATATAATAAATATGTAGTAATTATCAATCTTTTACCTTCAATTTTTCTTTTACATTTATTTATTCTTTACGTTCTTTGTCGTTTATTTTTATCATTTTTATTTTCAAACTGCTTTAATTTCATTTCCTTTATAAACTTGCTTAATGAGAAAATAATCTTATTAGTTATTATACATGTTTTCTTAATTACAAGAGTAAGCAGAATATTATATAATGATGTAATAATTAATAACAGTATTTAAGCATATAGTAACAATGGGATTTATTTAAAATTAAATAAAAGCAATTGAAAACATGCTGTTTTTTAAGTGCATATTTCGTACAACCTGTTACATATTTGACTATAAAATAAAATGTGAATATATTTAAGATTAAATAGCAATGTATTGCTCCAGTTTTTTCATAAGAAAAATACTAAAATATAAAACAAAATGAGGAAATTATATATTTAAAATATTTTTAGGCTTATAAAATTGAATTATTATCCTCAAGTATAAAAAAAGATAAAAAAAACTTTGTCTAGTTCCAAAATATTAATCAAAATTTAATAATAAAATAGTTAAAATTTAAAATGTAAATATATACTACTTTAATTATAAACCAAATTTGTCAAATTGCAAAATATACATACAAAAATAGTAACCAAAAATACTAAAATAAATTTTAATGCTTTCTCCTTTACCATGGAAGATTGGTTTTCCCTCAACAAAAAGAGCCATGCAGAAAAATAGTTTTACAGAATTCAACATTTCACGCTAATTTTTTTCTAGGATTGTTGCATAAAATTTCCAATTATGAATCTGAAGCAAAGAATTCTTAAATTATCATGTGTATTATAGCGTAATAAAAAATCGCTTCATCTTTTTTAATTTTTTAATAGAATGAAATATAATTTTCTAAAGGAACCAACTTGTTTTCCATATGCTTAATATAAGCAGTTTTACGGACATAATGAAAATATAAACTAAACTTCAATAATAAATTCACAGAACAGAAAACAATTTGTTATCTGCTTTTCCAGTATTAAATAATCAGTAAATTTAAGCACATACCCAAACTTAAATTCATATATATATAAATATGTATGTATATATATATATATATATATATATATATATATATATATATATATATATATATATATATATATATATATATATATATATATATATATATATATATGTATGTATATATATGTATATGTATATATATATATATATATATATATATATATATATATATATATATATATATATATATATCTTAGACAATATTGTTTTATATAAGGAAAGAAATAATATGTTCTATTTTAATAAGAAGACATTTTTATAGGGCATTTTTCTTTAATAAAAATATAAATTATTTGTGTACAACTTTGAAACAATTTTGGAATCAAATCTTTATTTTGTATATATTCCACCAATATTGCGCACAAAATAAGTGTATAAATTCCAAAATATTTATATGTTTATGAAAAGAATTTGTATTTTTCTTTAATAAACTGTTTCTTAAAAATTGTTTCTTTCAAAATTTCTTATATCGGCAGACCCATATTTAAATCAATTCCAAAAAGATCAGAAATTCTTTAAAAAAATTTAAAATAATTTTTTTTATAAAACATTAAGTTTAAAGTTAAAATAATAAAATACTAACATTATTTAGATAATAGGTTTAGTTTTAGATGTTTTTACTAGGGTAATCAATAGATAAATAAAGAACTTATTTCCAGGTAAATTAAAAATTATTGATTTCTAGCTATTATTAGTTAACGCTGAAAATATTTCTCTTTTAAAACGACTAATTTTAATATGACACGCGACCTTTATTATATTAATTTAAATCACCAAAACTGAAAATTATTTTAAAAAATAAATTTGTTGATATAAACTAATATCAATTAATACATAAGCAGTTCTAAAGCATATTAGTAACAGAACAATATAAAAATATTGTTTCGCTAATTTTTTGCAAATTACCGAAAGTGTATACCCAGTGCATTTGAAAATTGTTTTCAGAAAAGAGACTGCTAAATTACAAAGTTCATTCTTAAACTTATGACTCATTGATCACGTGGTTTTAATTTTTGTGATGTTTGGCATCATTGGCGCCAATAGAAACTTTTATTCAAGTGCCAAGGGAACCGTCGCCAAACAATGACTAGAGAAAAATATTCTGAGGTCGATATGAACTAGCGTGTCTCCGAACTTTTGGAGTCTATCTTCATGTTTTTTTTTCCGCAGGAGCTTAGGACAGAAGGGTTACCCTCATTATTTTTTTACCACTCCAATAATCACTGAAAGATTTTTCTGCTTAATATTTTTTCTCTTCTCTACCTTTTTTATTATTTTTTGTATCTACTTCAAGCAAAGTGATTACCTCACCATAACGTGTGTTGTTAAGAATGTTTTTCTTTCTTTTTTTTTTATCTCGGTCATTGGAAAAGTTCTGAACTTCGATTCTAGTAGAATTGATTGTCATAACAAATAATCATAGTTATTCTTAGCTTGTTTTTAAATTGTAATTTATTATAATAAAATTCATTGACACTAGCAATTTACAAAGGAAAATTTTGAATATAAAAATTGTTTTTTATTTTAATTTTGCTTTAATTTTTACTATAGTTAATAAAAGTTTTAAATTTTTTCAAAGATTTCTCAGACAAATTAATATAAAATTTTTGCTTTAAAGTATTTAATAATTTCTATATTTAACTGTTGTATATATTGTTGTTATATTTTTCTTCAATGAACTTTATCTTTAAAAATTCTTAAAATATCTAATTGCTGAACATAATATCCATATGTGTTTATGTTTTAAAACATATTTGTAATAAATTTTTTGTTTCGTCAATTTGTCGAAATTTAAAGTTGCACACTTAACAATACTAGGTTCAAATATTCCAAATAAGTAATTATATTTTAAATTAACAAAACAACATGACATTGTAAATAATATAAAGGAATTATTTAAAATAATATTTCAAAACTATAAAAATGTTTAAAAATTTCAAAATTCTATATCTAACATTAAACTAAAATAACTTATACTTCGCTGTAATAATATATGTCAAATTAGATTACCATTTAGAAAATTATTTTGGGTGAACTGAACTTATTGTTAAATTTAATTTGGTTATTTGTATTTTTAAACTTATTTAATTCTTCTTTAAATTTTATATACTAATTCCCTAAAATACTGTAAAATTAACTTTTAATACATAGCGCTGTTATAAAATTTGATAACGGATATAACATACAAACATAACATCAAATTTTATGAATCGGAATATTAAATATCAGAGAGCAGAAAATTTGAAACTATTTTTCTTATTTAAGTTTCTAAAATTAAAAAAGAATTTTTTTATTTATATCACAAATTCTATACGATGTAATTTATTGTCATTTAACAAGTTTACAAGCATAATTTATTATTTTTTGCTAATGCAAAATGGGCTACTTCATCTAGATTGCATTTAATTTAATATATTATATTTGATTTGGTTATTTAACCTAGAAAATGTTTGAAAAATGTCAAATTACGTAAATAAAATTTATCCGATATAATTTACTAAAATTTAATTTCTATTCTTCTTACATCAATCCTCAAAACTTTCAAAACATTTAATTATAACAGCGACAATTCCCCAATATGAAATGGCATTATCTTCAAAAATAATTTCCTTTTAAACGGAAATTTTTCATTTAAATAAACTGTATATAATTTTATGTATTTACCTGTAATTCATCATCTATATTCAGTTTAAGGAAATATATCTTGCATGATTTTTAATGTTATTCACATTTCTTTGACTTATTAATTGGTAACTCAAATCTATCAAGTTTTAGTACGAATTAAAACGTCTTAGTAAAAGTTAAATTTTGTCTTTTTTCCTAAACCATTTATTCGTGAAGAGTTTAAAAATGTCATTCAAAATATCCACCAATATCTTTTAAAATTTAGAATATTGTCATTTATACAATTTAAGAATATTATAGTTCATTTTATTCTTGTTTAATGCACAAATAATGAAAAATAGTTTTTAGAGATTAACTTATTTTACAGTTACTTATAAGCAAAAACAATATATAAACGTTACAAGTTAACTGAAAATATGAAGCCACATCAACAACAGATAAAATAATTCATTAATCAAATGCCATGTTATTTACCTTTTGTTATCGTTATTATAACTACTGGCATTCCAAAGGGAAAAGAGTTATAAAAGATTTTACTATAGACAGTGCGCATGAAATCAATATTTTGTAAACGCCGTGAGTATACATTAAACGTAATAATACGTGTTATATTCGTATGTATTACGTAAACACTAGTACCTGTAATATCAATGATTATTCTTAAATTTTTATTCACAGTTATATAACATAAATACCAAACATTTATAAAATAAGATAACACTTAACGAATTCAACGGAAACTGCTTAATACAATTTTTTATTCGATTTTGATGGTTGTTTTTGCACATTACCACGAAGTATTAAGCAAAAATTCCCGTTGGTGTACCACCAAAATTAAGTTAAAAACAGTGAATTTTGAAGATCCTGGTTTATATAAGAAGTACTCATCATTTTAGGGTCGATATTAAAATTTTAGGAAAACAGCTTTCGCTTTTACCTTATCACTATTTTAACCTAAAATTGTATTAATACTTCTTATATGCTTCAAGCGAATTATAAATTTATTTTTTAATATAATGCGTATAGCTGCATAATTTAATAAAAATTTTTCGAAACATTTGCCACAAAATTTATTTTTAGCTTAGCCATCTCGTACTGATAAAGTGTTTTAATTTTATAATGTTATTTCTCGAACTTTACTTGTATAAAAATATTTTTTACATTACATTTTAAGTAATATAAGATTTTTATATTTTTTACAAAAGTTAGGTGTGAAGGAAGAAATTTTTAAGTATGGACTTAAGTGAGAATATTGATGTAAAGGAGCAGACATACACATACAAGAATTGACATCCTACTAAAAAGTATTTATTAGAGTAAGTTAAAAAGAACGATGGAGAAATATAAAAATTTACATATATATATATATATATATATATATATATATATATATATATATATATATATATATATATATATATATATATATATATATAATATTCATAATATTTATTGATTTGAATGACTTTTAAAATCATGTGACTATATATTGCCTAATTTTAAATCTATTTGAGTTTGAAAAAATTCTGATATGACTAGTGGTTTAGAGAATAATACTAAATTCTGTGAAAATGAATATACATTTACTAAGGATCTTTTCGCCTAATTTTATTATAAATAAATTTGTGATAAGCAGTAAAATATTTTGTGTTTAAATTCTTAAAAATTCTTATATTTTCTTTCTAGAATTTCTTATTTTTAATCTAAAAAATACTTATGAACTAAGACTCTCATAGTTAACAAAAACTCATGATATACATAAATTATGGAATCATATTAAAAGGAAAGCAAATGTAGCCACATAATGTTTAAAAAAAGCTTAAATTTGTTTTTTAAAAAAAGAATTTTTGCAATTCATTTTAATAAAGCTATAATTTATTTATTTCATTGAAAGAAGTTGAGCATAATAGTATTTGCTTAAGAATTTACTATTTATGAGCGATCATTTTACTGTTTCTCCAAAAGTAATATAATATGTATTATACTAATTACAAATGTTAAATTAAAGTGGTAATTATGTTTGAAATTAAGTAATAGAATATTAATTTCTATAAGTAAAATTGTATGAAAAATACAAAATTTGGAATTTTGTATGGTATTTTAATTTATAAGTGTTAGAAAAAGGTTATTTTCACATGCTATCATTTAGAAATGAAAATAATCTTTAGTTGTAGAATGGAATTTATTTGTTTTATGAAATATTTATATTCTTTGAAAGCTATTCTTATTCTTAAACTGTTGAACAAACAATAAAGAGCAGCATTTAAATTTAAAAATATTGTTCTTATTTATTAATATCAGAATAATGACAAGAAAAAATTTTGAGAATATAGTAAACAATTTCTTAAATATTTTACTGAGTCATGTATAAATACACACTCAATATCACTATATTGTTGTTACTTATGACACTTGGACTAGCCAAACTCGCTATGCCGTTGGTTATGCGAAGTCTTTGATCTAACCAGAGCACCCCGAAGGTGAAAGTTTACACTAAACTCCTCCGATAGATGGCACCACTAGAGAATCCACTTTTTCAATTCTAATATTAATTTGGAGAAGGATGAATCGTTCTCCAGACTATTACACCTATAGTAACTGCTCAACAACCAACCACAGGACTTTCAATTCCACAGTATTAATGAGCACGTATATCGTCCGTACTCTGTGGGTCTTCGGCGGTATTGGCAGTCATAGCCCGCCCTTCTGGATGAAAGGCCAATGCCCTAACGACTAGGCTACCACCACCCCCAACATCACAATGAAATGATAAAACAAAATTATACTAACAATATAAAATTACTTATGTATACGTGTACATAAAATATTTAATGATGACTTCATTCTTACTTAAAATAACATTAATAAAAATGCATAGTAATGTTAATGAGAATTTTTGTGTTGAATGCTACTTTCAACATTTAAATTTATAAAAAAAAATCTCTTTCTTGTACCTTTTTCTCTTCATTTGTTATAAAATCTTCACTAAGATAGATTTTCAACCTTTGAATCTTTACTTAGATTCGATGAATCACAAGTTCAAACTTTCATCAATACTTAAAAAGCATAATAATATAAATAAGAAATTCTGTGTTGAGTGTTAATGTCAACATTTAAATTCACTTGAAAAAATGTTGCTTCTTTTTCTTCATTTCTTTCAAATTCTTCCCTAAGATCCGAATTTTCAAGCTTTGAATCTTTACTGGGATTTGATGATACATTGATTCAATTTTTACTCTATCAATTAAAATATAATGAATAAAATACTTCTCGAAAAGCATTCCCAAATAAAGAGAGATCTTTATTTAGAAATAAGCTTGGAAATAAAGCCATAAAAAATTTATTCAAATGAATGAACCCAATTACTTTGTATCCGCCTAATTAATTTAAATGTAAATAGGGTGCGTTAAACGATGTTCATTTTGAGTTTATAAAAAGTCTTTAACTTCGCAAACAGTTATTTTTTAGGGTTGTCACAAGTTTAACAACCCATAATGTTGTTTTTGTCTCATTTTATTTGCACTAAATATATATTCTTTGGAATAAAAAAAGCAATTTTTTTTAACTTTTATTTTGTTAAATAGATCTCCATTTTGAAACACTTTAATTACATCATTTTGTTGTTTTTTTTAATTGGCTTCTAGTTATACATCATTGTTTTTTAAAGAATATGTTTTAAAAACTTCTATACAATTTTAAGTTCATTATGATGATTCTAATGATATTATATCATAATGTTTCTATTAAAGTTTTCTAAGCAAATGCGAAATCACGTAAATAGTTATACGAGTATAACTAATAAAAAATTTAATTGATTAAAAGTGAAAATTTATAAGAATACCATTTCAAAAATATGCATGCTTTCTTAATATTAAAAAGGAATTTGGTTTTGGAGTTAATCACATAAAGAAATTATATTAACAATTATGTGATGTGTTGTTGTTACTTATGACTCTTGGACAAGCCAAACTCGCTGTGCCGTAGGTTATGCGAAGTCAGTCGGTTGCATCTTTAGTTTAATGAAAGTACCATGAAGGTGAAATTATGACTTTGCTCTAAACTCCTCTTATAGATGGCCCCACAAGAGGTTTCACTCCCTTAATTTTGACATTGATCTGGAGGGGAAAGAAATTTTCTCCAGCCTATGGAAATTACTCAACGACCAACTGCAAGACTTTCGATTCTACAGATTTAACGAGCACGTAAATTGCATGTAGTCGGTGGATATTTGGCGCCATAGGAAATCGAACCCCAGCCTTTCGGACGGAAGATTGATGCTCTAACCACTAGGCTACCACCACCCGACAATTCTAAAAAAACGATCGGAACAAGAGAAAAAAACTATCATAATAAAACCGAAAGAAAAGGAGGATATAAGCACTCTCAAGTCCAATCTCCTACAATTGGATAGTGAAATCTGCCCAAAGAAGGTCACTTGGGGAAAAAAGCCGCGCGAAGGTCCTATGTTCCACAGAGGATGCCAAAGCCCAATTAAAAGAACACCTATTGCAACATAACCTCGACCTAGGAGAGCCATTCACAAGAAAATAATACTACTGAATACCCCCACGTATGTAAACGAAGAGAACATACATGGAATGCTCACAACAAATAACAACGATATATTCCCAGATGCACATATTCGCATAGACGAAAAAAATCCCATAAATTCTACTATCATTTACAACACCTAGTGCTGGAAGTGGACCCTGCCACGGAGCACACCTTACTAGAAGCAGAAACAACACACTTTGGATTCCAAAAGACTTACTAAAGGCCATACAAAAAACTAATCAGATGCTTTAACTGTCATGATTTCAGGCATATAAGTAAAAATTGTCATTACAAGAGAGTGTGCAGCAAATGCGGCCACAATCACAAAGAAAAGTGCACTGAATTTAATAATATATTTTTTATTTTTCTGCTTTTTAAAATATTTTATTTTTAGTTACTCCAAGTCCAGGACATATTCCAGGTAAGGTAATCTTCAGAAATATTGTTTTTTACAATATTTCGAAATGATCGACGCATTTGGTTCAGGTATTTTTTCATTGTATGTCATTTGAAAACTGTTTTATTAATTTCAAAAACAAATTAATGATATTCAATGTGATTTATTTTTATTTTTATGATTTAAAACTTAATATTGATTACTGCTCATATGTGCTTTAATGTTACATTTTCAAGAAAATACTGCCCAGTTGTAAATAATTACATTTTAGCAGATAATTTTTGAAATTGCGAAATAACTAACTTAAAAGTGAAGACTGATTCCCTGCTTAGTTTTAATAAAATAAAATGATATTAGTCTATAACCGGTTCCTTTTTCATGTTTAAATTATAGATTAAAAGCACTGCGCTTGTGACTCAAAAGTCCAGAGATTTTTGGCATGCAAGTGTGAGCTCTACAATGTGACCAAATGTCACTCTGGATATTTAGTAGTGTTGCTTTGAAAAGCACCAGAGGTATAATTAATCATTTTTTGGCTTCCACATTACATTTTTTTATTTCATAATGTACTATTTCATTTATCTATGGATTGTGTCTTGACCAGAACAAATTATCCTTTATAGTCATCAAACTCCAAACCTGACATACAAATTTTCGATTCCATCAAGCACATTGTTTCAAATAGCGATGTTAACAGCATCCTACGATAAGTTATTTACTAAGTTATGGTAGACTATTGGTGATATTGTGGACCCTTCTCCCTGTAAGAAGATGACTAGAATTTTAATAAGTTCAACTAATGACTTTCATAATTTCACAGACTACACTTAAGCTAAAATAATGTTGTTACTTATGACACTTGGACAAATCAAGCTCGTTAGCCGACGGCTGCAAAATTAATTCAGAAGGCTGCATCTTTCATTTAATCAGAGCACCATGAAAGTGAAAATGAGACTTTGCTCCAAGACTCCTCATATAGATGGCGCCACCAGAGGATCCACTACCTCAATTTTGATTTTGATCAAAAGGGGAAGGAAATTTTCTTTACACCATTGTATCTATGTTAATTGCTTAACGACCGACCACAGGACTTTCGATTCTACAAATTTATTGAGCATTGGGAATCGAACTAAGCCGATGCCTTAATCACTTGGCTACCACGGTCCTGCTGAAATGTCGAATGTATAAAAAACCTTTCACTGAGAAGACCTCTGCGCAGAAAGTAATTCCTAACGAACAGTTTCTTCTCTGATATAGTGAGGTGTGAGAGAACAGCTCAAATGTCAATCATTTATTTGACCGTATGTTAAAATTAGAAGGCTTTCTAATTCAGTCAGCAAAAATAAACATCTAGAGAATCATATCAAACCATAACATTGTCTTCAATTGTTTTGGTTTTATAATATCCTACAGTGAATCTTAAAACTTCAAAAATATTAATAGCTATAAATATTTTCGTTAATAAAAGTTACTTTGACAAATAAATAAAAAGATTTTAGTTTATACATATTATATAATAGAAACAGTGCAAAAATTCCTGTTTGTTGAATTCAACATACATGCTCGGTCAGGATGGACACTATTTTTTTACTTAGTTTATGAAGATTTTAAATAACGTAGTTTTGTAATTTTTCTAACATTATACATAAAATTTAAATTACTTTTAGAAAGCTTGTTTTTTTAGATTATTGAGCTAAGCGTTTTAAAAAGAACTTGAAGAATTAGGCTAGAAATATTTACTTTAAAAATGACTTGAATCCTCTTTGATATTTGCCCAATAAACATGGTTTTATTTAAATTTTTTCAATGAAAAACTAACATGTATAATTAAAATCTAGACACTCAGCTTGATAATACTACAATCTTCCAATAACCTTTGACAACATTTTGATAATTTTCAAATCATTATGTAATTAATAAATCTAAGTATAAAGATCAAAAATATTTAAAAATATCCAATGTTATAAAATATAATAATATCAAAAAATTATAATTATATACTTATTTGGTCAAATTCCTATTGAATGTTGAAACATAAGCATTTCCTTAAAAATTAAACTACTTTAGCTGAATTCTCAGCTAATATCAAAAGATAAGATGCAAAAATTGTAAATCGAATCTTCTTTCACAAATACCGTTGCTTTAAAAAAGGATTTTTTAAGTTTATAATCGCCTCTTTTAGCACACTTATCTCCCTATACCTAATTATATTGAAAATTTAATTTGTATGTTGTTGTTTACTAATGACACTTGGACAAACCCAGCTCGCTATGCTATGCGAATTAAGTCGATTGGGAGCGTCTTTCGTTTGAATCAGAGCACCATGTAGGTGAAAGTACGACTTTGCTCTACACACTTGCCATAATTATCCGTTTATAGGGTAGGCAACAATTCATACCTCATTCATACAAGGAAAGGACAAAGACAGGATAGATAGAGAGAGAAAGTACATCCATACCCGAACCGGGACTCGAACCCAGGACCTCCTTATCCGCAGTCAGGCACGCTGACCACAAGACAAGTTGGTCGGCAATTTGTATGTAGAGCAATTCAAACAACAGCTGAAAAATGATGATAAAAGGAATGCTTTATAAATAGTAGTTTTAATACTCTGATATTATTCTATATTTCATTGAGGTGCATCTTAAAAGAGATTCCAAGCTTCTGGTAGCCAATTATTTCTTTAAATATCGAGTTTTATAGAATATCAGTAGTGGTCAAAATTGTACCATGTTGGTTCCACCTATCTCTTACTTAATAAATTTAAAATGTATAATTTATGTATAACCCCAAACGTAAAACTAAGTATGTAAAAATGATAAGGATGGGTTTTAATACCCTGATGATTAACTTTAACTAAAGTTTTTTCTAAGAACTTTCTCAAAATACTGATCATTTGTTTTACAAGTAATTAACAAAATAATGGAAAAATCTTAGTTATAAAGAATCATTAATTAGTATGACATAAATTCGACTTTGACAAATGCTTTTGGATTTGCAAGGAAATCTAGTCATGTAAATGATGAATGAATAGTATTAAAGGAAATATTGTACCATTCTTCAGTGAAAGTTCTGGGAGAATTGCCAATGGAGGATATTAATATTGAATGTTCTAAAATAAACCATATCGGTTTAATTACATTGAGGTCGAGTGACTGTGCTGGACAAGGTACTTTTTTTACTTAAATTTCGTGTTCATCAAACTACAACTGCACAAATTCCAATGCAAGGATAGGCCTATTATCATTCCAGAAATAACCTTCTCCTTGCATGCAACGAGGTTTACATCATAGGATACACCTGATCTGCTAAAATCTCTCTGTTTCCCAACAGTGATCCTTCCTTTCAGAATTATGAATAGTAACAGAAAACCACAACACTTGTTATACCATGAAAAATCCATTCTATTCTTGACAATTGGAAGCAGACTATCATGGTCACGCCCTTGTGCTTTTGTCCTCCAAATGTGTTCCCGTCATAGAAAAGTGTGAAAGGCTATTTTCCAGATCATATTATTGCTTCTACTTATGAATAGTTTTGTTATGTTGCACCACTATAGACGGTATTTGGCAGTAACGTATGTGACAAGTGGCTCGGGAATTTCTGTTCTGCCATAGTTGCTCTCTTCACAAATGTGTTTTCTTACTGTAAACATTGACAATGGAGAGTTCAAAGCTGATTGAGTCCTGCTGTCACTTTTGCTGCATTTGTTCGCTTCTCAGATATTACAATCAGCTTCAATGAATTTCGGTCTCTTTCACTGAACTTTTTACATTATTTTCTACTGTTTTGCTTTGCAGAACTTGCATTGTGCTATGTGTATACAGACATGATTATAGACATCGTACATACAGAAAAGCCTAAATGTTGAGATTTTCCTGCCACACTTGCTCCAGCTAGACGGAAACCTACAATTTCACCTTCATGAACACCTGATAAGTTTTATATTTTAAACCTTTGAAAATAATACAAGACTCACAGAGCTTCAATAGAAAGCTACCAAATACTAACAGAATATATTTATTTCCATTTTAGAAAAAACAAATGTATAACTTACAGCAAGTTAATTGTCTAAAATTAGGAAATATCTAAAAAACATTTTTATATTTATTCTAAAAAAATAACGAAAATCTTATGTTCATTATTTTTTTATGATTTTACTTTCATATAGCACAAACATTTTAAAATCATAATCTTCATATTCAGAAAGATCATGTATATTCAGTTCTCTGAAACTAATTATTTCTAGTTATATTTGATGGCGTTTGTTATTGAAATAAACTTAATTTTGTATTCTGATATTTAGTGCTCACATTTTAAATTTATCATTGTGAAAATGTATGTTTTAATTCTGTATTTTGTGTAAAAAATTTCATGACTTATATAAATACATAATCAAAATGCAAGCTAGAATTACTTTCTCTTCTATGACAAATGTGGCAATGTAATACATATACAATATTTTTGTTTGTTTTATAGTGTTTACATTTGCATGCCACATTATTGTAGATATTATTTGTATGGTATGTGGGTACGTTATATTTATAAATAATGAAAAATATATTAACGTATAGATAACGAAGATAAGTAAAATAAAACCTTCCTCAAGGTAAGAGGGGATAAAAATTCACTTTCAATTATCCATAAATTCTTTATAAATTAAAGCTTATATAATTTAGTGAGAAAAAATTACTAAGTTTTCCCCATATATATATATATATATATATATATATATATATATATATATATATATATAAATAGATAGACAGATAGATAGATAGACTTCTATAGAAATTCAATTTCAAAAGTTTTATAAAAATAAGCACTTCAGAAAATGCTTATCATTTTTATCCAAATTTATAAGATTAGAAGCAATTCTAGAAATATCCTATAAATTCAAAAATTCGTGTTCAATATTTATCCACCAAGTAAAACAAGTTGCAGCATGCATAATTTTAAAAATTGTATCCAATAAGCTTAATTTTTATTTCACTCTACGTGGATAACTTAAAAGAGAATAAGTATCCAAAATTGGAATTTTGAAAGCTATCCAAAAGTTATGCTCGAACAACAATTAAATGACTTTTGGTTCAGTTACTTTCAGAATTAATTATATTCAGAACTTTTTCGCCATATTTTTATTTCTAACGTGCCGTGTGGAACTTTTATAACTTTTCATCAGCAAAAAAAATATTTATTAATGGTATTTTATTCAGACTTTCGCTACAAGGTGGATGACCCTCATTAGTTGGACAAGTTCATTTTTTACTAAAATTCGCCATCCCATTTGCTGAAGTTTTGTTAACTACCATATTAACTGTAACTGCAAGTCATTTATTTCAAGTTATTTCTTGCATATATTGCTGCTAAAAAAATTCCTTATCGTAAGCCAAGAAGTGGAAAATGGAAATTATAAAAATGTGTGGAGTAAATGCTTAAACAGGAAATATCCTCTCTCACATTTTAGAATTCGCCTCGGGAAATATAAAGTTTTGATTGTAATTCTCACACACAAAGCACTCTTATACAAAAACGCTTAGTAATATATTCATTGCTGCTTTCTATAGAATTTGCTAACTAAAATATTGCTCTAAGTGGTTTTTAATATAAATTAACTTTTTATGAATTTTGTTGTTAATTGAAATAATGAGATACGCTATTCTAAATATTTTATCCAATGTATTCTTATGTTTAAAAAGTAAACAAAAATCCTTGATACCAATGCAAAAGTTTCACACAAATGTTATTAAATTCATTTATAGTCTCTTGAGAGGTTTATGCATTTTAAAATAAGATAAAGTTTATTTTTTATCTTGTGAAAAATGATGCACTTGGGGATTCTTTTGGGAAAAGACAGCTAGCGATAAGAAAAACATGCCTAAAAAATATAGAAAAGTATTTTTCGCAAGGCACATATAATTCATTTATTATTCAAAACAAAAGCAGCAAAGTTTTCTTTTCAACTAAAATTATTCGTGTCTATATTTCATCAAAATTTAAAACATTTATTGCAGTTTTCTAAAAACATTTTATGATAAGAAAACGTATATTTTTCTTACACATACAAAAATAAAATACTCTTTAACAGTCTAAACTTCCCATATATTATTCATATGTTTTTAAAATTAAAGATTTATAATGAATATATTTCTCAATTTATATTTTGTGATAGCTAGTTTTAACATTGCAAAGCAAATATTTTGTATATTACAGAGAATTTTTTTCTTAACATCAAATTTCGCAAACAATGGCGATTTGCATTTGTATATGTGATTCAGAATTATTCTTTCAACAGAGTTATTTTGAAGCATTTAACAAGAGCCATCTTGAATGTTTTTTTAAAAAAAAATCAGCTTTTACAACCTACATTTAAATTTAATTCGGCCAATTATAAATTAATTATATGCAAATTTCTGTTTTGATTTAATTCAAAACGGTAATTTATGAGCATCTATTATTTTTAAAGAACAATTTATTTATTTTAAGAGATAATACAATTATGTTTTTTTATAGATAAATTGTTGTACATATACATTTTTGAATCAAAAATTAAAATTTAATTTAAATTTTTTGGAACACGTGTTTTTAAGTAGCTTTAGACTTCAAAATCTTCTAAATCAGTATTAAAAAGAACTCAATAAGTTTTATGGCAAGATACAATTTTAATCACGTCTTTGGTCATAAAATAAAGAAATTTAGAAAGCTTTTTACAACCACCATATATAAATAAAATAGTTTTATAATAAAGTAAGAGTTATACTGTCAACATGATGGGAACAGAAATTATGTATTTTTGATTTTTCTTAAATCTTTTTCTTATTAAACTATTTATCAAGTGATTGTTAACAATTTTTGAACTTTTGTCATGAATAAATACCTCTTAATGCCACTGGTAAGTTGATAAAATTAATATTTGAACATGTGAATACGATTCGCTAAAAATATTTACCGTGATATCATGTACGCTCTAAGTCAAACATTTAATATTCTGGTAAAAGATTCCGAAAAAAATTCCGTAAATAAACACATAAACCTACTTCTTTTATTTTATACAACAAACACTGTTAATGTTCTTAAAAATCTGTATATAAAAGTACTTACACTATTCTCTTATATGCCCTTCATTTTTCTTTTACTTCTTGGGTATGTCCGTGTAAAACTAAAAAATACAGCTGTATGAAAAAATAGCTAAATTGCGTTAGCAAATTCAGTTATGTAGAACTTTTTCAAATAAAATAAGGATTAGACTAAGGCTTACGTTTGCCAGAAAATGATTTTGAGCAACACGTAATAAATGCTCAAGAATAAAAAAGCATACATTAATATATTTACACACGAATACAAAATATTGCATTAACTTCTCTTTTATTTGAACTTCTTAAGCAATTTATTCTTTTGAAATTAATTAAGTAATTTCATTAGCATAACATTATTATCCTGGAACCAGGGGGTACGCGTACCTTCTGGGGCTTGAGCAGCCACCAGGCGCGTCAGCAGGTGGTGGATCGCCGAATGTCCTGTATAGGAATGACAGGATAGTCTTGAATATAGAATCAGAGGCCGCGAACCAGCTCCCGTAAACCCTGGTGTTATGCGATCCGTGCCTAGGGCTAATTGGCACCGCGGTATTGGTGTCTTAACGGAGCCTCTAGTTGCCTGGCAAACTTCTAGAGTAATTTGCCTTGCCCAGTAACTCAAGCAATGCTGGGTGGACTTATATTACCTGAGCTTAATAATTGTTATCTTGTGGCTGAAAAGACACAAGAAATAACAAACCTTTCTGCATTTGCAGGTGAAGCCTCTGTAGTAGACCTTGCTGAAAAAGACAAGGGAACTCAGAGGCAATCTTGTAAAGGGGCAGTAATGAATCCTTCACTTGCGGTAGAAATGACCTCCAAGCCATCTTCTTCTGGTGAAAGTCAGGAAGCTATCCCTAGCATGACTGACTTTCTGACCAGATGGAACTGTTTCAGCAAGACCCTATCTGCTGGAAATGTCATACGCAAGAGGAAACGGCAGAGCATATCATTTATGAATGCGAGGCTCTTGCCCTCCCTAGATTAACTTCTTTAGGCATCATCCATACTAGAGAGTTACACCTAGACTCCATTAAAGGGTTATCGGACTTTATTAATAAAGTAGGTGACCCGAGTAACTGGAACTAGGAAACATTGGGTTTGGAGTTAAATGGTACAAAATGCTGATAAAAGCAGAGGTGCCCAATGACATACAAACCCAATTTTAAGAAGAAGAAGACAAAAATAATTTTTAAAGAATAATTAGAGATTACACATTTTCAATGAGGCTTAGATCTGGAGAACATGATGGCCATACAAGGCGTTGAATACCTTCGCTGTCTAGACAATCCTGAACAGTGAGTGTTCGATGACATGTTGCGTTATCGTCCATAAAAACAAATTTATCACCGACAGCACCACGGAAAAGACGAACATGAGAAAGTAGAACTTCATTAATGTATCGTTGGCCCGTCATAGTCGCATTCGTAACTACATGTAGGGGCGTGCGGTCATTGATCATGATGCCGGCTCACACCATGACACTGCATGTCGGATATCGGTCCCTTTCCTGGATATTTTCTGGACGATAAGCAGTACCACTCTCGCGCCAGATCAGTTGGCGTCTACAATCCAATGACAGACTGAACCATCTCTCATGTGATGTACGCATGCCTAGTCCTTTTCAGTCCAATTGCGATGCTCACGACACCATTGCAAACGGGCAGTACGGTGCCGTCTGGTCAATGGGACACACACAACAGGTCTGCTGGCGTATAGTCCTCCTCCCCTCAAACGTCTGGCAACAGTTTTTCGGGAGATCTGCTCTCCTGAGGCAGCAAGAAACTGATTTGATACCTGCTGAGCTGTTGTGCACCTGTTCCTTTTTGCTGATAGGACGATATATCTGTCTTCTGCAGGCGTCTTACACGACCTCCTCTGTGCCGCCTACTACACATTCCAGTAGTTTTAAATGACTTCCACAGCCGTGAAATAACACTGTGAGCGATGTCGAACTCCCTGGCAACATCTGTTATTTTTCGCCCCTCTTCGATATTTCCAATAATTCGGCCACGCATAAAATCATCTAAGTGATGTCGGGAAGACATGCCAGCCAAAAGTTTCAAGTTCATCTATTAAATCTTTCCTGTAAAACTTTGACTTGAAACAACAACTGTCCACACGCGTCAAAACCTTTAAAGCTCTTATGAACGCTTTCACGTGATGAACAGACGTGGAAAAAAATTTGCATACGCATACTTCTTCTTACTATATCCCGCACTTATTCTAATTTTCCACATTTTGCTTCCTTTCATTTTGTGGTTGCTATGGATGATAGTGTTATCCATCCTTAGCAATTGTCCAGCAGTATATAAGTGTATACTCTTAATAAAATTAAACTAGATATCAGGGATTTAGAATACATAGCGTTCAATTGTCTGCATAAATCATATAAACTTTGTTGTTATTATTTATGACACTTGAACAAGCCAAGCTCGCTATGCCGTTGGCTATGCAAAATTAAGCCAGAAGTGTATGTCTTTATTTTTATCCAGAGCACCTCGAAAGTGAAAATACGTATTTGCACTAAGACTCCTTTGATAGATGGCACCACCTCCCTCAATTTTGACATTATCTGGAGGAGGAGGAAATTTTCTCCACACCATTACACCCATAGTAACTGCTCAACGGTCTATCCTCTGGTAGTGCCATTTATCTGAGGAATCTTAGAGCAATGTCGTACTTTATCCTTAATGGTGCTCTGGTTAAACGAAAGACGCATCTTACTGATTTAATTTAGCATAGCCGTCAGCAGAGAGAGCTTAGGTTTTCCAAGTGTTATAAGTAACAACAACAACAGTAACAAGTAACAAGGTTTGAAAATATCTGGGACTTTCTGAAAATTAAAGTTTTCCCGGTATGAAATAAGTTGAATGATTTTGAAAAGATCAATTATACCAAAATACAAAGAATAAGCCAAGCAGGTAGCTGAATGACCATCACTCTGACCTTCTGTTCGATGGTTCATGGGTTCAATGCCCTACCACGGATATAGTTCTTTTTGATGGTTTAGAAGTAATTTCAAGCTGTGAATCCAGATCGAATTAGCTCTAGAGTAGAAGAAAATGACCGCTATGAAATAAATGTAATATATCCATAATGGAAGGGCATACATTTTGGAAAAACTTGCCAACTTATTCAATCTATTCTTAAGCGATTTATAGCTGTCCTATATTAAAATTTTATCTATAAATCAGACTGTATAATTTTGAGTAAATAGCTCAATTCATTTTTGGAAATTTTCTTTATCTATATGTAAACTTTTCTAGTTTCTATAAAATTGTGATTGTAATTTTTCATAAAATAATGTGCATATTATACATGTGAAATCATTATTATAAAATATATATATATATATATATATATATATATATATATATATATATATATATATATATATATATATATATATATATATATATATATATATATATATATACATATATTTAGGAGTTTAATAAAACTTATTAATATAATATGTTATTTTATTTTTGAATCCTTCCTATGTGTTCATTTTCAGACTTTTTCTGGTAAGTACACATTCAAAACGTTACATTTAAAAAGAATGTTAATTTCTTTTAAATTGAAAAATCTCAGTTCTTTTCTGGTTTTTATTTAAAAATTACTCAAATTCAGTGGCACAACAGCCTCCCTAAGGTCAAGCCTTTTAGCGAGTGTCCATACCTATTTCTTTAACTAAAGGCCTTGGATTCGAAGTATATGTCCCAGTTAGGTGGTCAGCCTAACTCAAAACCCTCATTGTTTAGCTACCAAACATGCTTGTTACTCAAGTTTTATTGACACACTGAAGGCTGAGTTGCCCTTACCATAGCCGAGAATCGAGTCTCGGAGATGTGTTATGGAAACGTGAGTCGCTACCACTACGCCATAGGGCATCTTTATTTAAACATAGCGAGATTAATTTTATGAATCGTTTTACGTTGGAAATCAATTAGTGATTAGTTGATTAGTCATCATATGATTTAAAATTATAAATTCACAGTTATGATTATTAAATTATAATTATCAACGATTTTCTGAACAGCAACTTAAATGCTCAGAAATCTATTCTAATATGGTTTCTAAGACTTGAATCACAAAATCAACACCCAAATATGTAATACCTGCGGAAAAGAGAAACATATTTGTAATATTTAAAAAGTAGTTAATTGGAGTAGTGAATATTTTATTTAAAAATATCTGTGAAAAAAGCTATTAAATAAATGTTATACTGCTTTGTATTATTGTATTTTCGTGCATTATACTGTATTGTATCGCACTGTACAGAATTTTGTCATCTTCTGAACAAGTCTATACATTATTTTAAATTACATTCATATTTTAGAAACCATAATACAATCATAAATATTCTCATCTTAGTTTTAAATTAGACTAACATGTATTGCATTATTTGATACATAAACTCAGATAGATTTTCATACCGATATCAAAAACTGTACTAAAATATTACGCATAATGTATTTCATCTCATTATATGCAATATTTTAATACAGATTAAATACTAAAATATTACATGGAGTTGCTGTTAATTAAGCCATTTAATCTTTGTAGAATTTCTGTTACTGAAATAATTTTTAAGACCTTTAATATTTGAAAGAATTCCTTATATTTTTTTCTCTAATTCCATAATTTCCGAGTAATTAAAAGTTTAATTCTCAAACATCCTTTTGTTTTTTTCCAAAATGTCAAACAGGAAATTAAACTTTCTCGTGTAAGGTTTCATGGATAGAGTGTTAGGATTCTGCATTGACTAAATTTTATTAAATTCTTTTCTTTGAAACAATTTTCTTCACATTTTATCTTTTTAAGGAAAAAATTTATATCCTGAATTCATTTTAAGAGTTTTATATATTGATAAAAATTGTTTCTATGGTCAGTTTTTATTATAATTTTCCTTAAGAAATTTGTTTTAAATATTAGTTTACCATGTTATATGAATGCATACAGAGCTTCTAAAATTTTTCCCATTCAACATTTTTTATCAAAAATATATGATCGAATCAGGAAATATTTGACACACATAATGGGCAACCTAATGAGATGGATTGAAGACCATAATAAGGCATTTTAATATGAATTTTCTGAGAGAGTTTTTCAAAGATAATGGACTGTATTTTCCTGTCTCAATTAAAGGGAGCCCGAAAACTCATAAAGAACCCTTTAGCGTGCATGCTTAAAGACAGAAATGCAACATCCATCTCCCGTTGTCCTACAATGGCTGGGATCGAACACGGGACATTGTGCTCCGAAGAATGTGCTACTGCTAGGCCACGATGAGCCACAAGCTAGAAAAAGAATTAAAAATAACATTTTATTAATTAGTATCATTCTTAAAAAATAAGATATTTTTCAATTAAATTGTAATTTTGCATTTTGTTGCTAATTATTGCTTTTTAATTAAATGTATTTCTTAAAATAGTTACATTTAACTGCAAAATTATATCATATTTATTTATTGATAACATTCTTTTCCGAAAAAATGAACAAAAATGTCCTCAATATTTTATGCATACGACCATGCTTTCGGGTTTACCATGGCCTTGTTCTTCCGCGCATGTGGTCCCATGTTCGATACCAGACACTGTTGAACAACAGGCGATGGATTTTTTGCTTCTTCCTTAAGCATACACATCTGTCGAGATGGGTGTTTGGGAGTTTTCCCAGTTTTCTCCTTTGCAACACGTGACTATGGCATACTATCTGTGAAAAGTTCTTCCAAAAGACAATACATGGTTAATACTTATAATGGTTTTTTTAAAACTGTCCCAAAGTGTTAACTGTCCCTTACTCTAAATTAAAACTGATTTCTATGACATCTCCGTGGTCTAGAGGTAGGATATCGATCTTCAGAGAATAAGGTTCTGGATTTGATCCCAGGGACTGTTTCACAAAGGGGGAAGAAATATTGCACTTTTACCTTCAACGTGTACATCAGCCACGGTGGGTGCTTGGGATTATTTTTGCTTCCTTGCAACACGGGAATATGACTCACTTATCTATGAAAAATCTTCACGGAAGTCAATTATACCCTGAATCTTAAAATGCTTTACGACAGCTTTAAGTAATCCACAACGTGGTGCCAAAACTAATTTATATACCTAATCACTATTTTTAACTTCTTCATTAATTATTGATTTTATTATTGACATTTGATTTCTTTTTTAAAATCCTGCATAAATCTTTCCATCAGTAGGAAAGAATTTTTTCAAATGGATATTATATGATCCATATAACTAACTTAAGATACACACATTTTTCCTTACATCTAAAATGTTTTCTACATTTGAGATGTTTGCATATTTGAAAAAATTCTTTGATAAATTGGAGACTTTGATATACAAATGAATCAAAAAATCTATACTATTTGAACTGAATTCAGTATTTAGTATTTTAAATAATATAATATATATGTAAATGTGGAAATTATACGTAAGTAAGTCTGGATTATTAAAAATTTTTGACACCACATTGCCCAAGGCTGTTGTAATTGATGTCTAATAAATTATATCATTGTCTAGTCACATTAATGCGACCACCTGTCAGAAGTCAAAATAATCACCTTCCACACAGAGCAAACTACTGCGAGACGTACAGGCTGAGTATCAATTAGGTTCTTGAAAATGTTCACAGAGATGCTGTGCCATGCTGACTCCAGTGCCATGACCAACTGCGCTAGATGACGCGAGTCAGTCTTAATCATCCATGCCGCGAACGATTCCCGATTGGGTTTAGGTCAGGTGAATTTACTGGTCAAGGGAGAACGATAAACTCATCCTAGTGCTCTTCGAACCCCACACGCACACTGCCAACTGATCCTCAATCAACAATCTCGTATTGTCCTTCTGGTAGATGAGAGAAAACAATGGGCATATAGAGGAGGTCATGGTTCGCAAGAACAGGTATGTACTTGTATTGATCCATTGTGCCTTCCAAAATGAAAAATGAACCTTGAGAATACCAGGTAAACATTCCCCAGACTACAACCCTCCCTCCTCCAGTGTGGGCCATTCTGGAAATGGTTGTAGGGTGTTTGCTTTCATAGACTTCACGTCGTATACCCCAACGTCCATCTGTCCGAGGGAGCATAAAACGTTATTCATCGGAAAATTCTACCTGTCTCCACTCAGTGGATGTCTAGTTGCGATACTTGCGTACAAATTCTAACCTTCGCTGTCGATGAGCTGCAATCAGCATAGGTGCACGAACCAGGCGTCTGATTCGGAGGCCAGATGCAGCAGGGTTCTCTGAACAGTCATTTGGGACAACCTTTTATATATTCATAACTAAACTGTGCAGCCACCTGCTCTCTGTGACTGGTTATTTGACGTTGACGTCGAAGGTACCTGGTGGTCACATTAATGTGATTGGACTATGATGATTTTGTAAAACGAGAAATGAATTTTCCTCCAAATTATAAGGACTATATGAATGGGATACACTGAAATAATTAGAAAAAGCGTTTTCAGTACAAATTTGTCATTGATAATATTTTCTATTGAAAAATTATTAAGTTTAGAAAGAAAATAACTAATAATAAATGCATTAGCAAATTAATTTTTTTTTTTATTTTGTCCATTATGCGATCGAATTACATTGAATAAACGAGGCAAAATACTTTGGTGTATTCTCGTTCCAGAAAAAAATTATTTTCCAATAATTGGTATAAGTTAAGATTAAACGCTATGAATCGAAATACACCGGTCGTATTTAGAAACAAACAGAGAGAATGAATTAATAAAAAAAATCTTTTTTTTTAAAGAAGCCATTGTGAATGTATGAAATTCCAAGTCATTGAGCATAAAATTTCGCATGATTTCGAAACTGGTCTGATATGACGTTTATATAAGAAATTAAAAGAAGTTCTCCAAGTCAAACAAATAACATCCCATTGCACGATATATACCACATATTTAAAATTATCCCATATTTATAAATTTTTCAGATTCACATAAAGCAAACTCAATAGCAAACGTTTTATACTCAGAATTGCTTCAAATAATTCACATTGTTTGATTGTAGGCAAATGTGAAATTTTTTATCGATAATCAATAATATCCAGTGATTTTCTTCATCTGATATTTTATTGTTTATATATTTTTCTCTTAGTTACTCAAACTGCTTATGAATTTGGTATTTGTCATTTGTTTTATTAAGTTTTTCTTTTTTCTATGCAATGTTAAGTCGATTTTTTTTGTTCATGTATATAACATGCATCAAATTTGCTGATAATCAGTTTATCTGATTCACATTGCTGTTTATATAGGAAATTTAATTATGCTCTTAACTAAAAAAAACTTAAAAAAGCACCCAGGATACTCAAAAAGAAAAATTAAAAAATGTTTTCTGTTAGCTTCGATACCAAAAAAACATATATACTTAAATTTAAATTTTTACAACATGATAAGAAAAATATGACTCAAGTTTAAAAATTTTATTTAGTAAAATTGTAAAAAGCACGCGTGAAACTTTACTTTTTGTATTATAATTCTTCAAAGTCCCTAATCAGAATGATAAACGACAGACGATTACTTTACTAAATAATGGAACTCAACAAATGGGCACCATAAAATATTTCAAGCAAACATGCATTGAAACTAACAGAATTCTAATTATAAGAATAAATTAAGTCCAGAATTTTATTCCATATTATAACACAGAAAGAAAAGAAAATTCATAAGAAGATTATAATATATATATATATATATATATATATATATATATATATATATATATATATATATATATATATATATATATATATATATAGATATATATATATATATATATATATATGTCTATATATATATATATATATATATATATATATATATATATATATATATATATATATATATATATATATATATATATATATATATATGATTGACCTTTGTTGCGATTTAAGCATTTATTATTAGTTTTAATAAATCATAAAATGTCTCAAAGGCCATTTTATTGTTTTATAATTTTAAACATTAGAAATAATTCAAAAAAAAAAGAAAAATGAGTTTTTTTTAATTTTAAACATTAAAAATAATTTTAAAAAAAGGAAAAAAGAATAATCAGTTTTTTTTTATTATTTTAAAGATTAAAAATAATTTTTAAAAAAAAAAGAAAAATGAGTAAAACTTAATATTTGTTTTTAAATATTGAAATTTTATTAGTTGAAAAATTCTAAAAGCACTTTAACTATTGAAACAATTATAAAAAAAGGGCAAATAACAGACAACCGATGTTTAACAGTTTATGTGAAATGCTCTCACGATACACAAAATTTATAAAATAAAATTTATTTTACAAAAAAAAAGTTTTTGCAACAATATCATTTAAATCCCAAAATTTACATCAAAATTAATAAAAAGTTCACTGTTAAAAACTACATTGTGAATTATTTACTTGTGATAAAGTATATATTATTTAATTATAATTGCTCAAATAATTTATAATATGTAAAAGTAATATGATATTTTTTTATAAAATTAATAAAAATTTATTATTACACTAATAAATTAACGAAAAATATTTAATACTTAAAACATTATTTTTAACTATTAACTAAATTATTTGTGAAACTATTTAATAAATGAATTTTAGCAATGATGAGCAAGACTTCAGAAAACTATATCTGCATAAATAACAAAAATAGTGCAGAACACATTAACTAATTTATTAATCAATCAAGCTAAAAATTTAGAAAAGAGCACGATATAATGAATATCAATATTCAAATAGAAATATCGTCGGGGAAGTAACTTGCTAAAAATAATTGATTCACTTAGTAATTTTTTCCATGCTATTAGTATTTTCCAGAAAAATTTACAATAATGCATTGCTATTATGCTGTAAGGCTGATTCATAATTGCTCTCCGTGCAAACATTTAACTAATGTTTACAAATTCTGTTTTAAAATATTCAAATACCTTTAGACTTTTAACGATCCGTCATTATTTTGACAAATACCGATTTACATAATTTCACATTGAGAACAGCCAACCCACCCATTAAATTTATTTGCCATTTTGCTTATTCTCGGTCTACAGTTACTCAGTTTTGACTATTTCAGAGAAACTCTAGTTTCAACTTATCAAAAATCGTTTCTTGTGTTTTTCTCAAAATTGTTTCAATAGAAAGTGCTTTTAGAATTTTTCGACTAATAAAATTTCTATATTTAAAAACAAGTATTAGGTTTTAATCTTTTTTCAGTTAGAACTATTTTTAATGTTTAAAATTATAGAAAAATAAACTAATTTGAGACATTTTCTGATGCATTAAAATAAATAATAAATACTTAAATCAATATCATTAATCTGTTATGTACCTCATATTATAATTCTTCTACTCTATTTATAAATTCCTTATTATTTGTAACTGTAACTGTTTCAATCGTATTTCCTTTATTTTATAAAAAAGGAAACAGTAAAAACACCAAATTCTTTCCGATTGTTTTGGAATTTTCAGAACTCTCTCTCTCTCTCTGCATAAATAATTATTCTTCTTTCTTTCGTATAAAATTTTAAATAATTAAATCATTCTTGAAAGAAGTAATTCATCATTTTTTTAAAACAATATCTATTGGTTAATTTCATCTTCTCTTTGTCGAGAATAAGATGACGTCAGCAGTGAGACATAATTTCTTCTTCCCTTGATGTTAAAAGACTTCTGTAGAAATGCGCCTTTCAAAGCTATAATTCATCTTTTGTGGCACAGTTTAATTTTGCATTGCTCTTAAACAAAGGAAAATATTAAAAATGTAATAAAATAAAACAATAAAATCAAATTTTCATCAGTAATAACACTTCAAGAAATTCATTTTAATATAAATATTTAAGTTTTTAGTCTGCTTATAAAAAGTGGTATTTATATGTTAACAAGAGTTTTGAGCTCTTATCATTCAGAAAACATTAAAAATAACCAGAAAAGTTGCCAACCACGTATAATCTGTAAGCCATTTGTCGTAAATATTCACACTGTTGTTGTTACTTATGACACTTGGACAAGCAAAGCTCGCTTTGCCGTTGGCTATGCGAATTTAAGTCAGCAATCTTTCGCTTAACCAGAGCATTACGAAGATGAAAATAAGTCTTTGCTCTAAGACTCCTCCGATAGATGGCACCACCAGAGGATCCACTCCCTCAATTTTGACATTGACGTAGGGGGAGGAAATTTACTCCGACCATTACACCTATGGTAACTACTCAATGACCGATTACAGGACTTTTAATTCCACAGATTTAACGAGCATGGATATCGCATATACTCGGTGGGTCTTTGGCGGCATGGGTAATCGAACCCCGAACTTCCGAACGGACGGCCGATGCCCTAATTACTAAAATACAACGAACCCATATACACTCTTAATTGAATAATAATTCAAATTAGGTAAATTTTTATCATAAATTATCAATAAATCTCAATATTCCATTTTAAAAAATATAATCTATAATAATTATATGGATAAAATCTTATTTTCAATATTTGATTTGTAATTAAAAAATTTAGTTTTGTCATTAAAATTGACCAAATTATGGCAATTGAAAATATTTAGAAGGGAATGATCTACACGTTAAATTTTGCAATTATTTCAATTTAAAAGCAATTGTCTAGCACTAATTTCATATATTTCATGGCCTGCCAATATATAAAATATTCATAAAGCAAATTTTATTTTTATTTTCCTATTTTATAGATCATTACTAATTCCAAAATTCTTACTAATGACTGTATCCTTAATAAATAATATTTGGCTAGAATGTTGTTGTTGTTTTTTATTATAAAAATATATTTAAAAGGAATGTTCTCATGCTAGTATAATTCTTTTAGTAAAACGAAAACAAAAATATCATAAAAATTATTCTACTTACGATAAATTTAAAATTTAAAGATTTCTTTCCTCATTCATTTCCAGAACACATACATAAATTGTCCTTATAAAAAAATACTTGTAAGTGTTTTTAGCAAATAAAACTTCTGTTTATATTTAACAAACTGAAATTTACCTTGTTTAGTGACAAACAAAATCTGAGA
Source organism: Latrodectus hesperus (assembly GCA_037975125.1). Taxonomy (NCBI): domain Eukaryota; kingdom Metazoa; phylum Arthropoda; class Arachnida; order Araneae; family Theridiidae; genus Latrodectus; species Latrodectus hesperus. The sequence continues at coordinate 28,629,862 of CM075853.1, read as the reverse complement.
AAAATATTTAAAAAAGTTTTCTTTTGAAGTTGTTAGTTAAAGAGAATTTTAACGCACTAGGAGACATTGATGATACGAAAAATAACTTTCAGTCCTTGCATTTACGAACATAATTTTTTAATAATTTTTTATCAAATTTCCTGTTTGTTCATATTTGTTCTTCACTTGCTAAATACTGAAACACATGAAAGATAACTGAGGTAAAAAATATTAAATTTTTACTAAAATTCAAAAATAATCAAAAATTTTCAACGCCTGTAATTTATTTGCTCAGAACATATGTGCATGACAACTTACATGTCTGAAAAAATAGTTTTTGAAAACTTTTCGATAATATTTCATTTTTACTGAACAATGCCAAGATTATCGCAAAATTAAAACTACTCTCATAATTTGTGATTTGTATATCTTATCGACTGTTTTTGTTATGGTATCAAAAAACCTACCTTGCCAAAAAATGTATCGTCCTATTCTAAGGATTTTTCGCTGGATACAACCCTACAGGATGATGAGTCGTACTTCGAATACTCTCTTGTACTTATTTTTTTTCACGTTGTATCTTCATGTATTTTCGTTTACTCCTAATTTCATTTCGAGTTCCTATATTTAATTGTGAGGTAAGACATCTTATTCTTGGGAAAATTAAACGCCTCATTCTATACATTCCTTCGTAAATTAAAAATTATCAATGTTTTTACAATATTTAAATTTAAATGCACAATTTCACACGATTAAATCAAATTTGGTACATAGAACTTGAAAGTGTAAATATTTACAGTTATCTCTCATTTGGCTGCTTTTTCAGCTAGGTTTAATCATGTATCAAATGATTTGCCCCGTTATAAACAGCCAAATCATGTGATTTAATCTGCTTACAGATTCATACATATATTCTAAAGTTTCAAAGGGAAAAATATTAATTTTGAAATTCAAAAATCATTCTATTTTTCTGAAATCGGAAGAACCTAAATAGTGCTTTTAACGCAAGAGGAGTGAGACAGAGGAATACTTTGATAGGTGGGATTCGAAGCAAATTTGATGCATTTTTGTTGTGTATTAAGAGGGCGGCTTAGAAATTTTTTAATATGGTGATTTCTTAAAAACGTCTCAGCGAAAAATAATATTTTTGAAAAATTTATTTACTTATCCTTATACGATATGTTACTCATTATAAGTTATTGGATTAACGTAATCACATTATACATAAAAAAATCGTTAGGTAACTTATATTTTAAAAACGATGTAAAATTTAAGATTCATAGGAATATCAATTTTATAATAAATTAAAAATCTCTAATTTACCTTGATTTAATAATATTAATATGATTATTGTCACTTTTTTCATTAATACACCTTAAAAAATTAAAGGAAATAATAGATATTGAAGAATAATTTTTTCCCAATATATATATATATATATATATATATATATATATATATATATATATATATATATATATATATATATATATATATATATATATATATATTTATACATACATATATATATATATATATATATATATATATATATATATATATATATATATATATATATATATATATATATATATATATATATATATATATATATATATATATATATATATATATATATATATATATATATATACATATATATATATATATATTATTTATATACTTATATATATATATATATATATATATATATATGCATGTATGTATGTATGTATATATTTATATATATATAATATGCATGTATGCAAACTGAACTAAACTCCGTGGCACGACAGCTCATGCGGGCAAGGCCTACAGTGCCCATAACAATTTTCATGACCGAGTATCGCGGGGTGCGAAGCACATGTCCCAGTAAGGTGGTCAGCCTATGTAAAGCCTCCAGTGTTTAGTTCTCAAGCTTGCTTAATACTCACTTTATCGACCCACTAAAGGGATGAGTGGCTAAGTCACCTTACCAGCCAGAGGATTGAAACTATGACCTGTGCCTTGAGAGAGTGAAACGCTACCATTTAGCCACTGGGCTTCCATGTGTGTGTGTGTGTGTGTGTGTGTGTGTGTGTTCTCCACTTTATAAAAAGTGTATTATTACATATTACCCCATGTATAGAAGGAGAAGTTTTTTTTTGATAAATTTCAATTGTGTTTTTAATTTAATGATTATATATAACCAATCTCGTTATTTATTTCGATTTTATTTTAGCCATATATGGGGCTTACATGTAATATGGGGGATATATCCTTTCAATATAAATATCAAATCTCCTTCTTATCATTCACAATATGACGAATATTTTAAACGAGCAGTATGTATTAATCACACATAGCTAATGCGATTAATTATCGATAACTGGTGGAAATGCCCTTTCGCGTGAGAGTTCTGTCCCCTTCCTGAAGGAGTTATAAATAAAGCTTTCAGATAAAGCGATACTGGTAATGATCTCATCTGACGAAAAGGTCTCGGTCAGCCGGGGAGAGCTATTATCCCCAAAGCCATCAAGCCTACTTCCTTCCAACCTATTCTGAAGTAGCGCAGAAGGAACAGAAAATAAAAAAAAGGAATTAAAATGATAGGATGCGGCAATATAATCTAGGTGGTACTGGAACAGGGGAAAAAATCCATTAATAGTTAATGCAGGGAATGATCCAAGTGTTTTTCCCTTTTTTTCCCCTCTTGCAGAATCTGTGCGGCATTTGACAGCAACGGATCATTTATGATCTTAAACTAACATTGTTAGGGAATAATTTTTTTCGACGAACGCTTTTTGGGGCTGAAGCGGTTATTTTTATAGTGTGCTATCGATTTCACAGGTGAAGCGGAACTACCAAGGATCGACCCATATGAGGGATGGCCACGAGTAAAAAAGAGGAAAACTCACGTGGAACGTCGTGTGCCATCATTTATCAACAGAACTCCCTTTTGAAGCGGTGGCTCTTCCCACAGATTGGCCTTTTTTATCGTTTGCTTGAGTGTTTTTTTCTCGATATGTTTTTCTTTTACCCTTCTAACAGATTGGTTACATAAAGCTTAAAAAAAACGCCAATTTAATAAACTATAACATAAATGCTTGGTTTATGGAATGGCAGATACAAATCTATGATCGAAGCTATTTGTTTTAAAATAAAGTATTCGTATTTTTTACTCTTTTTTTCATTTATATCATGTAGTCAGATAATGAAATTTTCCGATATTATTTAATAGCAGGATCGAATTCTTTGGTAATAAATAAGGTTCAAATGGTTCATTCATATATACAAATGGTATATATTTCATTTAAAAAAATTTACCATTATGTTTTACTCAAATAAAAAGCTAAGGAAAAGTGTTTAATTTTTTAACAGTTCATACTGTTTGAGGACTGGTCTATTTTTAATTTTAACTTAAACTGGTCAATAGGAAACCATTTCCACTGCTGGAGCTTCACAATTTATTATAAAACTGAAAAAAATTATGCACTAACTCTATAGAATCCAAATATCATATAATATTTTATATCCTCTATAATGGCAAAAAAATCCTCACTTACGACAGATTTTTTATCAATGCATATTCATACAGTTAACATATAATATCGGTTACAAAAATCACTAATAGGGTACATTTTCTGTTATAAAATATTATGACTGTAAACTAATAAAACAAAATTTAATAAATATTCCAAAACAGCTTGATGAGATTAAATTCTCATTCTACATACAGTAAAAATCCTTCGTGAGATTTTATTAAATTACTGGATCTTATGAATAACATTTCCTAAACTTACAAAATTTATTATTTAGTTCAACATAAGAATTTTGGAAAAGTTTTAAAGCGCTTAATCTTTTCTCCTAAATGAGTCATGTAAATCTTACTCAAATGACTCCTCGTATGAAAAAAATAATCGTAGAACAAAATCAACCCAAGTGAAATCTAATATGAGCCAATCGTTGTGTCAATATAAGTTTTAAAATATATCTTTTCTTTTAAATTTATATTCGATGTTTATATTTTAGATTATAATTGTTTTGTCAACAATGATTAGATTAATAAAATTGCCAACAATATGAAACTAATTCTCTTTGAATCATTTGAACCAATTGATAACTTTTTACCAATCAAGTACATATGTAATGACAAATGAACAATAAAACACCAAGTACAGTTAAAATCTGATCAGCAATATTAATAATTTTACTACACACACACACAGTTTCATAAAAAAAACTCATATTATTAAATCTGAGACAAAGAAAAAATATGTAAACTAGAAAGCTATAGGACTCGCATTTTAGTTAAGAATTACGAATTTTAAAGTTTATTGAATTTAATATTTTTATTTGTTGCTAAATATATAATATAGCATATGTAGAATGAATGATTTTGGGTGACTTTTAATCAAATGCATCACTTTCATTTTTTACTCTGATTTTATTTCTAAAAATAAATTAAAAATGGTGAGGCTTTCACCAATTTCTTGGATTTTCAAACATGAATTGCAAACTTTTAAGAAAATATTTTTGATTCCTTTCAACCATGAAATATGGTGCATTATAATGATTAAATACACTGAAATAATGGTATATATTATAATTATATATCTAATTTTATTTTCAATGTATTCACCTCAATATACCACATTTTGACAAAAATATGATACTATATCTGTTGTATTTTAATGTTTGGTATGATTCTACATAATTTTAAACTGATATGAAGTCAATGACTCTATGCATGATTTTTTTCCGCTATCTCAAGAGAACTGAAAAGGGTTCAGAATTGTTAAATACAATAAAACAAGATGAACACCTTAACATATTCATTGTTTTAAAATTTATTTTTAAAATTTCTTCAAAGCTCTTTATAGAGGTCTGAATAAAGACTTTATTTCATATTTAAACTACAATAGCAACTTTTATTCACAATAAAAACAAACTTGAAATTATCTTCATTATCTTAAATTTTGACATCCTGTATTGATCGATCAAATAGTCGAATGTTATTGTTAGACATTTTAAAAAATTGCCTCGTCTTTTCTTTTTGGTAGGATTTTCGCAGAGAACCATATTCACACGTCACCAGAGAGAAAATTTGAAAAACGAAGCATACGAAAAGCATAAAGGCTAACATCCGTTTATTGCTCTTCAACAACTGGAGAATCTATCCCGGGACATTTAACCACTAAAAATGTGGTCTTACCAAAAGTCTTTAGCAAACTCACTTTAACATATTTTGAGATGATGAATTATTTTGTCTTTTCAAGCATCTCCTAGAGAGAAATTTAATTTATCATCTATTACTCTATTAAATCATCGATAAGTTCTTACTACTTTCTTACAATAAAAACTTCATTTATAAATTTATAAAGTTTTTATGGACTCTATATTACTCAAAACATCTTTAACCACAAGACAAAATAACCAAACATGAAATTCGAAATGATAAGTTTAGTTAAAAATTTATTTGAATTCGTTAAGATTCCTGTTAACAACAAAAAAATCAGAACAAATACAAAGTAAGCACTTTTTTAATGTGTTTTGGATCTGACTCCATGAATTTCCTAGTTAAGGGGTCACAAAAGGCGTTTGAAATATTGCTTGACTGGCAAGACTTCATTGTGGTTCAGATAGGAACAATTATGCCATAATTTTTATAAAGCCATAATTGAAGATAAATGGTCCTCAATCCAACACTTCTAACACATCCAATTATTAAAATTTTACAGGTGAATGAAAACCGCATCATTGAGCAGCATTTATTATAGCGGCCTGATCATGGTTATCAGTTCTTCATCTGGTCACAATCTGTAGTGGTTTATTTTATTCATTGTTGGTGTATTTTGCATTTACCGCCTGGTTAGTCATAAGACAATAGAGCAACAGGAGGAATACAATGCACTTTCACTTTTCTACATACACACATCTTGTAGAGAATATTTGGAAGTTCTTGAAATATCCTTCCTAGTATCATATGCAGTATAATATATATAAGTGCAAACCTGAACCGGATGTAAATATGGATCGCAAACATGGGACAATATTCAAATGCCCTTGACTGTTAGGTTGCCCGCAAGGATGTGTGAAACACATACGGGCTCTTATCAACTTTCTCATCTTTTATAAATGTTTTGAGCTTATGGTTTCTAAAACATTATAAGAAATGTTGAAATCGATTATCAATTCCGATTTTGAGAAATTTTTCAATTAGGAAGCGCGCTACCTGGTGAACGTTTTTTGATTGAAAATTTCTTGCATTATCATATATCAAGTATGGTCCCGATACACATATTTAATGACAATCTGTTCACCCATTTTATTCACAGAATGCTATTTATAAGAAAAATAAGAGTATATATCGCAACTTTAGAGAATTTCAAGCTGCAACTATCATTCCGAAGGTAACTAAAATCCACTTTGGCTTAGTAGACTATTTCTTAGCCTCCTTTATATAAATAAACTTCTTGTATTTCAAATGAATGATAGTGCATTGTTGATTGTTTATATGATTAACCTACATACAAAGCGATTCAGGTGAGTCCCGGACCCATTAACCTTTTAGGTTAATGGGTTTGGAATACTCGCTCATCACCAAGTGCTTAATAATTTTGAACCACGGTCAGGTGACGAGGTCACAGCTGAGCTGGACCCTCCTCTCCACATCTATGCTACACCAGCGAAAAGACTTTGGATGTCACATATTAACGTGGACACATCCTCAACCCACGGAGGTCCAGCAACTAAGTGATGGAGGGTACGTGGTCACCTTCTCAATCACTCTGCCTGCAGCAAATGATGTTTCACTTTGCTGATCTTAACGGAAAGTAGCATAAGGCACACTGAGCCACTGAAGCTCACATGATTCATATATTGGGTTGGCAACTAAGTAATTGCGGATTTTTTTCAGAAGATCAAAGAAAATTTTTTCATGGAATTAAATAACTTTATTCTTTAATTTATTGCCCATTTTGATCAATGACCTTTTGCCATCTTTAAGGCAGCATCATAATCCCACGTTCATAAAACTTCTGGTTTTTATTAGCAAAAAACTTAATCAAGTACGATTTGACATCATCATCATTATTGAAATTTTTACCATTCAAGAAGTTTTGTAAAGATCGAAACAAAAAGTAATCAGATGGTGCAAATCAGGACTATATGGTGGATGTGGCAAAACATGCTAACTAAGCTCCAATAACTTTTGCCGAATGACCAAAGATGTGTGTGTCCTTGGATTGTCATAATGGAATACAAATCTTTTCGATTTGTCAATTCGTGCCGCTTTTCTTCAACTGCATTGTTTAATTTCGTTAGTTGTTCAATGTAGACATCAGAATTGATCGTTCGGTTGGGTGATAAGAGTTCAAAGTAGACATTTCCTTTGTAATCCCACCAAACTGATAACAAAACCTTCTATTGATGAATATCAGCTTTTGATGTTGTTTGAGTTGGTTCACCTGGCCTGCTCCAGACATCGCTTGATATTGTTGTAAACAACCTATTTTTCATCGCTAGTAATCAGTCGTATTATAAATGGATCATTTTCATTACGTTTCTTTAGCAAATCGCAGCTGTTAATGCGTGCCGTTAAATGAGTTTCTTTTAGTTCATGAGGAATCCATGTATCGAGTTTTTAAGCATACCAAAGTGTTTTAAGTGATTTTCAATGCATGTATGTAATACATGAAGCTTCTCTGAAATCTCACGTGTTGTACTGTGATGATCCGAATCGGTTATTGCTTTGATTAGGTCGTCATCAACTTCAACTGGACGACCAGAGCGTTTTTCATCTTTGAGTGAAAAATCACCAGAACGAAAATTGGCAAACCAACTTTGACACTGCCGTTCTTGTAAGGCTTCGTCACCATAAACAGCACATAACTTTTTATGAGCTTGCGATGCGTTTTTCCCTTCGCGGAAATAAAAAAGCAAAATATGACGAAAATGTTCCTTTTGATTTTCCATTTTTCAACGAACGTCAAACGAAAACACGCAACCGATCAAAAAACTTTTTTACTGATTGACAGCTGAACTTCCAACTATCAAATAACAAAATGTGTTTTACATTTGTACTACGTCTGCAAACCTAAAAATTCAACTGAACTATGAGTGAAATCCACAATTACTTAGTTGCCAACCCAATATATATATATATATATATATATATATATATATATATATATATATATATATATATATATATATATATATATATATATATATATATATATATATATATATATATATATATATTGAAATAAAGAATTTACATCATATGTTTGCAACGATGAGTAATCCATTTCATTAGTATTGCAGCGCATACACATAACGAGAAGTTGTAGTGCTATCTACAAGCACAACTATGTAAAGGAAGAATAGACTGCCGATTTGAAGTACAGCAATTATTTTGTTGTGCGTTTCATTGGTATAAGGTGTTTAATATGCCTCGTAAAAGACGTAGAACGTTTTTATATACACACATAGAGAGAAGTTGTAGTGCCATCTACAAGCACTATTTAAAGGAAGAATAGATTTCCGATTTGAAATACGGCAATTGTTTTACTGTGCGTTTCATCTGTATAAGGTTTTTAATATGCCTCGTAAAAGACATAGAGCATTTTTCGAGTAATTTTACGAGTTCAAACAAGGAAAAATAGTAATTTGTAGGGATTGTAGATAATCCATCGGAGAAATAGTTGATTGTGCTGGATGAAACCAATCAACTAACTGTGATATAGACTTGTAATTCAACATCGTTTGAAACTGAGTGGAATGACTGGAAAATATCCAGTTCTTTTTTACATTTGACTCAAACCACAAGCCCTTGCGATAAGCGATGAACATGGACAATCAAATTGAGCGACATTATCTGTCCGCTTATACCATGATGGTCGGATTTTGAGTCTGGAAATACAGCTATGAGAGATTGCTTAACTGTTGCGTCATACACCGCCATATTAGTCCTGCATCCGGTATCATGGTTTGAGTGATTTCGGATTTCACTCTCACATTTTTCTAGTGCGCATTGCCAGTACACTGAACTCCAATGGGTCCCGGCTTCAAAATCGCGAAAACTCCAATCGTATTGAGACAGCATCGTAAATCTGACTTGTCGATGAATTTGTTGCCTGTCTTCAAATCGCATTCTTCGAGCGACTGTAAACAAGGCGCACCTCACCATCGAAGGTCTGAGTGAAATTTATAGAAACTTCATGGTGATTTTAATAAAAATCAGCTTATTTTTTTTAAATGATTGTAGTGTGCCGATTAAATTATTACAAAATTATACATTATGCTGTAGATTTTGTCACTGTATTATCCGCTATTGGGAGTTATTCAAATCCAAAAATTTTCTTAATCTTGAATATTTGGAATTATGTTAATTATAGTTAGAAAATGACAATGCACTTATGATAAATTAATTTCGAAATTAAAATCGAGAGTTTATAAATTAAAAATTTATTTAATACACACAAACTTTCAATTTACAGATATTATTCCACAGTTTTAACAATGAATATTAAATTATATATATTTATATATTAAAAATTTAGTATTCATAATTATAAAACTGTAAATTAATGGTATATAAAACTATCAGAAAATATGGAATTTATAATTGAAATCGAAATTAAAGTTTTTTTTTCTTTATCCTGTGACACATAAAACAGTTTTACTATCAACAAGGTTTTTTTATTTTTTTTTATTTGAAATTTTATTGTATGTCACAATTCCTGTTTTATATCTGCATTTCTGATCAAGACGTGTACTTGTCATATATACTTCCCCATCATAAAAGTTAAAGTTAATCCTAAAGGTTACTCATTGAAGAATGTCGTCGCATTTTTGATAAAAGAAGAGAGGCTTAAAACATTAACTTCTGTATTAATTAAACATTAGGATAGCCTGATTAAACAATATCAAGAAAATATTGTTACTCACGCAAATGCATTAGTTCTTACTCGTTTAAATACTAAGCAGAAAATCGCAACTAATTGTAAATTCGAACTTCAGTCAGTTAATTTACACTTAACACAGTTGCAGGTAATGTTCTCTACTTGCACGTTGCCAACTAAATGCGCACCGCAAAGTTAAAGAATTTTCTAAACGAGATGTTTCCGTGTATGAAAAAAATTCCATTCTGTCCAGTCTCCAATCGAATATCCTATACAAGGAATTTTAGACTTTAAAATGATATTTATTTCTTATTAGCAACGTTTGCCTAATTTGGCGTCTTTTTAGCCAATATGCCTAGTTAACCGCATTGCAATGTACATCGAATAACTTTTGCGTATAATTTAATACTGTTGATCGCAAATTAAATGTTAATTTATAACATTATAATTAACATAAAATTAGCTGAAAATAACCTATTTCTCTTAGCACATTTATATTCCTCTCTTAGTTTTATTAAATTTTTGTTTTAAAACAAAAATAATCTAATATTGTAGAAATACGGTTGAAGTTACTGAAATTGTGACGTACGATATTTCTTATATCTGAAGTTTATGCGATTTTAGAGAGAATTTGTCAAAAGAATTTGTGTTCCTGTATATTTCAAGCCGTATTGTTTGTATCTCGAATATATCTCCATATTTTTCAGATGCAAAACTATAACAGTGTTTTCTTTGAGGATTTGAGTACAATATAACACGAGAATCTTTTTCAAAAAATATTCTAGTTTTAGCTTTTCCGTATTCAACATAAAAGGATCGATGAATTTTTTATGTTTCTGTATGATATTATACCCTTTTATATAAGAAGAGAGCTCTTGTTAAAAATCATGAAAACTTATCTTGATGTTGCATTTAAAGAAGGTAACTTTTCCTCGTAGCAGGTAGAAGACACTAAATTTAAATCTGCATCCTGAAAAATATATTCTTCAAAAATTTTCCTGGAAGCTTGTTTTTTCCTCTTTTCTTACTGTTCTTAAAATAACTTTTGCATACATGAAAATCCTTTCGAAACACTCCAATCATTTCAGTCAAAAAGAATGTTTTTTCTCAAACATCACAAATAGAATAAATATTTTTTTTAGTTAGTAGTGATGGATTAAAGAAAACAGTTACTGTACGAAAGGATGTGTTCAGTTATAAAATATTTCATATTATTTGAAAATTAATTTTATAGATTTTTTTTTTTTTTTTTTTTTTTTTATTCTAAGAATGCATTATACTCTGAACTTCTGATTCTAAATTTCCCAAAAATCGTCAAATTATTAAAATTACAATTTATTCAGAAATAAAGTGTTGTCAACTTATAAAATAAATCTTATGAATGTAATATAAATTTTATTGTGTGAGTTCTTATCTATTACTATATTATAATTGTGTAATTAGAAAATTTTTATGATATTAAAACTATAGTTTTCCAAATTTAATTTGTAGATAAGTTACTCCTAGGGACCGTGAGAGCCTAATGGCTAGGCCATTGGCCTTCCGTCTAGCAGGACGAGGTTCGATTCCCAATGCCACCAAAGACCACCGCAAAATACATGCGATATACAGTGAGTGTAAAAAGTATTCGTACAGTACGACAATTGATTTAAAAGAGATCCGTTCATAAAAATTATTAACATAAATTCCATTTTAATTAATTAGGTATACATAATAGAACATATTTTCACTAGTTTCATGTGAAATTTACACAAAAATAATTTTATATGTGAATAAATATTTACGAAACTGAAACAATCCAACATCTTGTGGTGTAAAAAGTATTCGTACATCAGGCATATATTGGACAATACAATCATAATATTACAGTTAATTCCTTGTAGGATATCCTTTAGTTCGAATAACTGCCTTGAGTCTCTTTGGCATCGATTCCACCAATTATGCTGTTATTGAGTTAGATATGGCGTCCCATTCTTGATTAAGAGCCGATTTCAAATCATTTTTATTAGAAATATGTCTGGATCCAATATTTTTATCTGAACGTCCCATAAATTCTCGATGGGGTTGAGGTCCGGCGATTTAGGAGGAAATTTCATGAACTTTGGGGTATTAAATAGTATCCAGAGCCTTGTGTTTAGGGCTGTGTGCTTGGGGTCGTTATCATGCATGAAAACGTAATCACCATTCAAGCCCATTTTTGTTGCATTAGGTCCTAAATTATTGTTTAAAATGTCAATATAAAGTTGATGATTCATAATGTCTTTAATAAAGACTAATTTGCCCACTCCAGAAGCACTCATACACCCCCAAACAAGTAGACTTCCACTCCCATGTTTCACTGTTGGCACTAAATTCTTAGGATGCATTTCTGTATTGCGCTTTCTCCATACCATTCGTCTCCCGTCCGATCCAAATATGTTGTATTTGCTTTCGTCTGTAAAGCCCAGAAATCTTTTTCCAGAAATCTGGACTTTCGTTAACGTATTGCTTGGCGAAAGACAATCGCAGCTTCCGATTCTTCTCACTAACAAAGAATTTTCGTCTCGCAACACGGCCATGGAAACCTTCATTTCTGCATGCAGTTCGAACAGTACTTACAGAGAATGCTGTTCCCATGTTCTTCAGTTCTGATGTTAATGTAGGAGCCCTTATTTTGGGATCCTTCTTTAATGAATGTACCAGAAATCGTCTGTCAGAAGATGTCAGTAGACATGATCGCCCAGTACGAAAACTGTTTTGAACCGTTAGAGTGGCAGCAAACTATTTTATGATTGACTGCACAGTTGAACGGCGTCTACCAACCAAATCAGAAATCTTGTTGTACGATTTACCATTTCTACGGAACTTTAAAATCAGTTCTCTTTTGGAAACACTTGTCTCTTTACTTTTACGATCCATTACAGAATTTCTAGTTTCTCACTACATTAAAATTTCCACTGAAGAACCTTTTAAGTAACTTACAAGGTAATGTCAATTAACTAGATCTTAATGGCTAAGCCAATCACAAAATATAACTAAAAAAATTGCATTTCTTTTAGTGTACGAATACTTTTACACCACAAGATGTTGGATTGTTACAGTTTTGTAAATATTTATTCATGTATAAAATTATTTTTGTGTAAATTTCTCATAAAACTAGTGAAAATATGGTCTACTATGTATTTATTATTAATTAAAATGAAATTTATGTTTATAATTTTTATGAACGGATCTCTTTTAAATCAATTGTCGTACTGTACGAATACTTTTTACACTCACTGTACATGCTCGTTAAATCTGTGGAATCGAAAGCCTTGTGGTTGATCTTTGAGCAGTTACCATGGATATATTGATCAGGAGAAAATTTCCTTTCCCTCCAGATCAATGTCAAAAGTGAAGGAGGTGGTGACATCTATCGGAAGAGTTAAAAGCAAAGTCATACTTTCAGCTTTGTGATGCTCTGGTTAAACAAACGAAAGACGCTCTCTATTGACTTAAATTCGCATAGCCATGGCATAGCGAGCTTGGCTTGTCCAAGTGTCATAAGTAACAACAACAGTTACTCAAGATGTGACTAAGCGAAAAACTATTAAAAATAAGAATTTTTTTGTATCTTAAAAAACATTTATTTTTGCGCTCAGGACAATCCATCCTATAAAATTAAGCTCGCTATGTGGTTGCCGAGCTGGCAGCTGAATGACTTTTCTCTTTTTTTCCACTGTTCGTAAGTTCGATTCTTACATCGAGGGTGGGTGTCCGCAGTAATTCAGAATCCACATTGAACTGTAAGTCCATTTTCAATTTTCTCGCATTTGAAAAAAAAGTTATTGTAACATACCAACTAAATGAATCTAAATACGAGCAAGCTGTATATTAGGAGGTAATAGGTATTGATCACATTTGACTTTTTCCATAATATTCTATCATCATCCCGATTATTTTACCATAGATAATAATCAATAGCCTAATTTTTTAGATCTAGAAATATTTTTCTTCGAACTTCAACATTAGTCAACCTAATTTTCATTAAAAATTCACTTTTACCGAATGTGTAAGTAACTGGATAAAAACTGTTAGACTATTTTAGGGACACTTTTTTTATTCATAGAAACCAAAATAGTCATAGAAAAGTTTTTTGTCTCGATATTAAATTCTCCATTATTCTCTCAAAAAACGAAATGTCCTTTTAGAAGAAATAAAATCGCATTTAGGACTTCTCAATAACTTTACACCAACTCCAATTAACTCAATGTTCTTTTATCAATTGTTTCATAAATCGTTCTATTCTTTTATTTCATCGATAGATAAATTTTTTCCTTTATCAATCATTCCATTCCTTTGTTTCATCAGTCGCTCCATTATTTTGTTTCATCAATAGTTATATTCTTTTGTTTTATCAACAGTTCCATTCCTTTACCAACTGTTTCATCAACAGTTCCATTCCTTTACCAATTGTTTCATCAACAGTTCCATTCCTTTACCAATTGTTTCATCAACAATTTTATTCCTTTACCAATTGTTTCATCAACAGTTCCATTCCTTTACCAATTGTTTCTCAACATTCCATACCTTTTATTATTTACAAATGTCTGTCGTTTGACCGCTAGGGCATTAGACAATGGGGTCTCCAATATTTTGCAACACGACAAGAAAAAACAGATAGTGCAGAGCACTTGTCCAAATGTGAAGCAGTCATAACATGTCCAGACATACAAAGAGAACACGTAGGGGAGTCCATACCTTTACCAATTGTCTCATCAACAGTTTCATTCCTTTACCAACTGTTTCATGAACAATTTCATTCCCTTACCAATTGTTTTATCAACAGTTCCATTCCTTTGCCAATTGTTTCATCAACAGTTCCATTCCTTTACCAATTGTTTTATCAACAGTTCCATTCCTTTACCAATTGTTTTTCAACTTTCCATGTCTTTTATTATTTACAAATGCCTGTCGTTTGGCCTCTAGGCCATTAGAAAACGGGCTCTCCAATATCTTGCAACACGACAAGAAAAAACAGATAGTGTAGAGCACTTGTCCAAATGTGATGCAGTCATAACATGTCTAGACATACAAAGAGAACACGCAGGGGAGTCCATACCTTTGCCAATTGTCTCATCAACAGTTCCATTCCTTTACCAATTGTTTCATCAACAGTTCCATTCCTTTATCAATTGTTTCATCAATAGTTTCATTCTTTGGTCAATTGTTGCATTAACTGTTCTAATCTTTTATGAATTGTTCCACTCAGTCATTAAATGTTTATTAATTGTTCCATTCTTTTGTCGAATGTTTCACCAATAGTTCACTTCTTTTCCTAATGCATATAAATTATACAAACACAAGTAGGAATCCTTAATTAACTGATAGTTTTTAAATATTCTGCAATACTCTTTCAGTGTTCGTATAATTTTAAGTATTTTGTCTGTGCTTTTCATGCTCTGTAGACTGTACTACAAAACTGTGCTGAACCAGTACTGTAAACGGTGAACATAATCAAAGTATTTTTAAATTACTGATTTTTCTTAATTTTAATCCTTTCTTATTTACGACAATGTTATAGATGTTGGCTATAACATTGTCGTATGTTTGTATATGTATACTGTTTGAATGATAACAAACAGTAAAGCCTATTTTACTGTTTGTTATCATTCAAAAATGAGTCACTGAGTTGCTTTCAAGCAGCTCCTATATACAATTTTACGTTTCATCTCTATGTTTATTTTACGATGACAGGAAACATTTAATATTACATTATTCATTATTGTAAACATTATTGTGTTTTCTATATTCATTGTATGACATACTTCCTTTATCTGAAGACTTTATTTCAGTTAAGTTTTCTCCATTCTCATTCCTTAAAAATGTTTTTTCTATTTAAAAAAGCTTTAAAACTTTTTTTCTCCTTTATAGATATTGCGATATTTTTTTTTCAATGCTAAAACAAACAAAGCTTTTCTAGAAGATGTAATAAATAATATGTGTGTTAAAGCAACAAGCTGTATATTTTAAAGTTTATAAAATTGAAGCAAACATATATAACAGATAAATAATAATTCAATGTAGTCAATTCATCACCAGGCGGTTCTTTTGCTTTTAGTGCTTGCTTGTCATGTAACAAATTCCAAACGTAAATTATTCACTTTATATTATTGTGTATATTCGCATTTTAATTTTGTAAATTTTCAATCTAATTTTATCAGGAAAATTGGTAGCAATACTTTTAATTTTTACACATATCTAATAATAATAATAAAAACACCGTTGTACATTTGTACTTTTTTCAAGTTCTTCAACATTTAATAAGCAAAATATTTTCCACAAATGAAGGAAAAACGTAACATTTTGATAAAGTCTAAATCCTTATATAGGCAAGAGAAATTTGTAATCAGAATTGTCTTATAAGCAATGACAGATGATAATAAAGCAGTTTATATCATTGATATCTGCCAATTTTTTTTTTGCCAAAATAATCACTTATCTAATCACTATTTTACTTTACCAACATTTTAAAAAATTAGTTCCACTAAAATGCTTGTCAGTGACAGCATTGAAGACAACATGATGATAAATTGGAGACAAATGATCAAACTGGTGAAAAAAATATCAGTTTAGGACTTCTTGTAATCTATTTGATTCAAATTCAATGCAGTTTATGCTGCATTGAATTAAAATTCAATGCAGTTTTATCTAACAAACAAAAAAATCCATCAAGCATACTTGACATGTGATTTTGACGTCATATGAAATGAGTCAATTACTACATTCTTTATCTTTCTAATCTTCATCCTAAAGATGAAGCTATGATCATTTATTTTGTCAGCTTTTTAAAATTTTATCAAATATCACTCTTTAATTTACTAAACAAAAGTTTTAATGATTTCATTAATTTTTTCATTCATTAAACTTGATTTAATTAGCTTTTAAAAGGAACTTAGTGCGTGAAGGATATTTTTTATTCATATTATTTTTTAAAAACATTCAAATAACTCAGAAACGTTTCACAATCACTTTTAACATCCTGTCTTATGGACAAAAATGTATTCTTAAATAATAAATAATCCCAAACGCTACAAATATTTTTAAAACACGTAGCTATAATTGAATATTTACTCGATAAAAATTTACTTATTTTATATAAATTATTTCTGTTTTCATAGACTGTGGAAAACACATCATATAGACATTCACGTTTGAAATCAATCAAAACCTTTTATATTGACCAAATGCTTTTGATTTTAGTGTATTCATTTTTTCTTATACCTTCTCTTTTATACTATCAAGACATGAACAAGAGCTTGAATAACACAAAAGTAGCATATGACAAAAGCTTGAATAGGACAAAGCATTATTAATATCAAACATAAATTATTTGGATGTATACAATAACTCAAAATTTTGCTAAATTGAAGTATAATTAATTGAATTATTGGAATATGATTAATTAGGATTATATAATTAACTAAGGCACAGATGCCGTATAATCCAGGATACCAAATTCTGAGTTTGGTGATTTTTTTTGGCGTATTTATGTATCTAGCAACCTGGTTTTTATTACGTCAATGATATGGAAACCTATAAAAATTATGCAGAAAATTCTATTTTAGAAACTTTAACTTTTAAGTCATTGCGCACGACGCAATACGTTATCTTGGCAACATTTCTTCATCACCAAAAAAATTAGGATTCGACATCCCGGATTATACGGCATTTGTGCTTTAACTAATTAATTTTTTAACTCTTAAGCAACATTTGATTTCATTCCTGAGTGTTTTACTCTATATTATTAAGATTGATTTTAATGAAACATTAGTTACATTCAAATGGAAAAATCATTAACATTTATTTAAATTAACATACGAAAATTATTACTAAATAGATGTTAGCAAATAAAACTACACTTTTTTTGTGAAAACTACGAGTTTTAGTTTTAAACAAAGAATCAATGTATAAATAGTAAATAATTTTAAATAAAGACTAACAATAACAATAAATAACTAAAATAAATCATATATTTGCGCATCCAGTCGTTCTAAAGAAATGCACTTTGCAATAAATTCAGTGAGATATGTAAAACATTTTGAAATCAAAGCTATGGAATAATTCATTTTTATCCATCATGGCAAATAAGCAACAAAAAATGTGGAAAAGTAGTTATAAATACATACTTAATGCGCATCATAAAATTCCAAAACAATTACATTTTTTATGATTTTGCCCTTTATGATATTGTGATACTTGCCCCTATAAATTTCTAATCGTATAATTTCTTTATTTGGAAGAAAATGGTGAAAAATAAAATAGTTATGATATTATTATAAGTTTACAAAATACTTCCTTGTAGATTTTTAATTTTTTTTTATTTATTTTTTTTTTTTACTTCTATATACCCGTATGAAATGAAACGAGGAACATGTTTTTTGCTTTTGTGAAATGGAAATACTGATTGGTTAATGACGTCATAGAAATAGCTTTGACAATGTTAGATTTTACATGCTTTTTGATTCTCTTTAATGAAAATATCATAAAAGGTTTCTATAAAAAAGATCTTTATTGAGATATATGACAAAATGACAAAAATATGTAATATAATACTAAAATAATGAAAAAAATATGTAATATAATACTAATTTATGACTGATATCGATTTAGATTCTTAAACTGATTTTTAATTTATAAACATTATTTGGGACACGCTGAAAATATTTATTAAAAAACAATTTCTTTTCAAGTTGAATAGAAAAGAAATAAACATATCTACGTTGTTCAGTTTTTTTTTTTTTTTTTTTAATTTATAAAAGAGTATTTAATCTATATTTATTGGTCCAAAAATTTTCATCGTGTTAAAAAAAGGTTAAATTGTTTTCATAATAATTTTTTATTGCAGCTTATTTTTTACATTATAATACCTACTCTAGCATTAGAATGACCATGCATTACTATGATAATTTTATTTATAATAGCATAATCTAGAATTATGATAACTATTTCAAAATATCTCTTTTTTGATTCATTTTATTTTCAACTTTTCAGAACGAATATCAATATATAATGATTCTATGTGATTACAATAATGATATAATTATAATAATGATATAATGAAAAAACACATTTATACTTTTAATTAAATAATAGTAATTTCTGATTTTCCGACTTCAAAATTATCTGACTTTATAAATATGTAATGATAAATTTTACAAGATTAGTAATTATTCGAAAAATAACATTTGAATATAAATTTTATAAATAGTAATTTCGTTTAATACAAAATACTGTCAAATATAATAATTCTAAATATATTATACACAATTTTTACTACCAAACTTGAAATAGAAATGAATTTTTTAAAATAATTATCTAAGATAATTATGTATTTCTGCTTTTTTTCCACTCTTAACAATTTTAATACATATTAAAAAGCTTCTTTTCAAAATTAAAAGAAAACATTATAGTTAACTATTCTGAAAACTGTTTAGTAGTTAAAACCGAGTCATAAAAACTTGTTTTAAAGTATTTAAAAATTTTATTTTTACTTAACCTACGGTTTGGTAATTTCGTAATAAAAAATATCTTTGTAATTTAAAAAATTATAAGCAAACTTTACTCTGAATTAGAAAAATAAGAAAAGTATATTCAATTCTTAGCTTACATTTGCTAATGAATAGATAATAATATTTTATGATAGAAAATATATGGAAAACATTTTATTCCTTAAATAATTCGTTTTTTAAAAAAATTTATTTTTTTAATGCAAAGTACGTTTATTTATTTTTTTAAGTAATGCATAATCATACTTTTCAATAAATTATCTTATTTGGCGTCATGATTTCTTCTGATTGTTTCCTTCCTTGAACTAAAGTCGAATAAAAATGATCACGTGATCAGATAAAATACTGCGAATTAATTTGTTAAATTACTTAATAGGACTCAGAATCTGAGTTCTGAACGGAAAACTTGCAGAAAACTTAGAAGTTACTGTGACTTTTTCGCAGGGGAAAAGAAGCGATATTAGCTCAACCAATCACCGTTGAAGTTCTAAAAGTAGAAAGCAACGTATTCCTCGTTCCTGATAGGCTGAATTCTAAAATAGTGAATAATTGAACCAAGGAATTTAATTCAATTAGATTTTAGCTGATTTTTTTTTCTTCTTCCCTAGCTTTTTATGTGCATCCTTAAAGTATGAGCTTTTCATGCCTATTCACTTGATTATAAAGTCGATATATTAATTCCAAGCTCCTCAGCTCTTATTTGTTCTAATGAATCTAAAAATCTCAGAAAGCTCGTAGACGAAGACAAAAAATTCTGTAAAGTTTCTGCGATAAAAATATATCAAAATTTCAAGAAATTACATACTAGAACACAAAATTCTTAGAAACGGTTTCGCTGAAAAACAGTCACAAGAGTAAGTTAATCCACAAACTACTTTCTCGATAAAAAAATAAAACAAAGTATGGTCTTGTTTGCCTTTAATATTCTTTGTATTCCAATTTGATGGGAGAATTTTGTCATATAATTAAATTCAATTAACTTTTATCTTTTCATATATTACAGATGCCTTCGATGTTAAAAATACAATAACAAAATAAAGCTTGTTTAAGCTTTATTTTGTTGGATAAATAATCCGTTGGTTCAAGCATCCAAGTAAAAGCTTAAATATCAATCACGAAACAACTTTAAGTATTTTAAAATGTAAACACTCCTATATAAAATAAAGAAAAGATTATAATTGATCTTTCGTTGATGAAAATTTAAACTATGAAATGATTGCCTTTGGACTTAAATATTTTTAAAAAATCGTGTGCAGGACCTCATATAGGCATATTGTGAAAAGTCTATTATTAGCTGTAAATTCTTGCCATTATGATTAAAGTTAGGGCCACTTAATGATAACAGGCATGTCTCATTTACTATGGATGGATATGAAGCTAAATATGGAACACGGCTAAATGCAGAAGCAATGGCTAAATATTAGACAATATAAAATAATTGCAATGTCCTGGATATTTAAAGTTTCGATACGGTTGTTGTACTGAATACTGATGATGGATCTTCATGAAGTCAATTAAATTGTTATTGTTGACATATGATGACGAACAAGTTGCACATTAATGGCCATGTGTTGGATAAATAAGGTGGCTTTAGTATCCTGGATACTCTCCAATGACAGAACTCTACAATTTGTAAGGTAAAATCATCAGTTTTTAGGCTTAATTATTACGTCACCTAAGATTTTCAACTTACGTTTTAGTTTTGCTTTTTTCCTGTTGTTGAATAGTAACATTAGTGGTCACTTTCTAGAAACTAACAGAATTATCTTAACTTACTTTTTACTGGTTTCTGTCAATATAACTGATTTTAAGGTACACTTAATTGAATAAATAGTCGTTAATGTTATTGTATTCAGTCATTTGGGTATTATTTAAAAAGCATCCGTAACTTTCAGTTTTGCTGTGATTATGTACATTTTTTGAAATCCGCAGCAGGCTCTACTTCTGATTTGAAGAGTTTCAAGCAGCGATAAGATTCAAAGAAAAATATTTATTACATGAAATTGAATAAATTGACGCAATATAGTCTCAAAAGACTGCAAAATAACTCAAAGAAATTGTCTGACAAAGTAAATATATCTGAAAGACCCATAATTGCAGATTTTTTAGCAACGAAAAACAGGAAAAACTGAAGCAAATAGAATATGTAGAAATGGGAAAGATAAGGTAACATAAACTGAAATTGGCACGAATTCATTTAACGTCTCCAATGGCAAGTGAGCCTCAAAAGTCTATAATTGTGGTTTTAAATTTTCATTTGCTGAAATTAGAGCTTAGGTGATATAGCGGCGACATTAATAGTTGGAGGTTTTTTTAGTGTCAATTCCGAGATTCATAATGATGAAGAAACTACGTCTGAAATAAAATATTTCAGTGTAATGCTTAAGCTATTGTATTGTTCTTGAGCTTAAGTAATAGAAAGTTTTTTATCCACAAAAACCGTTTGGATAAAAACAGTTGATGGTATATAAGCCTGGTTTGGAACCGATGAATTTTAGCTGGAGATTTGTGTTAAAAAAATGTTTGAATTGATAATTTTGGCGCATAAAAATGAACAAATACCAATTTCTATACAATAAATTCGAATCGTATTTTATATCATTAAAGAATTTATAATTAGATGCTTGCATATGACGTTATCAGATCCTCGCGGAAGAAATTGTCTGCTTACTTTCAAAAGGAAATCGAAAATAAATGCGAATTACGATTCATAAAAGTGAAATGCGCACTGTAATCTTTGATGAATTAGTATTAACTATCTGCATACTGAAATGAAGAGAAAAAGAAATTAGAATTGCACGTGAGTATAAACTTGGGGTAAAAAACATTTCTATTTATGCATTCAGTGTTCACGGGTCTCAAAACGTCTGTTAGAACTTATTAGCAAACGCTACGTTTCTCATCCTCGGGTGCCTTCTTCTTTTCGAAGTGAAAATGTCTAATTGGTTTTATACTTTATTCTATGATTAAATCTTATTTTTAAGAAAAATTCCTGAAGGTATAGAAGAGTTGCTTTTCCCGCAATTTCAATCGGTACTAAAGAACGGTTGAGACTAATTTGATGTGTTTTCTTATAGCTGGAAATTCAAACTCAGAAATGAGAATAAATTTTGCCAGTCAAATTGTTTTGATTTGAGAACAATTTTTTAAGAAAAGAGAGTATTTGATAGCAGAAAGAGTACCTATAGCTAAAATTTAATCACTATAGCTTCAAAGGATGTGAAGAAAGCGTGTTTTATAATCTGAGACGCACTAGAACTGAAGCTGATTTTCTGCCTATAAGCCTTTCAGCTAAGAAGCAAAGCATTTTAATAAGTAGGGTATATTAAGGATATCTTCGTATCCTTTATAACTGAACATTCAATTCATAAGTGAGAAGCTTTTCTGAAATGTTATATTTTAGAACATATGTACTTTTTTTTAATATGTGTAATTCTAGATGCTCAACGTAAAAAAAAATGGTTAAGAATGATTGAAACTGCAAGTTCTAAATTCAACATATGTAACGCCATTATGCCTAAAGGTGTTCCTCCTAACCATACAAGAAAGCAAATATCATATACTAGGTCTTTGTTAGTGCCGTCCAAGATTCAGAGTTCAAAAAACATATTTATATCGATTGATAAAATGAAAATTGCTAAAAAATGGTTATCATTTTCATCAACTGAAAATTAATCTTAAGTTATATCATTAACATTACTAAAGGAAGATTACGCTGATCGGTGTAATATTTCGATGTCTAAAAATTGTTGAATATTTTCGAATTTTAACCTTGACATTCAACATTAATTCATTAAATATTCTTGCGTAGTATATTGCAAACTGTTTATATTAAATTTTAAAAGAAATCAATAAACTTTATATAAAAAAATCAATGACATATATCCGATTTTATTTAAAATGTGAATTACGGTTAGTTTCCAATAAAAACTTAGTAGGTCATGAGCTGGGATATACATTTATTTCAGAATGTACATTTCAAATATCCCCTCATAATGAATATCAACTGACTTCAGCGCTTAAAATAAATCAGTAATACTGCGATAATCGCAATACTGCATTTTTATAAAAGTATAATAATTGAGAATGAGTAAACTTAATTAGTGCAAATGATAATAAAATTAATTTACTAATTGTATTTCTGAAGCAATTTTGGAAATATAATATCATTAGCAAAGGAGCGAAAAATATTTGTTAGAAGTTATTTTCAATTGATAATTGTTTGTATAACAGTCTAGAATCAAATCTTCAAAAAGCATTTATGTGCGCGCGCGCGACTTAATATTGAATAAATCACATTAAGTGATATTCTCACAAAATTTAATGCTAATCCATTCATAATATAATAAAGACGATTCTTTTAATTCTTGCATGTCAAACTACATAAATGAGTTTTCAATGGCACTGGGGTTTGTGACATTGGCTTATTAAAAAGTTTACTAAAAAATAACAAACTAGTGTCAATATTTTTAAAAAAAGTGACAACCGATTCCATTACTCCTATTCTGTTAGGAATCTGTTGTATGAGAGCTGGATTAATGAAAGCGTTTCCAGCAAAATTTTTGTTAAGTACCTTCACTTTTTACACATGAAGAATGATGAACACATGAATTCGACTGGAGTCAAAGGTTTAAAGTAGATTCCCAACAACTATAACCCATGAACTGTAGAAGTAAAGGCCACATCACTGATTATTCAACAACAGGTTTGATCGGTAGAATAACAGATCTTGTTTGAACTGGCTTACACCAGTCGCCAAGTTGGTAGCCGATTGATTAGCGCTCTTGACTTTGTTCTCAGCAGTTCGTGGTTTCAAATCCCACCTTCGGCTTGGATGTTTTCATTGGTTCCGAATCCATTTTAAATCGTAGGTCCAGATCTAATTTGTATTACTATGCAAAAATAACCGTTGAGCGACAAACTAAAATTACACCAGTCAGCTTTTTTGCTGCATTTATCAATGTATCTTAAAAATTTGTATATTGTCTAGTCTTTCTTTGCTTAAGATCAAAAAGAGAGTTCAGAGAAAGGGTTATCAGTTCAAATATTCATCTTATAACTGAACAATGAAACAATTATAACTGAACAACAATTATTATTTTATTTGGAAACTTAATTCGCAACAACCAGTTACCTTGGTATCTTCATACCATGTATGTACACGTACATAGAGAGAGAGAGAGAGATGAATACAGAATGATTTCATAATATAAAAAATCTCTTTATTTGTTTTAAATCTCATTAAAAATACAACTTCCCAAAATCTTGCACTTCTACAATATATTTTGGATAATATAAATACATAATTTTCATTATAAGAAAATAAATGTCATGTAACAAACTGGAATAAATTAAAAATAAATGAAAATTTTAATCAACAATAATTAATATGAAATTATTTGATATTTTGATTAAAATATGAAATTGCATAGATAATTGATAATAAGTAATTTTTGAAAACATTACTCAATCATTTTTATCATAAACCATACTAATGAGCACTCTTTTTACAAGATACTAGATATAAGTTGAAATAAAATAGACAAATATTTTAATAAAATAAATTCAAAAATGAAAATTTTTAAGATGTCACATTAGGAATTAAAAAGATATTAAAAATTGAGAGTAATTAATGATATATAATTAATACATCAAGATAAATACATGGAAGTTCTTATGTCTGCTTTTGACATTATGGAAATAGACACATGAAAATGAGTGAAAAGTATAATAACGCACTACTATAAAAGAAAGGAAATGTTACAAATATTAACCAATCACTGTTGGACAGAGGGAGGTAGATGTGCTTCTGCACGCACATCTGTGGGAGTGGGTATTTGGGAGTTTTCCTTCCTTTTAACATGTGAATACAGATCAGTATTTGTGAAAAGTGAAAGTGATTTACGTAATGGATATTAGATTATAATATACATTACAATAACCTTCAAATCTGTAATCATAGTAATTCATTACACACACAATAAATTACAATGATCTTCAGCTGTTAGGTAATTTCATTATGAGGTTTCAAAATGTTAGCCAGTTAGTGTGAATTAATGTCAGATAAATATTTATTGAAATTTAAGTTGCAGATGCACTTTATACAAAATGAGTGACAAATTCAAAAATTAAATACACGATTAATTCCAATTTCATAAAAGAGGATGACGATTTGAAAAATAAACAAAAATTGCATATAGCAAAGTAATCCATTTCAAAATATTTGAGTCTTATTTAAAATAACTATTACTCAAGGTCTCTAAAAAGTCATGGTCTTTTAAAAAGTTGTACATTTCAAAATACTTAAAAGTTAAAAACAGTACTCAGTCAATTATCAAAAGACTGCAGGTCACAATCATTTATCAAAATAATAATAAATCTGAGATTCATAACCTGGAAAAAAGTGCATGATGTTAACTTCTGTTACATGTAAACTTCTAAGAAATATATTCAAACCAATCAGTAATACAATTTGATCAAGTTTGTTCTATATCAATTTAAAACACTTAGATTTAAGTAATAAAACAACATATTTTGTTTAGGGTTAAATAAAAATTTATATAAAAAAACTTTACACGCTGAAATAAAAATATACTTCTTCAAAGCTCTTCAATATTTTAAAAGCTTATAATAATACCAGAGCATATGCACCAATTTTATTTTAAATACATCAAATATAAATATATTCATAAAATTAAATAACAACCACAATTTATTTAAACATTTATTCTATAAAATTATTTCATCTTATCACAGACTGTATATAATTGCATTGCAATATTTATGTTACTCAATGTAAGTTTTACACAAAATTTCATAGTTACTATTCATGCTTTTCATTGCTGTATACCAAAAAATATAAAAACATAAACTAAAAGAGAGAATAACTTTTTTTATTTTTGATTGAAATTCTTTTAATAAACTTTCATGCTTTATATTATGTACCTGATAAGTTATACTACTTCTCATGATAATATTGTCACAACAGTGTAATCACGAAAAAAATATTAATTTCCCTGCCAGAATAAAACTGTTCGAATTAAAATCTAAAAACATTTAATAATGTATAAAGCATTTAACAGAATTATTCCTGTTCTAAATGAAAATAGTGATTAATTATTTTCATTCAAAACAGGAAATAATATATAATGGATAATTATTTTCATGTGAAATATAATAGATTCTCACAAATATTTATAAATAGATAACTCTTAAAAATAAAGTATTTAACACGTGATTTCTCATTAAACTAACTCACATCACAAAACAGGACACACTAACACATGACAAACATTCACACATCACATCATAAATAACTTGACATAGATGACTAGATCACTTAAATACTCTGTTATTTTATACATAAAGTATTACCAATTTTATACATGTAATTTTAAAATTATGCATACAAAATAACGAAAGCAAATTTTTTCTCAAAAAATATGTTTTCAGATATGAAAATAACTTTTTGTATACATAGGCAAAAACCTTAACAAAGATCAATGTCTTTTTATCGTGATATAAAATTCTAAATTTCTACTTATACTTCATTCTGAAAAATTATAGCATGGCTTATAATTAAAAGATAATAATTCACAATAAAATAAATTTAAATTATTTTTAAAACTGAATTTGTTAAAATAAATTAACAATGCAAGTACAATGCAATAAAAGTTTTGACTAATAATAAAAAATATCAAGAAAAATAATCACATATATTCTTACAAACTGATGATAAGGATTAAAATAATTACATTTTTTAAATAGTCATATATATTAGCCATTTTTATTACTAATCAAATTTTGAAAATATTTCACTTGATACACAAAGAAGCAAACATACATAAATCCTATAAAATTATAAGAACAAATAAGAAAAAATAAAATAAATCAATTAGGACACATAAATAGATATGAAATTATTAATACTAAAAAAGATTTAATGTTCATTGCAATAGTTTCGTCACTTTATTTGGTTAGCGTCAATGCAATTATATTTTGTGACAAGAATATATTTTACACAAAAACAAGGTACAATTACAATTATTAAGGTCAGTAGAAATGACAGAAGTTATGAGAAGTCAGAATAAAAATACATAAATCGATAAAAAAAATAATAATGTAAGATTCACAAAAACGTAGAAAAACGGTTGCAACTAGTATTTCACAAATCTCATTCTTTGGGAAATCAAATAATACAGATCATAATTTTTTCACTCGATATTAATTTGATTACTCATGAGAAATCATTTTTGTGCCAAATCTTATTTTAATGTATTATAAAATGAAATTTACTTGTCATGTAACATTTATATTTCTATAAGCTAAGCATGTACATAAAAATTGCATTTTTATAATCATTCCATCATTCAATGAACTACAAAGTCTAAATGTATGTAACAGCACATTCCATATTAAATAAACTATAAATTCAAATACTTTTCAAATTCAAATGCATGAAACTTAAATCTTAATTACTGCAAAATTTTCCTGATTATATATACAGTTAATATATAATAAACTTATAAGTCATTCCATTACATTAAGCAGAACAACTCATGCTATTGCAATACCATTTATATAATGACGTTTATATCTTTTTCATTTGCACTGCTTGATTTTGATTAGTACGATGGCATATTCATGTTATAATACTTATAGCTTTCACCTTATTCTTGTAACTTTAAATGTTATACACAAAATTAAGAGATTAAGCACAAATAAATTGTACAAAAATATTTAAAATAACTTCAAGAGACAGAGCATCACATATCCTATCAATTAAAAACTATATGCAAAAATACATCATGTGTATTAATAAGACAGTAAATAATGTTGCTAAAAAACATTGTACTAAAAATGACCTTGGAGAATTGAGAAAATGAACTAAATTTAATTCGTAGTCAAAGGGAAATTGGCATAAATTACAAAATTTATTAGTAATTTAAGGTCAAAAATTTAAAATAAACATTGATGACATGAAATAAATAAGAAATGCATTTAATAAAAAATGAATAATCTTTTCCAAAAATATCAAAAAATGAATCTCAAAATTTAATTCATCAGTTCATTAGCAATATACAACTATTAATTAATATATTTTTAAACAATTTATGAAAAAATTGTTTATGAATTAATCTTTAAAAAGAACACCTAATGAATAATATGAAAATTTTTTATTTAAAAAATGAAGGTGCTCATAAATTGTTTACCATTAATTAATTAAATTTTAAAAAAATCCTTCTACATATAAATTAATGAAATAAACTTCAGGTGTACTTTAATAAAAAAGAATCTTTCAAAGTAAACTTAAAATTAAAAATTATCAAAAACAATTATTCTTAGAGGATAAAATAAAATATTTTTCAACTTTTCATAAAACATCTACAATAAAAAAAACTGTAAAAGAATGGTTTCTTATACAATTTGTGGTTCTCATTTATAGTAAAAATCTATTCTATGATCAAATCAAATATATCTATGCTTATTTAAAATTTGCAGAAATGTCAATTAAAACAAATGATGTTGTGATGGCAAACATTTTAAGTGTAGAAAAAATTTATCTTCAAGAAAACAATATGATCTTTGATTTTAAAAAAAGCAAACAATATAATGTAATAACAAGTTCTTAATGTCCATGTGATTTGAAGTATTTTTCTAAAGCGCTGATCACAATAAAATAACGTACGGGTAGGTATAATTGTGGGTATGACTTCGCAAAGAATACCTGTATGATGATAAGATTATTATATGTAAGATTTCTGTAACAAATATTAAATTTTTATTTGTGCCAATAAAAAATAATTTTCTTATATTCAATAATTTTATAGGAATAGCTTAATAATAAACTTTTAAAAAGTTCTCTAATTAACAACATAAATTTTTAATTAAAATAAATGTACAATTTTATATCTAAACAAAATCATTTATAAGAAATGGAAATATAAATGCATCATCTATTTGTAGCACATATATTATATAAAATAAATATTTGCAAAATAATGAATTTGTACTTCATCTGTATGATTTATGATGATGTGCAGTATAAAGTCTCATTAAAAACACATTTTCAGTTTTAGTAATTTAAGACCATCATATTAAAAGAAGAACATATTTAGGTATAAACATAAATATAACAATAACTTATATAAAAACTAAAAATAATGAATTTATCAAATAAGTTTGCATCATTGTAAAATAATTTATCATTGTAATTTAAATGTATCATAGAAAAAATATTTAAAAATTCTCACAATTTATACACATAATGATTTATCAAATTATATATTTTCCAAGGAGAAAGATAAAAATATGAAGAAAATAAATTATAAGAACAGTCTAGAATGTAACAAAGAAAATATTTTTGGAAAAATTATCTAAATTTTTGAATAATATATAAATTGGATGCACTCTACTTCTATTGGACCAAACATTTTTTATACGAATTAATATTTTTCTTTGATTTATTACATGAACGTTATAATCAATACTTCAAAAAAAATTATAGAATACACAATTTACATTCATGATAACTAAAACAATTATGTTTTTTAAAAAAATTATATTTTATTTGAGTATTTATTATACTGTTCAATCTCTAATAAATCAATCTCATTAATCATTAGTGATAGAAACAATAATTAAATGATTAATAAGTAAAATATATATTACAGAATTCAAATCACATTTCAAGTTTACTCCACTCCCTAAAATGCACCCTGGATGTATTTTTTATTTTTTACAAATATAGTCAAACATCTATTTTGCACTTTAATTCAATTGCTATGATTTAAGACTTTGAAGCTGAACAAGCCGATGAAATACTCCTTTTTTATGAAGTAATTCTTCATATTTTCCTTGTTCAATAACTCTTCCATTTTCAAGAACAACAATAACATCAGCTTTTTTCACAGTGGACAACCTGTGTGCAATGGTTATGACAGTACGTTCAGACATCAGTTGTTCTAAAGCACTTTGTATAAGATATTCACTTTCAGCATCTAAAGCACTGACAAAAAAATTTGAATTTACAAAAATTATTTATATTGTATTTTTAGTGGGAAAAAACTTCTAGAAATATTAAAATATTAATAAAGTAAAAAACAAGTTTTATCAATATTTAAAATTAAAACACTTCTAAAACTTAAAAAAAAATCACAAAAATATTCAGAAAAGTTGCTTTGTTACTAAAATAAAAATTAATGCATTTCTTTAATTTCTTTAATCATTAAAAAAATAAAAAATAAAGCAAGATATATAAGATTATTACATTTCAAACAGTACATTTAAATATCTTGTTCAATAATAAATTAAATTTAAAAAATTGGTTCACAAAAAAAGTACCTAAGAAGCTCAACTTTGAACACTTTGAAGTAGTTAAAAAATTACAATATAGAATACAAATAATGTGTTAACACAAAATTATTCAATAACTTTTATAATAAATCAAAAATAAAATTATTCACATACTCTTTCACTTTTCAATAACTTTTATAATAAATCAAAATAAAATTATTCACATACTCTTTCACTTTTAACTTATTGTATTTGTATCAAAAAATAATAAATGTTTATAAAATTTATGTAATATCAATCTGAGAAATTTTAAAAATTGTTGGAAATAGCCTATATAAACTAAATAAACTGCTAACAAATATTTAAAAGATGGCCATAAAAACATTTTATTTTAAATCAATAAAAATAACTTGTGAAGTAAAATGTTTCTCAATCAGTAAAAGTTAAAACTGTATTTCAAAAAAGTTCTGTATAATGTTTTTGAAAATTACCTTGTTGCTTCATCCAGAATAAGTATTTTTGGATTCTATATGAAAAAAGAAAAGCAAAATAAAGCAGATTGAATGTAAAAACTTCACAAATTAATTTTTCATTACTATTAAAATTAATATGAAATTTAAAATTTAAAATAATATACATTCATTATAAAATAGGCAATAAAATAATTTGCATATGACACTACTTTTCTATTTTATAATTTTAAAAGCAAAAATATTCATACTTTTATTTAAATTTATCATATATGAACTTAATTAATATTACTAGTTTTACGAACGATTTTAATGTTTTTAATCTATAATTTCATATTCTTTTATTAAAGCTAACTTATATTTAATTATCAAGGTTTCTAAATTTTTTTATTACTAAAATATTTATTCATGATAAAGACTGAATAAATTACATTTTATAATAAATAAAAAATAGTAATCTAAAAATATTTTAGTCTTATTTGTTTATAAATAATCTAAAAATTATTTATGAACAAATAAGACTAAATATTTTACCAACAAAAGATTATGAAAAATTATTATATTACTTTAATTATTAATTTTAAATAATGATTTGGAATAATCAAAAATTTATTAAGTCATAAATGATAAAAATTTTAGTGAAAAAACAACAAAAACAGCATACTTGACTTACTACCAAATCTTGAAAACTATTAATGAGCAGATTATTTAGATAATCTATAGATTAACTGATTTGAGCACTGTCAATGTGCAGAGTCAAAAGTGTTCCACTTTCTACTGAAGTAATCTGCTAATAATTTTTGCATCATCAAAATTCAAAAGTTCATTCTATCAACTAACTTGTTGCTTGTATTAATTAAATTATTAAGACAAGAAAAAAGTAATATTGAGTTAATTTCTTTAATTGTAACAATATTTTAAATTGTTTCTTTCCTTTTTGATTTTTAAATAATTGATAATTGATTTTATCAGCTAATTTATTGTTCAATTTCATTAACTTTATTTTTTGAGTATATAACGTTATGTTACATGAATTACAGAAATGGTGCTATTGTTTCAGCAAAGATTTTATTTTTACTTTGACAAGTGCCTAGCTGGTAATGTGCTGACTATCTGGATGCTTTGCTGATTGCCTGGATAATTAGGGAAGTAAAACAATGTTGGCACTTAAACAGATTATCCAATAATCTGTAGAATGTAATCAATCCATTGCCAATATGATTGTAGAATAGCTAATTTCTATAACATATATATGCATAATAATTAAGGAGTTATCCCATAAACATATAAAAGAATGGATAACTGGTTAAAGTAAAACTCATTATATTTTCAAAAACTATTTATTACAATATTATATTTAAAAAACAGTTATTTGTCATTACACTACAATGATGAGTCAAATAAATACTTTTACTTCTTTTAAAAATTATTTTACTTCCCCAATTCGAAAAATTCATTTGAAAAATCACTGAAATTGATGATTAGACAGGTTAATTTAAATTTAACACATTTTGTAGAGTAACTTCAATTCATATACACCATTTAGGGTATTTTTCTTCCCAGAAAATTTACTACAAAGACTCTGCTTTGCCTCAACCTTTTAGTTTCAATCAGTCATAACTAAAGTTACATAATTGTACTTAAATCCTTATACCTCAGTTTTATGTTATATTACTAATAGCAAGAAGCATTTAAACTTTTCCTCATTTCCTCATTAGTAGTAGCCATACAACTAGTTGAATAAGCAGCATTTTGGTGTTCATGTGAGTAGTTAATGGGCTAATTTCACCTTAAAGGATATTTATGAAGAATTTGAATTTAAACTATAAATCTCAGCTGAATTATACCTTGAATACAAAAAGTAATTATAAATAAAAATTAAAACTAAATTTACTAAAACACCAAAATAAATTAATATCAATATCACTTTCTCCTACATTATACACTGCACTTTTTTAACATTTTATTTAGTTGCATATATATTAGGGATAAATATACAAACATATAATAAAAATTAATATAATCATAATGTTATATGAATTTAACATAAAAGTAAATACTTCTAAAGCATTATAAAATAAAAAGGTAATGAGCTGAATCATATAAAAAATCAGCTATTTTTCAAATCACATGGTTACTTTCATCAATTATCGACTCGGCAAACAAAATTAAATTATATAGCCAATTTAATTTGTTAATTTGTTATTTTTGATGAAAATGATAAAAATACAAATTATACCAAATTTTGAAATCAAATTTATTGTTGTTGTTAGCAATAAGGAATAAAAATGTAAACTGTGTATTCCTATTCACATTAATTATTAATTTTGTGCATGAAATACATTTTTATTTAAATTTAAATAATGAGAAATAATTTCACTAGTTAAATAAACTGATTAATTTAGAAATTTTAATAAACAGATGAATATCTAAAAAGTGCAAACCTTTAGAATTGCTCTTGCAATAGCTATCCTTTGCCTTTGCCCACCTACAATGCATATAATCAAATGATTTGAGAACATATTAACACAGAGATTTATTTATGAAATTATTTATGTCATATTTATATTACAATATAAATTTTAGTTAAGCATGTAATTTAAGCAATTAAAAATGATACTTTAAATATATGAGAAATATCCTTCATCCATCAAAATATTAATATTTGTATACAATGAATAAAAACACAAAAAATTAAAAGTGAATAAATGAAATGGTAGTTTTCAACAGTTTAGACTGATTCAAAATGGATGAAATATTGCCATTTTATATTCTATCAATATATTATATCTTTTGAACCTGTAAACCGACACCCAAATGAGAAAATAAAGTGTTCATCAAAGGCTTAACAAAAAAAAAATTGTTCTTCTTTTACACACACACACTTAATTTTACCACAATTAGCATTTATAGAAATAAATTTGATAGGAATGAATGAAAAAAGTTAAACCAAGTAGGCTCAAGTTCAGACTATGGATGAAACCAATTTTAACTAAATGTTTAATTTTCTTTTATAAAACAATGTACTACATTTTAAGTGATATTTTTAATATTTACTATTTAAAAAAAGTCAAGTACTTGCAAAATTGATTTGTAGACTTGAAAAAATGTCACAAACTAGAGAATATATAAACTTGTCACTAACTAGAGAATATATAAACTGGTCACAAACTAGAGAATATATAAACATAATTCTGCATTCTTAAATAAGATAATTTAGAATTATATATGTGAAGGAAATATTACAATAAGAATAAATCAATAAAAAATCTCATCAAGAGACTATGTTAATTCAACACACATTGAATTCAAATTGTGTGGCTAACTTATTTAATAATTGAATGATATATTTTGCCCACTGATTGTGCGTTTGCTTTTCGGAAGCAATTTTTAGTATTAGTGAGCAGAAATCTTGAGTCATATGGAAGAAAACTAAGAAACTTCACAAGCAATTATTCTGAAAGATGTGCATGCACATTCATCTTTAGTAATTTAATAGTGGATATAACCAAAATTTTGAACTTATATCACCAAAATTTGTTTCTTCAACTACAGTGGATACTTATTTTTACAAATTTCTAATTCCCAAGTACTCATGATTTTATAAACTAGTGGATTTTTCCTAACATTGTCTCATAGACATAATATTAATTTTTACTCCTCCTTATGAAATAAAAAAAATATTTTTAGCAATATTTTTCATGCATCTTTTGCTTGCAGTTTTTGATTTTTCAAGCAGAATTTTACAGAAATGAAATGCTTTATGTGGTTTGATATATTTTAATATTTTGGTATATTTTAATTCAAATGATTGATTTGTATTTTTGATAAAAGTATATAAAGATCATTTCAAATTTATGTTTCATCTGAGATATTATGCCAGTAAAGCCAGTGACACTAAATTAATCTCCAGGAATTTTCCTTTTGACAAGTCTTATCTGAGTTCATATGAATCATTTGGGAATTTAATCAATATGATATTAAAACACTAAACAGTTCAAACAAAAATAGGAATAAAAAATGTCGATGGTAGATAGCACTATATATTAATTAATCAATTAATAGATCACATTGATATTTAACATAGTAATTATTATAATTTCTGTTTTCATATTATTTTATATTAGGAAATTTTCATTTTTAATAACTTTCAATGGAATTTTTCTGCATACTTTGCATCTCATTTTCATTTTAAAGTTAAATAAAAAAAATATCCTTTAATTTTGCACATTAATGTAATTTAAAAAGTAATTATTACCTGATAACATAGCTCCTCTTTCACCAACTATTGTATCTAGACCATCTGGAAATTTCTTAACAAAGTCCAAAGCATTTGCTTTTTTTAAAACATTTTCTAAAACATTATCAGATATTTCATTTGAATTTTCAGCACCATAAAGGATATTTTCACGAATTGAATGAGAAAACAAAACAGGATCTTGACTTACAAGTCCAATATTTTTTCTCAGCCACTTTACATTAAGTGATTTAATATCATGTCCATCTACAGTTATAGAACCTATTTAATAAAACAAAAGTTAAATTACATTTCATTAAAAAAAGTACATTAATGCGCATAGAAAAGATTTGAATAATCCCAAAATTATTTAAGACTTATTACCATAAAAGCATACTGAGTTGCTATTAGTTTCTGATTTTATTCAATTTTTCAATAAATAAATATTTAATTAAAGCAATGTCAAGTTTTAAAACTAAATTGATTAAATCAATTATATGGCATTATTTCAAAACTCACTCAAATTAATTTTAATTTCACAAAATTAAACTTGTATGTATATGTATGCAATGCAGAGTATAAAAATTATTATACCAGGAAGAAATGCAAATGACAAAGTAAATTTACTTAACAAATAAATATACTAGAAATAACAAGTGATTAATTTTTTAAGAAATTTGAAAACATAGATTCAGAGAACTCAGTGGCCAGAGCAATCACCTGTAACAGTAATATCTGAATAAAGATGATAAAAAGTGTGGATAGTATGTAGTGATCCATTTATAATATACCTGATGTTACAATATATATGATGTTAAAATTCATCGATCAAACCAACTAGTACATAAGGAGAATACAGAATAGAAGTTTTCTGTTAATGAGAGATCTAAATAACATATTGGTAAAAGCAGTAGCCAAATATTTTCTGTAGCAAGGTTCAAATCCTGGCAACATGAAATCAAGGCTCATCCTGATGGATCAACTCTTTTCACAGGGCTCAAATGAAACAGAGAACTAGGGGTTTTAACACAATAAAAATGCAACAGCTATGATTCTAAGTTACATCAGTGGAAGTAGGAAATGACCAAGATGTAAATCAAATGACACCCCATAACATCACTCTACATAATGGGCCAGTATAGAATGCATATTGTCAATGTGCACCCTCGTGATACACATAAGAAGAGATGTGACCATCATGATATTGTAAATTGCACTGAAATTTTTCTAAAACATGATGTTATGACATTCCATATCTAGATTGGTTGTTGGTAACACTGTTGCTATCTTTAATTACTTTGATCCCACTATTATACAAGCAACTACCTTTAATTTAATATTATGTGTATCCAAAGCCATGGTTGCCAGGTGGACAATGCATCTTGCTGCAAAGCAGTCAAACTGTTCATGCAGAGAGTAGTCTCTGTATAAATGAAGCATGTTTTTGACTCAGGGTTCATTTCCTGTTATATTATCCATTAAATATAAATGATTAACATGTCTTCTTGGATGTAATAAATATTGGGCCATTGAAATTCACTATGAAAAGTTGTGCAACATCTATGATCATCCTGAACTCATTAATTCCACATTCTTCGGACAATCTTGGGATCTATTCCAAAGAAGAGTAATAATACTAAAGCAAAATCCTTGTAGATTACAATTTGACCTCAATCAATGTCAGATCTATGTTCTGATAAGTATTTCACCTTCTTAAATAAGTCATCACAAAAACTTTTATCAATGAAATAAAGCTCAAATTTATTTTGTATATGAGAAACCTAGTAAAATTCATTCATAAATAAGTTGTAGATGTTACTTATATTACATCAATGTGTTGAAAAAGTAATCATTTTCCCCACATCAGCATTTTTTTTTAAAGTTTTTTAATTTCACACATGTAGCATGCCACCTTAATTTAGCAATTTTTATCAGTTCCAGAACAAATCCCTATCATCACAAAATTTAAACAATTCATTTTTAAAGATTTAGCCCTTTATTTTGAATATTTTCCCATAGAATGAATTTAATTTTAAATAAATTATGTTTGAAGATATAATAGAAATATAACAGTATATCATATTATTTTAAAACTCACACCTCAGAGTAAAACCCATTTCTCAAATATTTGTTTTTAACTTAGTAACATTACTTAACTATGTATACTACATTTTTAAGCATAATTAGTTTATGATATTGGGCCATACTTTCACAGCCTACTTTTGGCATACACGTGATTTTTAAATATATTTATGTTACATTCAATTTCAAA
The DNA here is from genome assembly GCA_037975125.1 of Latrodectus hesperus. Taxonomy (NCBI): domain Eukaryota; kingdom Metazoa; phylum Arthropoda; class Arachnida; order Araneae; family Theridiidae; genus Latrodectus; species Latrodectus hesperus. The sequence continues at coordinate 28,592,195 of CM075853.1, read as the reverse complement.
GAAATATCATTCATTACACACACACTTCCACAAATTGAATCTATTTATACAATATTTTGGTTTGTGCTATGGCAGATAAAATATTTATGTAAGTTTTTTCTCTATACCCAAGGTGGCATTTGAATCAGTGAACTGTGGGACAGAAGATCAAAGCATTAATCATTTGGCTGCCAGCTTGATAATTGCAAAAGTGTAAGTAGCATTGCATGGTGAAATGGTAATCTTAACAAAGTAACGATTAAAATCAGTTAAATCTCTAGGTGCATCAATGATGAACAAAATGTGGCCATTATCCACTTTTCAGTAAAAGTCATTTTTGTTGTGCTGTCTAACTGAGCATCAGTTTAACATTTGATGCATTAGCAGTGTTTGGGTATAAAATCATCATATACATACTACATAGGGTTATAACAGTAGAGTTATAGCCTGGCAATTTTAAAGCAAGGAGCAGATTTCTTCAGATATAAGTCTAATGAGGCATTCTTATGATAATCCTTTTCATCAGCATAAACACTTAGTCAGAAAAATAATCCTTCTTTTGAAAATCTACTGGATAATTTTTGTTTGCTGCATTCCCATCCATGGACTTTTCTTCTTCTATATATCCATCATTTAATGAATAAGGTCATATGAATTTATCAAATTAACCATTGTTAGTCAAACAATTTAACAACTGTCTTATTAATTTTAAACAATCAAATATTTTTAAGGCATTGAGTTAAAGTGCATTTTTATTTGAATAGAATATTTTTTTGTTCACATATCCAGCCCATAGTATTAGAATCTGTTCTGTTTTATCTCTTATGGTGCTTTGAGGTGAGCAATATCTTTCATAAGATTAAATTATCAGTGACTAAATTCTTAATCTTTTCTTCATATTGATCAATCAACCAGATCTCCTTTAAATATCGGTTCTCCATTTTTGATAAATTCTAAATTTTCTATCATTATTTGAAAATATATAAATCTCTTTTTTATTAAGTTCTTTTTTTATTTAGCATTGCTATAGTTCAATAAAGTTAACTATAGTTGTCCTGAAAAGATGATGCACTCAGTTACAAGGGAAACAAGAATGTACATGCATCTGTGGTGATTCATAGAATTGCTCTCTAATAGCAAGTTTTTGCTTTCTCCAAGGTTAAACTGCACCTATGTAAAATATAGAAATTATCCTGATGAAGAATTCTCTCCAAATAATATTCTCAATCGTCCAGCAATAATAACATCTCTCAAGAACATCGGAGAATACCCATTTGATTGCGATCTCTACTCAAAGAATATAGTGAAGCTGGCTAAAGCCATCTATGGCAGTCCCAAATCCATTTGACTTCCTGGACATGACACTAACCAATCAATATTGTGTAAGTTACAGATTTATACAACTGAAAAATACAAGGAGAAGATACATATTTCCTAAACTGCATTGTAAAAGTTAACATGTTGTAAGAAATTTTTACACTTTTCCAACTATGTTTTAGTATAAAAGCATTGTAAGGGTAACAAGTGGAAAGTCAATATTTGTTTCCTGAGTAAATATTTTATAATCCATTTTTATATATGCAATTTTATTCTCATATTATAAATGCAATTCAAGAAAAAAAATATTAACCCAAGTCAAGCAAAAAGTATATTTACCCTTCTGGCAATCATATAATCTTAAAAGTAAAGAACCAACAGTTGATTTTCCACAACCGCTTGATCCAACAATTGCATAAACAGAGCCACAAGGAATATTAAGGCTGAAATCAGAGAGTATGAAAGTATCAGGACGGCTTGGATAGGTAAAAAAAATTTTATCAAAGCTCACATTCCCTTTCAATGCAGGCAAAGTTATACCTCCTAAAAGATAACAACAATGTTTCAGTGGATGAAATTATCATTACATATTGTTATTGTGTAACATCATGTGATATATAAAAACACAACCCAAGAAATACCTAAAAAGTATAAAATTAACTTAAAATAAATAATATACACAATAAAATCTGTGCAAAATGTGTAACATTTGTTATTAAATATTAAAATGAAAAATATGATCTGAATAATAACAGACAAATTCTAAATATAATACATTAATAGCCATAATAACTTAACTTGAAATTGAAATAATTATTTTAATTAGAAGTACTTTTACTATAACAAATAAGAAAATAAAATTAAAACTATGTTAATGTTATATCCTTTTATAAAATACAATAATTTACATGAATTTAATTTTTTTTTATTTTAACTTTTAATAAAGTACACATTAAATTAAAAATTACTACATTATAATTCAAAGGACAATACTAAAGACTGAAATTTATAATTATTTAAATTACATTAGAATTAATATAAGCTTGACTAATGATATTGATAATATCTGGCATAATAAAAGGAGTGCTGTAAAAATATACAGTATTTTGAAATTATATTTTGCTTCAAATATTGACTGTTATAAGAAAATACAATTTACCAATATTGTCTTTACTACTCAGAATCTGAAGTAATTGTAAAACATACCTTATAAAAATATCCTTTGATCTCTAACAGATATTTATTTTGATTTAAACAAACTTTAAATACCTGATTTTAGAAAACATTTACAAGTTAACCATTAAACACTATGTATGAAAAATAACTGTTTAATTTAACTAAGAAAGTTATATGTCTGTAAACCAGAGATTTGAATTGCATATAACTTGGCTAAATTTTTAAAGCTGTTAATACATTTTTAAGCATAATTTAAAATTATTAATAAAATTTTTAAAAAAGTTCATAAAAATTAAGTTATATATATATAAGCATAATATATATAATATTAGTAAAGTGCACACAGAAAGTACAATTTCACTTATTTATAAATTATTTATGTATATTAATTATGATAAAATTCAATGAAATTACAATTTTCTATATTTATGTCAGATATTAAAATAATAAAAATAAAACTTTTGTATGTTACCATCAAGAGGTATTAAAGGTTTTCGATCAATTAATTCCCACAATCTAGTAGAAGCTCCTAAGCCACGCATCAGTTCTGAATAAAAAGAGCTTAAACCTAAAATACAGCACATAATTTATATATATATATATATATATATATATATATATATATATATAGCTTAAAACATACAACTATATATATATATATATATATATATATATATATATATATATATATATATATATATATATATATATATAAAGCCATTAAAACAGTCTAAATCATCAAATATTGAATAATAGTAAATCTTTTACTTGTACATACATAATAAAATTTTATTTAATATGTAAATACTTAGATGCTTAAAAAATAATAATATATACATGGATTCATTAAATTTGCTTTGCTACATTGATATTTAAAGACATTATGAATTCAATAAAAGAAGCAATACAAATATAAATACACTGATAAGGTATAACTATATAAATGCAGAGTAAAAGTGTTAAGAAATTTGGTAATGCTGTAAGGATATTTTAATTTCTATAATTTGGTTTTTATAGTCCTTAAAAAGTTTTAGAATGCTTTGTATCAAATAACAGCTTAAAAAACATACAACTATTATAAAATGTTAATTTAAAATTTCTTATGAATTTCAAGTGAAATATCTTCTTAAATGACATTTTGCACTTAAATGTACTGTATTTACAAATAACAATGAAGAAAAACATAAAAACTTTAAATACTTATCTTGACAGATATGCGGAAAAAAAAATTAACATTTCCCTCTGTTACTACAATGATAAGATTGAGTCTCTCTTTATTATTTTCAAACATAGTCTTAGATAATTATTATTTGAAATTACTAAAGTGTTAACATTATGCTTATTTACAATGAAAAATTATAAAGACTTATTCATTATTTTTATTGTGTTAATTTTAAATTACAAAAAATTATTATGTTTGCATAATATTGAAAATATTTCAAAACAATATATTATGCTGCAGTGTAAATCAACATATTTAATTAATGAACTCAAATGAATCAATGAACAACAAATTGAGTCTTTATATTATTGTTATTGTAAAGCTCAAATATTTACAGGAAAATCATTATTAATTATTGCTTCATAGAAAAATTAATAATGAGAGTTCACCACATTTGTATCATTGACTAATATCAGGATTCATAGAGATTTCCAAGAATCAAATTTCAGGAATTTTCCAGGAGTCAAATTAAAAATTTCCAGGAGGTATTGACATTTATGTTAAATACTTTTTTTATTTTAAAAATTGTCTTTAACCAAATATGCATATAATTATGAACATGCAATATTTTTCAATCATTTCTGTTAATAATAAAAATAAATAATTACAATTATGAGACTACTTTTATTTGAGTTAAAACTATTAATGATTATTTCAAAAGCCTTCAATGAATTCACAGCTATAACAGAAATTTTTTTATTTAAATAATCAACATTCTATATAATACTGAATTATACATTGCATAAAATAATGAGTAATTTTAGAGATTTTAGACATTTCCAATAGATTCAGATAACAAAGATTCTTTTAAAAACTTTTGCATCAAACTTTTCAACAATGCATGAAAATTTCCAGCAATAAATGGCAACATTGGTTATCAGTTTGATAAAGTGTCAGAAAAGGTTCAACTTCCAGAGCAATAAATATAGAAAAAAATTGCATTTTGCAGTAAAAAGTACATCTTTTGTACACTTCTGCACAATATCAGAAGTTTTGGTACCAGGATAAGGAAATTTTTTGTTTTGAACAAATGACATATATGTTTTAAGATACGCTAACATTTCAAGCAATCTGTTGAAAACACTTAAATTTTCTAACCATAGATCTTTGCAAAACTTTACAGGAAATTTTATGCCTCTGGATCAAGGATATCAAAGTCATCCATACGAGCGAGTGAGTCCTTAAATAGTCTGTAAACTATACTTGCTGTTACCTCAACTTCTGGAAATGAAGAACATCAACTGCTGTAAGTGTTGTATAGAATGTGTAAGCTGTAGCCTACACATTCTACACAATGCTGTGGATAACGTTCACTGTGAATAATGTGTAGTGAATAACGTTCACTTTTTAAAAAATCGGCCATTTTAATCATAACAGATCAGTTCACATTTGGGCCATCCATTGACAACTGGAGTAATTCACTGGTTCTTAATCTCATTCACTTTTTTAAACAAAATATCTCCAGTTGAATGACCTAAAAAAATGGATGAGTAATAGCATGTTTTAACTGTATAATTATTTCAAAATCTTATATGGCAGTCCAATTGTTTTGTCTGCAGATGATTATTTAAGCTTTCATCAAAGAGAAGCACATAATTAGAAACATTCTTAACTTTTTCTTTCAATAATTTGGAAAGATAAGGTGCAATTCCAAAAACTGTTAAATAAGCACACTTTTCTTCAGCATAATTGAATTGCTTTGCAATAGCACTGTCTTGGAAACATTGCTTGAAATTGTATTGTTACAAGAACTGTAGCTAAATTCATTGTAAAACTTTAAAGGTCCATATAATTTCAGTCTTTAAAACTTCTTTTGAAGAAACAAATGAATCTAAAATTTCAGAGCATGCTTTGGGTTTACATTCTTTAACAAGATCAGCAGAAGCGAAAATTTTTTAAAGGAATAGATTTTTTAGTACCTATTACTTGTTCTAATGCTTTTTTCCTTTCATATGGGATTTAATTGCCGATTCGCCCATATTTGAAATACAGAAGTCTTTCTTGCAAAACAGACAATGGGCAAGTGTTTTTGTGAACCACACAAAGGTCAATCTTTGTATGACTTTTCCAGAGTCCACTGGTCATTGAAAAGACACTTTCCACCAGGCATATTAAATAATTTATTTAAGTCTTTATTTCATTAATAAACAAATTAATCCTGATTCAATTAAATTAGATGCAGTTTTCATCAAGGGAGGCATGGAAAATATGTTTTCACTCAAAAATTTTATGTTAAAATATTACTATTCAATGAATTTTATACAAGGAATTTCATATAAGGAAAACAGCAGCAAATAGAAAAAGAATCAATTAAAATCGCCCGTCTTAATTGTGAAACATATTGATTTTTGTTTGGTGATCACTTCACTTCACTTTACATAAATCTAATTACTACTAAACCAAATTATCATGAAATTATTGTAGCTGAACTAGATCTTCAATTGTTAATACAAGTCAACAGTTAAAAATAAAAAAATTTTAATATCAATCGTGCTGCCATCTAGTGGCAATATTAAAAACTAATACTAAACTATGTTTTCCAACAATTTTATTGAAAATTTTAAAATATTAAAACAAAAAAATTTAAAAACTTATAAAATTTTCTAGAAAAAAAATAAATGCATCAAGGTAAGACAAAATTCCAGGAGTAATTCACGATTTTCAAGGAGTCAAGTCAAAATTCTAGGAGTTTCAAGGTCCCTTAAAAAAATTTTGGAATTTAAGGAGTTTCACGAAGTTTCCAGGAGTAGTGCGAACTCTGAAATATATAACTAAAATTAAATTATAATATTTTTAGAATGTAAAATTCTAATGATTATAAATAAAAAAATTGTTATTTTAATAGAGGATTCCAATAACTTATCTAATATTGTCGATTTATCAGAGCAAAAATAGAAAAATTAAATCTTTTTGGTTCTTGTTGTTGTTATTGTTGTGATGATAAGTAGACTACTTATAAACATTTTAATAGTAGGTTTACTAACATAATAACATCATCCAATGTTTTAACTTTCATCAGTGTATTAAAAAACAAATGAGCAGGAGGAAAAAACAATCTATAAATGAGAATGAGCAGTCCAGTAGCATTCTCAGACTGATGTAAAAGGGAGAACAGGGAAACTGAACAAATTAAATAAGCCCAGTTCTTCGTGGAGATCACAGAAGGTACCAAAAGGATCAGGAACTAGGTTGTTTCAACATAGATGTTTATTCAATCTATTGCGAGATATCAGATGAAACATGGCAACAGATTTCATCCTAGATCGTTGAGAGTTATTCACAGAAAGAGCCCCAGAAGTTGTCATTAGACATTTGACATTATTAAAAAGAAGCCTGGAATTAATTTTCTTGAGGACAAAAGCCTCCTTTTTTGCAAAAAATCAATCACCTCATTTTCATGGATTACATAGTGGTCCGGAATCCATTGGAGATTTACTTTTTTTTATTATTACTGGTAAACCAGTTGAGGAGATTTAAACAATTATCAATGATTAAAATTCAAATATGGCTAGGTTCACTAATTACTTGAAATGCAGCTTTAAAGTAAGAGAGTAAAACAACTTTTGAAAAGAAATCTAGATGTGGTTGAAGTTGTGACAAGGCCAGGTAAAATGTCACAATTTCCCCATCAAAAACATTTATGAATGACAAGGAGATTACTTTGGTTTATTTAATGTTCAACAGCCATTTTTTACGCACAAGGACTAATTAGACCAGTACCTACAGTTTTAAACGATTTCTGAACCACTAACAACATCCAAGCACAAAGTGAAACTCAAAACCATGAATTGAAACCAACGCCAGAGTGCTAACTCTTCTACTGCCAACTCAGTGGATGCTAATAGGAGTATAAGAGAGAAAATGTTCACAGAAAATCCCAGCAAGTGTTAAAACAACAACACATTCTTCAATAATGCATTCTTTATTTGTTGATGTTATAATTAATGGTTGCAATTGTAACATTACAAGATCAAATCAGTATTCTCATTTTTCTGGAAGATTTATATAATTATTAAGCTTATAATGCAGTAAAAAATACTAATTGCTTTTTAGTCTTTTACACATTGAAATTGCAATAAACCAAAAGTTAAATTTTATTGAAAATAAAGTCATTTAATGAGATTGGTTCTGATGCAAATACATTGCTGGTAATAAAAATTGCTACAGCAAAAAAGTGACACACTACATGTATAAAATTTACAAATAAGCATAAAATGCTATGATATACAAATAATTAGCTAATCAACAAATTTATATAAAATAAGCAAAGTAAGCTAAGAACATAACATGTTTAAATGAAGAATGAGTACAGCAGATTTCTCAAATAAAAATTTATTTTAAATGTTGTTGCCTAGAGAAAATTTGTTGAAATGCAACATATAACAAAGAGAAATGTGAATCAACACATTTCAGTCTTTAATAGAGATTGAATTGTAGTTTATAGGAATTTTGATCTGTCACATTATATTATTACCCCTTGTATATAAATAGGGATCCCAAGACTGTGTGCACAATATGAAATCGATGGTTTTAATACAATTATACAAAACATCATGCTGGATCTCAGCAGAGTATTGTCATTAGTAGTCGAGATTACAGGCATAATATAAAATGGTCTTAATGGATTTTACAGCAACTTTGTGAGTCTGGAATTAAGAAACTGGGTTGTTTTCAAAACAAGAAATGTCTGCTCAAACATTAAAATTTATTATAGTTTTAATCCTACTTAGTATTTTTTATTTTATGTAGCACAACATTATCAGCTGTGATGTTTTTGACCATTCACCAAAAAAACTGCTAACGACTACATGCCTCTACAGATTATGTGATGCTTTTTTTTTTCTTTTAACATGAAAAAAGTTCTTGCGAATAATACACTAATGTGGATTATATACAGGAAATTATAGCAATAAAAATAACTCTCGTTTTTTTAAATAAATAGTTTTGGAAAAGAACAAGAAATATTAATATGTTATTTAGTTTGAAAAAGAAATGTTTCTACATTTAATAAAATTCTCATGAATCCAATTCTAAATTATATGCAAAATTGTTTCTGCATAATCAAATATTTACATTATTAATATTAGCTTGACAGTTCATCAGCTTTGCTCCTTTTCAGGAGTCATCTTTCTCTCTTTTGGAATTCCATCTTTCTTCCCAGGTTATTTTTCTTTTGGAAATTGATTTCTAATATTTTGCCTTGAAAATGAAAAAATGTTCCTTTAGACAATTATTCAATTTCTTTTCAAACCTATCCATTAGTTTTCCACGAAAAATAGTTGCATTAGATTCTCAGCGCTGTTCTTTCTATATTCATTTTCAGAAGATGTCTTACACATTTTTAAGTTTTATTTAACAAAATTAATAATATCCTCATTATTATAAATTTTATATATATTTCAAAATTATATCTTTTATTCAAATCATTGTTCTCTAAGGAAATCCTAAATGTAAGCTTTATAATTTTTTTTTCCAAACATTACATAACTTTCTCATCCAAGATTGTCAAATTACATATTAAAGCCTAATTTTAATACTTAATATAAAAAAGGTTTTCCTTTCATTTATCAAATGAAATTGAACAAAAAAAAAACAGATTGGTTGAAGTGATTTTTTTTTCTAATTTCAAAATTAAAATCATTAAGAAAGTTAGCTGGTTTTCAAAATTTCAAATTTAAAGGACCTAACCCCAGATGTTCTAGGAAGACCTTTAAATGACCATGCAAAATTAAAATCTTTAACTTTTACTAAGCTGCAAAAAACATTTTCACAAAATATACTGCATTAAACATGATTAAAATATAATTATATCTCCATTACAAATATATGCTACATTTAAAATTAAAAAAACAACCATTTCAAATTTTTTTAAATTCATTAATTATCAATTCAGTGATTGTAATTCTAAAATGTGAATTGAGTTCATTACTAAAGATACTTCAAAATATAAAGCAAAAATATTTACACTCCATTACTCTCTTATTATCTTCCTTCATTTAAAATGTATTCAGCAATATGTGAAAGCCAAATATTTTACTTTATAACTTTTCAGAATCAATTAATATTTTCATGTAGTTTATTTAATTACTGACCTCCAATTGATATTCCAACATAAGCTGCATATAAGAGAAAAGCAGACAGTCCTCCGATAGTAATTTCATTGTTATTCATCATTAGTCCTCCCTGATATAATACAGTTAAAATAATCAAGTTTCCACTGAAACCAGTCTACAATCAAAAAGAAAGAATATTTTAGGTGCAATAAAAAAGAATGTGACAAGTACATAAAGGAATATAATAATTTCATGTCATTTAGTTATGCATCATAATCATATAACTTTATATTGTGCAATTTTTACTGAACTCAAAGTATATATTATAAATAAATTAATTTACTTAGACTAGGAACTATAATTTAAAGAGAATTCCAAGCCTGTAGTGAGATTCAAACCCATGAATAGTATACATAATGAATAAAAATAATCAGAACTTTTGGAAAATATTTTACTTATTGTAATTATTTACACATTTTTGATATTCCTTTATATAATGAACAATAAATATATTTTTCAGAGATTTAAGTATACTGATGATAGAAAGAAAAATTAGTACAGTGCTTCAAAACAGGATTCAAATGGCAAACAATACGCATCACAACATTAATCACTTGAAAATAATGTTTTTTCAAATAGTTTAATTTTAATTTATCTAAAAAGAACATTTAATATGAATTTACTTATCACTTTTGAGCATTAAATTTCCTATAACAATATAAAAAATAATGTATTACTAATTGTGTGTTCACAAATTTCATATATTTCAATTTAAAATTCTTGCACATTTTAAATTTATTTTATTAACCACAAACTTAAATATCTTTTATTAATACAATTTTTTTTCTATAACATTCATAATTTATTAGGCAATAAAGTTACTGTACATCACTGTTATGCAAAAATAAAATGGTAAACAGAATCTGGAACAAAATGACATACACAAGTGCAATTAAAAGTAACAAACAATAGTATATCAGTGATACAGAATTTTTATGGTAGATATAAAGGAGGAAAAATATATCTTAATTTTAAAACAATGAAGCTCATGGTCCACAAAAGACATTCTTTTGAAGAAATAATAAGCATGTATGATTAGACAAACTTTAATAAATAATCAGTTTATTCATTAATTCCTGCATTAATTCATAATGTTCCTGCAAGTGCTTTGTCACAAAAAGTGAAACTACTCTTTAACATCCCATACTTTTCAAAAAGAGCATGTAAAACCAATTCTTTGAAAAAACAATTTAAATTTTAAAGAGTTTTAACAAAACAGTAGTATAAAAATCCACAAAAACATAAATTAAAAACATAAAATAAGAATAATTTGAATAAACAAAGCCAAATTTATCTTAGTGCATATGAAATTGCATTAAAATCCTTAAAGTTAGAATTTCAAATATTCATTATTTCTCATAATAATTTGAAAAGTATTAAACTTGTATCAAATTTTCAATATATTTAACAATATGATTAATAAAGATACTGCATTAAATGTTTTTTTCCACCACACTTGGATTATCACTTTCAGCACTACAAGGAGCAGAAAGTGATGGCATTTTTATATAGAGGGGCACTCATTGGGCATGCCCTCATGACACTCAAAAGTGGGTGGGTCTTTGAAATTTAGAAGCAAAAGTCAATCAGAAAACACCCAGGCTTTGCCTGTCACTCCCAGATGTATTTCACATGGTGGACATTGTGACCACAGCATGTTTTACATGCAATCTTAATTTAAATTAGGATTAGAACACCCTACCTTCTGATAATAAGAACAATGTCCTAATCAACCAGGCCTCCACAGCTTCATTAAAAGTACAAATTATATAGCTTTTTAAATAAATAAAATCTTAATAAACCATTAAAATAATTTTCATTAAAAATATAGAACAGAATTTCTCCTCAATATGATAAAAAAATGTGAGGTAAATGAAAATGATAATATAATAAAGTAAACCTTAATTTTAAAATTAAGAGTAGAATGTGAATCAAATAAAACATTTCAACCTATATAACAAAATTCTCAAAAAATTAGTATTTAAATTTTTTTCCAGCCAAAGGAACTCAAAGCAAAAAATAAAGTTTTATAGAAGTTGAAATACCCCTTCATTAAAATAATAAAATTATCATAATTTTAAAAAAAATTGCTAGAATAAATTTTAAGAATGAAAATATAAATAAATTTCATACTTACCATACCAAAATATTTAGCTTGACCAAGAGAGTCTTTAGTAGCAAAATGCAATACATTACTTATTTTGGAATTGTAAAATTTGCTCTCTTCTTCATATTTAGCAAATGCTTGGACTGTACGAATATTTGATATTCTTTCTTCTGATACCTAAAAGAAAATTTTAATGCATTTATAAAAAATAAATATTTTATGTTTCTCAAACTGAAATGGATTCTTCTATTAGGTAAGACAATTTAAGATTTCAAACATTGATAAATTTATTGTGTACTTTTAATAATATAAATGCCATTAAAATTTCAGAATCCTATTCCTTTTAGTTTTATTGAAAATAAAATTTAAATTTACTTTCTGATTTTTTTTTAGAAATAATGAGAAAATAGGCTCTTCTGAAAAAAAACTATGACAAACTTCAATGAAAAACTAAATAAAAAAGATATATATTAATCAAAAAATCAGAATTATTGTTCATGATTAAAATCTTAACCTAAGCAAATCTCAGAAATTTTTAGACCTTGGTGGCATCAGCAAGGGCATCCTGTACAGCTCGTGAATTTTTCTTCAAAACTTTTGCGTAAAAAACAGCTACAGCTGTAACTGGCAATACTGTCACTAAACCCAGAAATGCTAAAGAGGGGGATGTATACACCTAAACAAAAATGAGAATATAAAGAAATGTCAGATTATTTTACATCAAAGTTTTAAACTGTAAAAAGAAAAGTATGATCAACAAATTCATTTTAAATACTATATTTTATTGTATGCAATCTGCAGCAGTGCATTATCAAGAATCTTTTTTCCAAGTAGAAGAAAAAAAGTCGCATAATCCACTACAAATGTCTCAGCGAATAGTCAAAACTATATACACCTCATCACCAAGTGGAATAAACTGAGATGAAAACTCAATCGGATTGAGAGCGACAATTTTAAGAAACAAATAAAACTTGGTTGATTTACATTTTTTAATAATTCTTAAAGCAAGGTTAGAAATATATTTTTTAAAAATAAAATTAATTTCATTCATAATTAAATGAAAGAAAAGAATTTTTTTTTCAAATTGCACAGTGGATAAATTTTTTCATTTGAACTGAGCTTTGATTTTTATCTTACTGTAACATGTTTGCTGCCATTTTTTTCTTTGCTTTCTCTATTGTTGTTGTTGCATGCCTCCCGAGGTCAGCAGTGCTAGACCAGGTCCATGAGCACGTACACCTTTAAAAACTCCAGTACCATAAGTGGATTCTCACTCAGATCTCTCCCGGAGAGACCAAGGCATTGAAGAAAATGTTCAGGAGAGGCCAGTTCATTTAAGTACTTGCAACAAATTTCGTATTCTTTGGTACCCCAGACAAATTTCAAGTTACTAAGATGGCCACTTCTAAAATGGGCAATAATCGTTTGTTCTTGTCTGTTAAGACCAGTAGCCAAGGAAGCACCTGGATGTACGCAGCGGTACCAATGATGCTCAGGAGGAAAAATCCAAGTGGTTTTATTCTAGTGTTTATACTTTGAATGAATCTCTTGAAATGTGAGAAGTGCCAACGCACATCATCCTCAGCCACACCAACTTTGGCAAAATTGTCTGCAATCTCATTCCTCTCGAGATCCACGTGGGAAGGAATCCATTGTAGGTGAATATGTGATGCGATACGGACATCCATTTTAACATTTGAAGTATTAAAACCCCCAGTCCTGCCTCTCACTTGTTGCCATCTGGCCAAATGCTATATTGCACTTTTACTATCAGATAAAATCCAAATCTCAGCTCCATGTGGAAGTGAATTCAGGGAGTCCAGGGCTACCTTTATAACAATATGCTCACTACGGAACACCAAGCAATAATCGGGATTTCTCTTTTTCAGCCTTAAGACACTATATTGCTGTTTGATGTAAATTCTGTTGTCAATACAATTGAATTCATCTTTACTGCTATCCGTATAAACCTGTATGGCATCGCTCAGTATTTCTCCGGACAACAATAAATTGGAATGGCGTATTCTAGAACTGGCTTAATTAATGAGACATAGGTGTTTCGTAAAATATCAGCGTCTGAGCCCCAGTTTCGTCTTGAGATGTACCCCAATATGTTAATCTGTTTTCTTGCCCTTAGCATGAGGTAATCAATATGTTTGTTGCCCAAAATTTCCAGGTCCAAGACAAATCCCAAGTATTTAGGGTGTTTATCCACTGTCAGAGCAGGATCATTCATAAAGATGTTAGGTTGGAAATTATACAGCTTTCTATTGGTCATAAAAAAGCCTACCGTTGACTTATTTGGGTTAAAACACAGTTTATGGTTCTCTTGCCTTCTCTCTATAGCTTTTAGTTTAAAATCTGTTGGTTAACTTAAAAGTTTTTGCTTCAACATGCCAACATACAAACTTAAAAATTTTTCATAATAAATCTATTGTTTATTTCATGTTTTTACATTCCAATATTAGCAGAGATACAACTTAAATATACAACTTAAGTACTGCCTACTTCCAATAATTAGTTTATTACCCGATTCCAAAACCTGGAAGGTAAATATTTCTGAAAAAGAGTTTCTTAGCGGCTAAAATCTCGGACTTTATGAAAGACCAACAAAATGCAAGTTTTGTTGAAAACAGAAAAAGAAAATCTAAACTTTCTCCACTGTGACTGGAAACAAGGTAAATAAAAAATTCAAGTTTCATTTTTTTAGATAGCAGTCTGTAAATAATTTCAATATAACTTCAGAATTTATTTCTGCTTTTGGAGATAACTGAACAAGTAGAAATTGATCATAAAAGAATATTCTTTCAATTAAATATGAAAAGTAATATAAACTTCAAAAAATACTTAATGAGACTAACAGAAACAACTCAGGTCAAGATAAAATGAAAAATGGCAATAGCCAATAGCATCAGTAACTTTTTTCCAAGGAACCAAATTTGTCCTTGGATGTAATTGGACAAAGCTGATTATATATGAAATAAGTCAGTCAAGACATGGTGCCATCTAATATTTATTTTATGAAACATAAAATGGCATTTTTTTCTAAACTTTGTAATCTTTTCTGATGGAGAATATTTTTTATCAAATTATCCACTGTAACGTATAATGAAATTTGAAACTTTTTTAACACATAATCTGTTGATTGCATACAGGAAAATACAGAAACTAGTTTGCATAATTTTTAATCTAATAATATCTCCTATTCCTAATTCACATATTTGTTAAATGCAACAAAATTATTGGTAAAGAAATATTTTTACTATAAATAGATTTAAGGTATTGCAATTTTACCAATGACAAAATTTTTGCCCTTTAGAAAAAGTCATTAGAAAATATAATAACATAATATAGCTAAAAAAATAGAAAACTTTTAATGCAATCTTTACTCTAAAAATTTAATATGCCAAAGGTAATTTTTTTAAACTTATAGTAGTTTTTGATACTAAAAATTACTTTACGGAATAGGAGAAAAAAAACTTCTGTAATTTCTTTACAATAAATAATTATTGCAACCATTTCAGTCATAATTCATTTGTGTTACAAAAAAAACTTTTGCTTTATTTTTCAAAAGAAACTGAGAATGATACTGTGAAAGCTAGAAAGAAATTCATTAACTAATTTTTTAATGTATCTCATTAATATATTGTATGAAAAAAGTAGTAGGAATTAAAATATATAACTATGATATTGAAATCACATAATTGTCAATACATATTGGAATTTTAAGTTGACTATGAAGAAATATTTGGTATTAAACACTGTAATCTTACACACGTTTGGCAAAAATTATTATTACAGAATATCTATTCTCATCTTATTATCAACTAATTAATCTAATAATTTAATAATTAAACCTTCATAACAATCTAGTGTTAACAAACTTTAAAGAATTTTGTTCAGATGCTGTAATCATTTATTTAATTCTGGTACTTTAAACAAAATATTATATAAATGAATGATACCTAGTTGTAGTGTCTAGTTGAATGATACCTAGTTGCAATTACTTAAAACTTACAAAAACAACTTTTTAAAAATATAAATTTTATTGGAAAATAACTTTCAAAAATATAAATTACAAATTAAGCAACTTTACAAAATTATAACATCTAATTAACTTTTAAATAAGAAGAAAATCAAAATTTCCCACACACAACAATTTAAAAATAAACTCAGCATAAGTTTCAAGGGTTACTAAAATTGCAAATTGCACACATTGGTACATGTCATAGAATCACTAAAACAATTGATTCTGGTGCAGTAATGCAATAATGCTATAGGCACAGAATAAGCTACAGGCTTGGCACATTTGACACTCTTACTGATTCATAGGATAAAACCCAGGTTGCAAACTTCTATTGCCCTCCTAAATGCAGACAAACAATCCCAATCACACTAAATCCAATGAGTTATGTATACTAGGATAAAATCCAAAATTGTATTAAACTCAAAATAAGAAAAAATAACAATAGTATTAGATAGCCTCACATTGCTTACACCCCAAAGTTACTTTCATTATTGAGACACTTACAAAATATTTTAAAATATTCCCCATTTATATAAACTATAAATGTCCCATATTTTTACTGCATATAGTACTAATAAATAGAATAGATAAATCCTTAATTTATTATTTCCAGGGAAACTTACCATTAGACATGAAGAACCAATGAAAGTAAACATACTGCGTAAACCATCAGAAATATTATTTGTCACTGATGTTCCCACAGTAGTTGTATCAGCTGAAAGTCTATTAATGAGTTCACCTGTACTTGACTGGTCAAAAAAACCAGCTTCTTGACATAAAATAGATGCATATGCTCTTTTTCTTAAGGAATTTATGACATGATGAGCTATAAAGAAAGGAATAATCATAAATCAAAAGCAAATTTTACTATAACTTTTATGAAAAAAATCAATAACACTTCAGTACTGAAAATAACAAACATTTATAAATCTTTAATTATTGCCATTTTAATGCTTGCAAGTTTTAATAAAGTTTCTTAAAAAATTTTTAATGATAAACATATCTTCTATCCATGATAGGATGGTTTATAAAGAATCACAATGTAAACTGTAGCATACAAATCCTTAAATCTAAATAATAGGTTTCTTTATAAAGATGTTTTTTTAAGGTGACAAGCATTACTATGTTACCTAAAAAAATCTCATATTTTTCAAAATGTAATATAAGATGAAAAAGTTTATCAAATATATGATTGATTATCTAGCATTTTAATATGTATAAAAAATATATAATAAAAATGTAATTTTCTTTTCCTTATATTTCTATTAATATGTAATAATATAAAATTTTATTTACAATATTTATATAACAATATTTATATAATTAATAAATTTTATTATTATATAATTAATTATTTATATAATTAAAACTAACAATATTTATATAATTAATATTAAATTTTAATTAGAAAATTTACCAAACTTAATACATTTCTGCAAATATATAAGTTTTAAAAATAAAAAATTTAGTAAAAGTAATAGTTAAATGTCAAAGTGCCTCGTGACTTTTTATTTGATAACATCTATATCTATTTAAAACTTGTTTTAAAATATGCACTTTAAGCATATTTAAAAGAGTTATTAATATAACAAAGTATTTTTTTAAATTTTGTTCACTTAAAACCCATTTATCATTAATAAACATCAATAAAATGATAACACTGCAATGTTATATGGTGTAATCTTATTATCTATATTAATTTTATTAAATTAATTTCAACAATTTAATTACTGTTTTCAAAATAAATCATGGTTTGCAAAATAATAAGACATTTATATGTAATATAAATACAATGTTATTAATATACATATGTATGTAATAAACATTAAAAAGCAGACATTTTATTTAAACTACCTTTTGAATTATTAAATTCAAATTTATACAATATGGTATAATGAAAAAGTGACTCACATGATAGATTCATTAGATAAACACGACCTGCATTCGCAAGAGCCCCAATGACAAATGCTACAATGAGAAAAATACAAAATGAGTTCAAACTTTCTTTCAAATTTCCACTAGAATCTCTAAATATGTCTATCAGCCTTCCAACACAAAAAGGAACAGCAACTGTCACTGTACTTGATATTAACAAGAATAATACAGCACCTAAAAATAACAAAAAAATGCAGTTTAGTTTTTTCTTCTTTTTGTTGTCCTTGCCTTTAAAAGGTTTAGTTTTTCATTAACATTTTTAAAAACCTTCATATAGCCTTCAAAAAGTTATACAGAGAGCATAGGAAAAATAGTTCCATATTAAATTTTCATTCTGAAGATTTTAAAATTTAAGCATTCTTATACTATCATATTATTTTCAATAATTTCAGTGGCACAAACAATTGAGGATACACCTTTCACTTGATAAATCCTACTTTCAATCGAAATAACACATTAACTAGAAGTGCAAACATAATTTTATTCTTAGACGTAACAAAAGGTTTAATTAATTGTAAAAATAAAGGAAAATCAACAACAAAATTCCAAAAGAAGGACATTTTCAGAGGCATTTCAAATAAACATAAGCAGATTTCTACCTTAAAAAATTGAGGATAAACCAATGAAATTTTTGTGATGTATCACATACAAAAACAGTGCCAATATTTGGTTGCATGTCCTTTGGCTTTTATAATGTCCTCCAAACGTCTTGATACCAATTCGACCAATTTTTTGGTGGTATCTGGAGATATTTTATCCCAACCTTGTAACACCTGCTTTAAAGGGGCTTTGCTCCTAATTTGGTGCTTTTGGACCACTGTTTCTAGTGTGGTCCACAAATTTTCTGTGACATTGATATCAGGGGACTGTGATGGTGTGTACAATTGCTGTTTACAATGAAAAAGACACCACATTTTGACATTACGTGCCGTATGTTTGGGGTTGTTGTCATGGTGAAATATAAAATTTCCATCTAAACCCAATTTTTTTGCACCTTCTTAAAGATTGTTGCGACGTACATCAGTATAAAGCTTATAATCCATTATACCATCTTTAAAAAGTAAATTACCTACCCAATTTGAAGCCATGCAACCTCAAACCAGGATGGAGCCACCACCATGTTTAACTGTAGGATATCAATTTTTTGGATCAAAAGCGGTGTTCGACTTTCTCCAAATGCTTCGATGACCATCGCTTCCAAAATTGTCGAATTTACTTTCATCACTAAATATAACTTTTTTCCAAAAGTTATCTGTCTTCAATTGATGAGTTTTTGCAAACTCCAAACACTTTTTCTGATTTGTAAGCTTATAAATTGCTTCTTTCGAGTTACTCGACTGTTATATCCAGCATTTCTAATCAAATTTCTCAAAGTTTCTGCACTTAGTTTAGGATCAATCTTGATATCTTTCAAAATTTTCCTTTTGGCTATATCACTCAGATACTTTTCCTTCCTCTTCCATTTTTTATTTTCAATTAATCCATCGCTTTTAAATCTTCCAATGATTTTCTGGACAGACGAGTGGATTCTACCGACAATTTCAGCTATGTCGCAATAAGATTTTCCTTTCTTAAATAACCTTAATATAAATTTTCTTACATCAATACTGGTCTCTCTCCAAGCAGCCATTTTCCATTTAAATTTACGACTTTAAATTCACAGAAACAACTTCAAAAGAAAAAAATAACAGTCGAAAAAGGTAAAGATAACATTGCCCAAACTTGGATTACAGTAGCAAGCAGAATAAAAATTTAGTGGTGTTAAACAAAAAATTCATTGGTGTATCCTCAATTGGTAGAAATCTGCTTATGTTTATTTGAAATGCCTCTGAAAATTTTTCTTTTAGAATTTTGTCATTGATTTTCCTTTATTTTTACTGTTAATTAAACCTTTTTTATGTATAAGAATAAATTTACGTTTGCACTTCTAGTTAATGAGTTATTTCGAATGGAAAATTGGATTTATCAAATAAAAATAAGAGTATCCTCAATTGCTTGTGCTACTGTATATATAATAAATAAATTGGCACCTAATGATAAAAAAATTGCAAAAGGATAAATTATTAATATAAATTCATATTTATAGCTTGTGTCATTTTATATTCATGTAAAATTTAACTAAGTGATTAATTCCAATATTATTATAAAAACAAATTTTTTATTTCTTCCAAAAATTTTTAGTAATGCCTACTTAAATTAACAACAGATTTTAGATAGAAATGCATTGGTGATTTTATAAAATTGGTTGATTTAAATACACAGAATTAGCAAAATATATCATAAAATAGGAGTGCTCTATTTTTAATTAAATTATTCCTTCTATGTTAAAATCTTTTTTCATTAATAATCATCTCTCTGCCTTCTTCAAATGAGCTGACAAAAAATAGAAATTAATTAAAATATATTTATGAAAACCGTAAAATAATAATTCCTGTTTCATCTTTTATAATTCCTATTAGATTGGAACATTGATACATAATGATAAATATACACATCATAGTTTAAAACATATTTCTATTAAATTTTACTTAATAGAAAACTCCAAAAGATAGAAGCAATAATATTAACATATCAAGAAGAGAAGGATTATTTAGAAAGATAAAAATATTTTAACAAGTTATTCAATGATATTTTATTTTTATCATTAACAAAATGATGTTAAAGCCAAATAGAAACTATATTAATGAGATGTATGTAATATATAATAAAAGGATACTTCATATTATTAATGAAATAATCAACAATCAAAGATGATACTAATAGTTATATTCATATTTTCAAATTTCTGAAACTATAAAATGGTAAACAACAAAAAATAATACACATGCAAGGAATTTGATTGCTTTCCATCATTATTAAATTTAAGAAAGCACTACCTACCCAGTACCATCATTTTTTTACAATCACAACTGCTAATTCAATGAAAATAAGCAATATCATCAATAACAAATTCAGAGTCAGCTGCGATAACATACAATTTCATATTATATAGCCTTATACTAATTTAATGTCACATACCTAACACAAAACACCAATAAAAACTCATGATTTTGTGCAATAGATATTTTAACAACTAAAAGCTATTGCTGGGAATTAAGATAACTACTTTGTATTGGCTTCTGAGAGGAATTTTTCATGTACAGATATTAGAAATTAAATCCCCCAGTAGAAAAAAATCCCAAACACATACTTTGACAGATGTGCTTACAGATATTAGAAACATGATATCAATTTTTGATTGTTTAACAGATTTTAACTTAATATCTAGAACTCTAAAGAGAGAAATCTTGGCAATAAACCTAGAGGAACCCATTTAGCTTCACTTGCAACTTTACAGCAGAATTTAGGGTTGTTTGGTTTCTTTAACCAAGTAAATAAATTTAGTGCTTATAACTCTATTGAAAATTTCATAATGAGTCATTTAAAAATACATAGCTTACTAAAATTTCAGTCAACAGAATTGTAATTATGAATATAATGCACTCTGAATGCATTATCTTTATTATTGTTCTTGGCTGGCAATATAAAACTCAAAGTCAAACATCATACAAAAATTCCAGGAAATCAGCTGAATAAGTACTTTCTAGAATGACGTAAAAAATTATTAATTTTTCTATGTAAATTGTAAGTTTTATTAACAGGGAACTACCTAATCCATGCTTAGAAGTAAAATAGTTTTTAAATATGCCCTATGATACATTGTTTATATGTTACAGTGTGTCAAGCAAGAAATAAATAGTATATAGAGCATATTTTTTCAAACATTTTAATACTATGATTGACCTAAAATTTTTAAAAAATTTGGACAATAGCAAAAAGCCATATTTATTTTAAAAAATATATCTTAAGTGCATTAATGAATTTATCATTTGAAAAATTTTCCCTAAGAATTCAGTTTGTTAGACGTTGTCAGATAAACACGAAAACCATATAGAAAATTTTTGAATAAGTTGAATTCAATTGAGAAATTATAAAATCATCAAATAAAAATTACATAGAATGATGTACATACAATATGGCATTACAGAACTTTTATCGTGTATTTCAATTTGAAAAATATAAATTAAAAATATTAGAAATTTAATTCATGGAAATTGAGATCGATTTTCTGAAATAACACCAACTATTGCATCACCTGATAATTTCCATTTTTGTGATTTTGCTATACTTATTAATCTTCTTAGCTCCTGTTTAGCAGGACGTTTAGAAACAGCAGATACAAATCTTCCAGATCCTTGAGAAAATTTATATACAAAAGATAGAAACGTTCTTCTGTGAGCATTTGGATTCTTGACAAGACTGTGAAATAAAAATGATTGGGTATAAATATTATTTCTCCGTAATAAAAATGGAAATTTAAGTCTTGATTGCGTTGAATGAAACAAACGGAACAGCATATTTTAATCTCAAAGCATTCAACTTCACAGATCAACAAATGATTTTAATTACTTCAGAAATACAAAAGCAAACTTCCCTCTTCCAGACGACACATGTTTGACCTGCATTTGTTGTTATCTGCCAAGTGTCAACAAAGCGTTGAGATGTTTTATACTTGTATTATTAAAATTGGTAAATATTAAAGTTATATTAAATTTTGCATATTATTCCTGTGTTTCTTTTTTTTTTTTCGAACCTGCTTTTCATATTGACTACACGTTATCATATTTTTTACGCAATCTAAACCGATACATATCAGATAAATATGAATAATCCATATCTATATTCCATGTAAGAACACATTGACTTAGAAACATCAACATGTTGAATTAACTCATGTAATATTTAATTAGGGATAGGACCTTGTTACTTTTCCTGTACTTAGTACGTACTGAGTACAGTTACTTTTAAAGTAACAAGTATTTTACCAATTACATTTTGTACTTGTTACAATTTTTTTTGTACTGCCATCTATTGAATTAAAATTTAATGACAAAGTTTTTAAAATTTTATAAATAAATTGAATAAAAACTAAATTAATAATAAATAAATTAATAATTTATTAAACTAAATATTTAAATCAATAATATTTTATATAACTCCATAAAATTAATTAATATAATTAATGTTAATTTAAATTATAATCATTTATAAATAAGCATTCACTTAAATATTAATAAAAAGATCGATAAAAAATAATTTTTATTATTTATGCAACATTTCATTAATTGCAAGTTTTTGTTTTTCCTGTAATGCGTTAATTTCCAGTATGAGGCAAATTAATGCAAGTTATTTATCAAAAACAGTTTTTTTTTTTGTAAAAAAATTCTAAATTTTTAAATTTTCTTAAACGTAATTCATTCAATATAAAAATCATGACATTTTATTATTTACATTTATTTTCAGAATTTATATCTGTTCTAAGTAAATTTTCCAATAACACAATCGTAATTTTCAAAGACTTCCAATGTTAATCAGAATATAAAATTAGATAATGAGATAATATAATTTCAATTTTTCAACCTATTCAGCTTAATTTTTTATTTGAATTTAGTAAGACTTTCCAATTATGTAAATGAATTTTTATAATTAACTGGTAAATATTTTGTAAAGAATTGTAAAGTGGGAGGTTTAATCAATTACAAAGATGTTTTATTTTAAGTTTGCTTATAAAAATACAGCAATTAATCAAAAAATCAACTTAAATTTAATTTCCTTTATTTTTCTATAATTAAACATTAACAAGACAAACATAGTAAAAAAAATTTATGTACAAAAGATAGTAATTTTTATTATAAAAGACATTTACTTGTTTATATTTTTATGTAGTAGATAAACCAGTTTTTTCTGAAATAAAAATTACATTAACTCACATATCTTATTTCAATTTCAGGAAACTTAATCAATTTATGGTTAAATAAAGTAATTTTTTTGCAATTAAAAAAGTTTGCAATTAAAAATGTATTAATAAAGTTTAAGTAAACATAATCATTTTATATTAGATATAGTTGCATAAAATTTCAATAACTATCAAAAAATATAAAACAATTTTACCAATAATCTAAATGTTATAATAATTTAAGGTAAAATATTGGGAAACAAAGTTAAATAAAAAATTGAGGAACAGAAATATATATATTTTACTTACATCAATTCATAATTTAAAAAATAAACATTACGGTAACACATGATGGTATAAATAAAGATAAGGAAAAAATTAATTAAAGCTTTTTTTCATTTCGAAACTTTAAACTAAAATGAATAAACTACCTTTATTAGGTTTAAATCAACATTCTCATTATCTGAATAAAAAAAATCGTATGGTAAAAAATACAAAAGAACATTTTTTTCTAAAGTTTTAAATTCTATATATTTACAGTAAAATATAGTGAAACTAAAACATGGTTCAATAAAAAATAAACATATTTATACGGAATTATAATAAAAAATGTGCATAGTAAAAATAACAATGGAAGTATGTAAGCAGATTTAATTTAAATATTTTTTTAAATTTAAGAAATCTGACCTAATTTAAGGTTTAAATAAATATTTTATATATGTTCAGAAAATAAAATTAAATTTTTAAAAAAAATAATAACAAAAATAAAAATTAATAAAAATTGCTAAATACATAACAAAAATGTCATGCTTTTTTTTATATTTAAAAAAACATCATATATTTGAAAAAGAACGATAATCACTAAATAGAAGTGCCACGATTATTGGTTTTCTCAACTCATTTATTTTATTAACCGAAACGAAACAAATGTACATGCGTATTTTATTTCACAATATGAATTCATAATGTCTCCTCTCCAACCCAAAGAGATCTTTCAATTCCCAAGTATCCCTCTTCTCTTTACCAGTTAAACCAACTGTCATTTCCCTTCTCCCACCCAGCCTCCCTACCATAAGAAGCATCGAGGAAGGAATATATTAAAATTAACATTAAAAACGAAAGAGAAGTGAAATAAAAATCAAGTAAATATTTTTTTACTTGCCAATTGTGAATATATTAACGATTTTGCATGTAAATCTAATTATCGTGTATGCAATATTTTAAATAATCATATTAGCAATATATTAATTTGATTTGTTTAATAATCAAAGAAAATCACGTTTCTGCATTGTTTACACTCATTAACTCTGTCAATTTGTGTATAATCATATTTTTATATTTTATGTTATCTTTATTTCACTAACTAAAAGGTTCATTTCTATTAGGTAAATTCCAATTAAATTAAAATGTAAATTTTGTTTTCTACAAGAAACTAAACTGAGAATTTATACTCTTAAAATCTTTCTACTTATGTGTGTGTCTCTAATGAAGAAAAAAATTAATTTTATATTTCTAATTTATAATGAATTGTTATGCATCTTTTAGTGAAGTATCAAAATTTGTGTATTACACTTATATAAAAATATTCAATTAAAGTAAACTACTGTTTCTGAATATTTAGCATTATTTCACAAATCTCGCTGTCCAATTTTCAAATATTATTTTTATTTTCTTTACATGAGAAACAACTTAAATAAAAATAAAATCCCGAATTATTTGCTTATAGTTCAATATTAATTTTGAACAAAAGTTCTAGAAATATTTTATCCTGAAAATATTAACTCGCCAATAGAAAAATTTATTCTAAAATTTTATTTTACAAATATATATATACACACACATACACACACACACACACACACACACACACACACATATATATATATATATATATATATATATATATATATATATATATATATATATATATATATATATATATATATATATATATATATATATATATATATAATTAAAAATTTTCCTTAAAAACATTTGATAGTAAAATAAGAAATTCTTTTACATTTAACGTTCATAGAAAATTCGAAACCCATCTCACACACATCGTGAGTTTGAAGTAAATAATATGTTAATATAGTGATCATATAAATACTATTTATGTTGAATATTTGGCTTAATGAATAGCTTCCCTTTAATTTTGTTACATAAGACGTATCGTTTCTTGTCAAATTATTCCAAAGCTTGCAGTCATCCATCATGACTGAGAAATGGTGACTAATTTGCAAAGAACCTTAAGAACAATAACCGAAGAACATAATAACCATTGCTAAATATTGGACAGATTATTAATGTTTGCAGAAATAACATTTTACTGTTACAAATAAACATGAAAAATCGATTAACTGTTTAGCTTTAAAATCAAATTATGCTCAAATGATTATTTTAAACTGTAACTTAATTTCATAACTTAAAAATTTGCCAAAAATCGTTTTCTTCTCTCAGATATATTTAACAACAAAAAAACTAACAACAAAAAACTTTTATAGGATAAATCCATTTTTTTATCTCACATCAGGCATGAAATTAGAATCTTTTTTTACTCTACTTAATGTCCAATATTTTTAGTGCAAATGACATACATTTATTGTTCTTTGATACCATGTAATGTGCAGCCAAAAACTTATGACTGTTGTGAAGCATTTTAACGTCCACCACGTAAATTACTTTCCAAATAGAGTTTTTACAGAGAGTAAACCATATTCAAATATCACGAGGGAGAAAACCCACATATCTCAAAGCACTCATCATGACAAACGTTCGTGGAGAAGTGCAGCACTTCCCATTAAACAATAAAGGTTGGATTCAAACCAGTGACATTCTTATCTGAAGAACAGTGCCTCGTAACATTCCATAGTATCAATATAGGGGTGGTTCATTATGAAAAAGTCGCTTGCATGGTGCCATTGGTATTTTCTATGATGTCATCAATCACAGATCTAGTTATAATGATGACGTAATCAGAAGTAAGATTCATCTGAATGTAAAAAATCAAATCCTTCCTCAGTTTGTTGTTTATAAAATTATTGAAGATATTTTTGTCTGTGATAAAGTCCTGAGGATAACCGAAGAAATTACCGCTAAATCGACAGTTTATGTTGCTGTAAATGTCATTAAATTTCAATAATGTCTGTAAAACCGGCAGAATAAGTTGAAAATCAACCAAGATTAAAAACATGTTGGTAAGGAGTTTTTTCTACTTAGCACACAAGGCATTACGATAACTTTATTGTGACACTTTTCAACAGGCCAAAAGTAATAATAATAATACATAATTTGTGTATGAGAAACCTGTTGTAAATTTCTTCATATACATCGTAGTCAAAGTTGTAAACGCTTAGTTTTTATGCATGTGTTTGCAATCTATTCATTTGCATATCACATCACAGCATCTTCTTCCTGTCATATAAATTTCACGTGTATACGTGTTGTCTTCTTGGTATAATAATTTTAATGACTATACTTATATATATATATATATATATATTTATATATATATATATATATATATATATATATATATATATATATATATATATATATATATATATATATATATATATATATATATATATATATATATATATATATATATATATATGTAAAGATATCAAGTGTGCCGCGAAGCGGCCCTTAAGTTAAACAAGGAAAATATGTGTCAAGGTGATTCGCAGGAAACCAGTTTACGCCCCAACGGTCAGAAGCCACTTGCTCCAATAATTAATATCTTTTTTATGTTATTTGTACCAATCTTGTCACAGCAGATTTTTCTCAATAACGGCTTACCAATAACACACAAGGAGGAGAGTAACGACACTTCTCTCTTTACCCCCGATTGTTCAGATTGTCTGAGTCACTTATCTCACTGGTGGCCATTGTGCATAGCATAATTTTAAAAAACTGTAGATTTCATAAGAATTGATAGAATTTTTATGAAAAAACAATTAATGAAGATGCTGATAAAGGATCACGCATTGATGTATGAAACACGTTGAAATAAGAGGAAAAGCCAGTAATACAAAGACAGCTAAGCTATATTTTGGCTTCACTTCGACAGAAGTCAATGATGAAGAAATACCACCGTGTCTGATCTGCTCTAAAGTTCTATCAACCGAGAACATGAGTCCAAGTAAGTTGCGGAGGAAGCTTTTACTATCCTAACAAGGTCCTGTATCCTAACATGGTCTACAAACCACCTTAACATTTTAGGCCAGTAGCAAACGAGAGCGAATTCGTTATTAATACCTTAATCCAACGAATTCTTATTGAAGTAGCCAAAAGTTTTCTGAATGATGTCATTATGCCGTTAAACTAATGAAACTTTATTTATATCATATTTAATTCTTGTTTAGATTTTGACTGATGGGCGATATCAGTTTTGTGAAATTATGACTGCTTATGTTTCAAAACATTCCATTTTTTTATGCATATATTTTTTAATTTATTTATATAATAGCTTAAAATGTTTAATTTCTTGACATATTTATATTTTGATAATTTTTTAAGGAATATTGCAAACTATCATCATCTAACAAAATTTATATGTATTTCATTAACTTTTCATGTTCTAAATTTAGTTTAACTCTTTGAATTACATCATTACTTGGAACATAATACATCTTAAAAATAAGTTAATTTTTATAATAACTATAAGCCTTTGTATAAAATACAAGCAAAATAACAACACAATATAAAAAAGTAGTATTAAAATATTTTTCATGTAAATAATTTTATAGAAAACAAAAAGTTTAATAAAGTATTTTAATTAAATTTCTTTGTATCATATTATATATATATATATATATATCTATATATCTATCTATCTATATATATATATATATATATATATATATATATATATATATATATATATATATATATATATATATATATATATATATATATATATATATATATATATATATATATATATACAATATATCATATCACAGTGTAAACATGAACTTTTTTAGTAAATATTACTTCCAAGTTCATTTTTAAATTTTAAAAATAAATATACGATTGAAATTATAATATTAAAAAATTATAGCACTTATAAGCAACCTTAGCAATAAATAATGTATAGCAAAATTATTTTTTTTAATTATGAATTTTAAAGACAAGAATAATATAAGATAAAGTATATATTTAAATAATTAAATCTTGAATATGTTCTTCTGTGCATTTTATCTAAGTTTAAAGATATATTTTTTAAATATAAAAAAAATGAGATTTTTAATTTTAATTTGTTTCTTTTTCGTAAAGAAATTCATATTCAGTATTAATACAAATTATAACTTGTCACAGATTTCTCAAAAATTTCGTAAAACATATGTCTTACTTCCTTGAGCAGAGCATTTTTTTATTTGTTAAAATACTTTCTATGTTTTGAGCAATACAGATATCTTTGATCTACACACATTCATAAAATTAATAAACTTTGTAAAATTTAATAAAAAGCTCAATTTTTATTAAAATAATCAATTTAACTTTTAGAATTATTAATAAATAATAGAATAAAAGATAATATTTAATAATCAAAAATTATTTTAATGATCTTTGTATAGATTTATTATGAATTAATCTTTGTTATAAAAAAACTGATAAAGTTAATCACAAATGTTATTTCTAAGGAAAAAAATTGAGAAAAAAGTAAACAGTTAATTTCTCACCGAATTCTTGCCAGATATTTCTAACTGTCTGGAATACATTAAGTGTTGCTCGGAATCCTATTTTCTGATGTCACTGCTTCCGCGATGTTTTGGCGACATCAGTTTTTCGGACATTTCGCTCCTGTTTGATACTAGCCTTAGCAGAAAAATTAGAACTTGAAAAGTTCTAATAAAAAATAAATCTTTTGGTTGTGAAACAACCAAACGAATGCTTTCATTAAAAAAACGTCAGTTCCAAAAAGGGCTTTTTTGAGTCAACCTCTGCATGCCACCTAGAATGGCATACAGAGTAGCGAGGTGCAAAAACCTCCATTCAATTGAGAAGTAATTAATTCTACCGGCTACGGTGCAAATGGCCAATATAATGATAAAAGAAAATGCGGGGTAACTGCTTTGCGAATATCCCCATAATCTACTATTCTGGTGAATATCCCTCATCCCTTCAAACAATATCCTCAGTTGAAGAATACAGGTCATGACTCACTATCCCAAAAATCAATTTATAGAAAAAACGAAAAGAAATGAATTTAAACTGCAAATGGACACAGTCAGAGCTCCGAATAAAGATTCAAATGAATCATCTGACGTTTCTATTTGTTTTGCATTACCTTTTAACGATGCACGTAAATAAAACAATTTTTGAGTTTCATTTAAATATTCATTATTTGAAATAAGATGTTCGAATTGATTTTTAAAATTATACCACTCTTCATACTTTCCAGTAAAAATAGGGAGTGGTATTTCAAGTAGTTAATTTTCACTTTCGATTCAGAACATTCTGATGAAGAAGTATTCAAACAATTACAATAATTTACGTTCTTAAATGAATCAATAAATAGTTTGAACTTTACCTTTCCCTTGTTTTAATATCTTCCAAGTCTTTTTCGACATCTGGGATTTCACTGATGTTCGGTAAGTCGTAGTATTGCTCACGAATATGATCAATACGATTTTGGAGTGTTCCAACTTTTTTAGATTTAACTTCCAATTTACTCACTGTTGTACCAGATAAATCCGTTTCAGAAAATTCTTTCACAAAATTTTCGAGTTTCGTTGTCGTGGTTTTGATAGCTCTTTTTAATCGATTTCGTTTATCCATAATTCGTTGGTACGACTGCGGACTTGGCTGTCCACTATGTTGGTTTCATGGTTAAGAGATTATATAATAATTAATCACTCATACGGCGGACCAGTGTCATTTTAAATTATTTATTACAGACACAGACAAACATAATAAAGGATACGGGGATTAATTCCCGCTCGAGAAACATAACCATTCTCTTCAATTTTCAAACTATATCAGCTTTGTTCGAAACAATATCACGTGACGTGCGCGCATGTGCGAACAATATATATATATATATATATATATATATATATATATATATATATATATATATATATATATATATATATATAAATATTTAAATGGTTGGACAAAAGATTTTTGCATAATCTATTGTAATTTCAATTCCTCCAAGGTGTTTTGATTTTTTGTTACTATAAAGTGTATACATATGATTTCATAAATGAATATAATAAATTGTTTTCATGCTTGTAACCATTAAATTAGGAGCAGACAAGTATTATAATGCATATTATTTAGTGTATTCTATTTTTCTAGAAAGAAGTTTCATTTATAAATTTGCTTTTCATACAGGAAGAGGAATACTTTTATTCTCGTTGGAAAAGAATAAAGTAAAATGAAGTTATATGGCAAAAAACTTTGACTTAAATATAAAAAAGAAATTATACATATTTTGTACTGGAAAAGACATGTAAGAATCATTTGTTATGGACAAATAAAAGTATTTGTCCATAATAAATGATTCTTTACTTTGAGGACAAAAGGAAATCTGTCCCTAAGATTACGTGGTATATCTTTCTGATAAAATAGACAGTCGAGCTTTGGTGACTACGTCTGTGACCTTTTACCCAGGATTCCTCATAATGTAAATGTCAGCCATATTAGTAATGAATTGTTTCTATTTTGAAGGCGTTGTTTACCAACAATATCATTTATTTCGATGAAAAAAATGCTATTTAGGGGTAAACGTGTTCCTTTTAATTTCAGAATATAAGGATGGACTTACCTTCTCCAACGCTATCGGCTAAGTAAGTTTTTCAAAGTCTTCCGTGATCAATCCGAGACTATGTTTACATTTTCTTCAGTACTTTTTTACAGGTTAATCATGTTATTATTGGAGTTATACTTTTACATCTTATAATTTTTACATTTGTTACATTACGATTGTTTCATAACGTGCATATCAATGAGATAACTCCTTGTCATTTTTTATCTTTACGTCATTCTATATAATAGCGGTTGTTATTGATATCTTTTTTTAGTTTATATTATCATCTAAAACTACAAGTTTATAACGGTCGATTCATTCTATTAACTTATCAGTTAATTTTTTGTCTTTTGGAGTGTCAAAAATTTTGATATTATCATTTCATTCATTGTAAACAACTGTTGCGTTCCTATGTTATTGTAAGGAACCTGTAATTATCACACTATTTTTAAGGTAAGGACTATTTGATTGTATCAGCGAATTGCATTATTTTTTCGGCTCTAAACATTTACATTATAATATTTAATATTATTTTTGATTTCCTATTTTCTAAATAAATATCGGACTATTTGAATTGTGTAATTGATTATTAATATTCTGCTTATGAAACAATTATTTTTAACCATGTCTGTTAGTATAAAAAAGCATTAATTCTATTCTTCATTATCATTAATTTGTTTTTATAAGTTAAGATACATACTTAACCAACGCTAAAAAATAGTGATACAATAGTTAAATCCAAATTCTCATTTGTTTACATTTTATAATGGCTTCTTACAAGAAACACTTAAAACTGAAGTTAGATTTAAAGCTATTAGTTTTGGATAATCTTTTTCATTTATTATTGCTTAGTGTTACTATAAGCACAATTATATAACTAACAAATGTAAAATATATTTTAAATTATTATACTATTTCAAGATTGTATGAGTGGTTTCAGTTTTGTTTTTATGTAAACAAATCAGTCAATTGTTATGTGTTCATCATGATGCTTTTAAATTAAGAATTTTACTTTGACTTGAATGTTTTTATACTGTAATTTTAAGTTTTTTACTAGCATTTTCGAAATTAGTACTGTTTTAAACAATTTAAAAAATGTATCCTTAACAGAAGTGCAAATTTTAATAAAATGTAAATACTCATTTATATTTTTTTCATTTTTTTGCTCTGTTGTATTTCAGTAGCTAGGATATTTGAAATCAGTCTTTTTTTTTCTAATCTTTTCTTTAGTTAGTACACATTTTATTATTTTGTTTGTAGGTTATCTAGAACAGAATCCACTTTGTACAAAGATGTTCCGTCTCACAATCTTAATGATTTAAATGATAGTAAAGGTAATAAAAGCATTATTGTATGTTGTGTTCTTTATTTTGATTTTTTTCTAATATTGAAAATGTTTTTATTGCAATTATTATTTTTTTTAACTGATTTCTGTTATATTTATAAACACATTTCTTATGATACAAATACATTTGAACCCACAAAGTATAATGTTTTTTAATAATTTATTATTATTTTATTTGCTTAAACTTAAAATTCTGTATTATTAAAAATGTGTAAATTAGAGCTTATCTATGTTGGGGAATGTATCAATGTATATATTTCTTGATTGTTTTTTGTAGCTTTTTAATTCTGTGAAGCAGTTGTATTTATGTCATATTTTTTTGTTATAAGCTAGATAGCTTAGATTATTAAAACTGTTCAAAGTATATTATGAGTCTGTTTTTTGAATATTATTTAACTTAATATTATTTCTTCTATACTTTTTATATCAATGGGTATAATTTGGATGATATCTGTAAATCTATAAAAATGGTCTCATGAATTTCTTAACTGCAATAAAATATTATCAGAATTTTGGTAATTAAACAAAAGAGTTTGAATGATAATTTTTAAGATATGTCTTTTGTCTCTTGATTTAAATCACATTCTTTTTATGTTGTATCTTCTGTTATAAGGGTAATTCCTGAATTTGTTGTAGTGCAATTTCTCTGTTGTAGTTTTTGGATGTGCACATTTTACGACACACATAGAAATTGTTGTTGTCCAATTTATGTTCCTAGAATATTTTTTGTTATTATTATATTTTGTTATTTATTGTATATTGTGTGAAATTATCTCATAGGCGGCAATGTTTTGTATTACATCAGGAACATCAGTTTATTACATCAGGAACAGTTATCTCCAGTACAATGGGTAGATGACAGCATAATGCAGATAGGGATGCAAGAGTGACCAGTTGTATACATCTCCCTGTGGGAGATGTGTCCATCTAAGATGGGTGAGAGGTCTCTTTTTCCGGACCTGACAAAAAATGTGTTTACTTTTTATCAAAAAGTTCAAATTCACACTGGCGAGAACTGACGAGTATTTGCTGATCTGGAGCAAGATTTGTTGTTGAACTTGGCAAAGCAGCATATGTAGCTAATCCAATAATGTCAAATGCTGAGCTGATAGCTAAATGGCTCTTGTCTGGCTAATCAGAATTTGGTGCAATATCCAATTTAAGGCAGCTTTAATAATTTTTATGGAGTAAAAGCATGATATATTTTAAAATCATATGTTTTAACAAACTACTTGATATTTTTAAAACTTGGTATTTTTTACGTTTTTTTACAATGTGCTGTTTTATAAGACGTCATTTATAATTTATAAATGAAAATATAAAACTCTTATTTGAAATTTTGAGTGCTGTTTTTAATATTTTTATTTTTGTACAGAAGTTATTTCTACAGTTTTTATAAATCTCATTATTTTTAATTATTAAGTTTCCTTAAAGAGGAAAAAAATTTCAATGCAAGTCAGGAAATAGTTGCTGTATTTTTTTCATGTTCTGCCATTTTAAATTTAGCAATTATTTTAATCCGTGAATGTGCATGTCGCCAAACATAAATAATTTGGCATCAGTTCACCCCAGTAATGGAAAATTAACTATAAAAATATGAAAATTAAATACTGTGATACATTATGTCTCTCAGTTCTTAAAAGAAAGTATTAAAAAACTTAATTTGCAAAATATTTGTTATATTTAAATCATAAATTTATAAAATTGGTGTGTTTTAGATACGCTCAAATTTTATTTAATAAAGACAGTAAAAAGTTGCAAAGTTAAAAAATATATGAATTATTTATGTATTTTAAACAATATCTTAATATCAATGATGTGTATATCAGAATGAAATATTACTACCAGTATTTGGGAGTTTAACCAGCTATTGATTGTACTATTTGTAGTTATGTACTGCAAAAATCCAAGTGATCAGAGTACTGATTTCATTTAACTTATCTTGATCTAATTTTAGACCATCTTACTGTGTGAGGTTTTGATTGTCATATTAATTATTTGTGTGGTCCTTTTGCTTTTGTTACTCCGAACTGGTAGCTGAATGTTTAGTGCTCTTGCCTTTGCTTCAATAGGTGGTTCAAATGCAACCTTGGATTTGGATGCTTGTAGTGGTTCAGAATCCACTTTAAACTGTAGTTCCTAGTCCAGTTAGCTCTAGTGTGCAAAAAATGATCGTTGAGCAAAAGAATATTACATTTAAGGTGTAAACTTCATCTCTTGATTGTAATTTAAAATCAGTAACCATTTTAATGTTCTATCTTATTTGTTAATTGGTGAATAATGTTTTACCAATGAAACCATCTGCTCTGAGGGGAGATTAAAAACAACCACCACCAAAAAATTATATTAGTGTACATTAAGATGTGTTCAGTCTTTAATACGATTTAAAATAATAAAATTAATTTTAACATAGGAAAATGAAATTATAGTAAAACAAATAATGTTGGTATATCAGAGATAGTTGACATTTGTAATATATACTGTTTTAAGTGCTACTTCATAGGTAATTGCACCATTACTTGAGTAATATCTTTGTGTGTGTGTGTGGGGAGACACATCGTAGTTTTATATATATTTATATTGTTTACCAAGGTGGGGTATAAAAAGTTGTTCAGCTAGTTTTATAATTAAATTATAATTTTTGCTTATAAAATTTTTGGGGAGTTTTTATTAGTGAATGAATTTTGTGTAGATTAATGTAAGCTTTTTACTGAAAATGTAAATTTCTATCACATTAATTATTTTACTATGATCAAATTTATGAATTATTTTAATATGTCAAATTATCCATGTACATTGTGTTACATAAGTAGCTTCTATAAAAATCAGTTTGTTACATATTTATGCTTTTTCAACATAGTTCAAATACTTATTAAATGCATGCTGAATTTATTATTATCATTGAAATATGTTATATAGTTTTCATTAAGTGTTGAAAGACCTTTTATATATATGAGCTTCTTATGTTTCATTGTCAGACCCTATGGTGCAACGCTGTGTAATAATTCAAAAAGACGAAAAGGGTTATGGCCTTACTGTTTCCGGTGACAATCCAGTTTTCGTACAGTCAGTGAAAGAAGGTATGAATAGAATATTATTTATTCTCAGTGTATCTTATTATTTAAATAGTCCAATTTAGGAATGTTGTTTAGTTACATTATTTTGCTTTAAAAATTTTTGAAATTTGTACTTTTTGTGTGTTTATTTAAAATTGCCGATTTTTAACATAATATATTTTGAAAAATAAAATTTTAAATTACTGTATTTATTAATTATATTACAGTGATAGTAAATTAAATTTGTTATACTGTAAGCTCCTGAATATCAGTTGTTTATCTACTTTATGATTTATCCTCAGTATTGAAATTTCGAAGTCTCCCATTCCTAATTAAGAAAAAGTGTTTCAATACAAAGAAATAAATTTTTGAATAATTTTTAAGTAGATAATTTTATTATTTATTGAAACATTTATCTATTGTATACTTAAACTATTCAAATGCCTGTGTTTCTGTTGATTTTTACTTTTTCATATTAATCTTGTGATATATATTTACTTCTTATTATATTTTGGATTATCTGCAGAGTTAGTATATTTTTGATAGCTGCACCATTCAATTCTATTGATAATTCAGATTTATTTTTTTATTACAAATGTAATTTTTTATGTATTTGAATAGTATTTTGTTTTAAAGTTTATTGTGTCTTTTCCTTTTTAATAATTAAATTTATGAACTTTTGTTTTTTAATCCCATTTGCTTTTCTTATGAATTTATTAATTTTTATTTATGTTTGAGACTTGTGATATAATTTGCTTAATATTTCAAATACAATTTTACTAATTGTCAGCCCATGAAAAAGTTATATGTAATTTGGAATTTCAATGCACATATTCATTCTGCTGTCAACTGTTATAAATTATAGTTTTCATTTGTATCATCATAAAGAATGTTCTCTAAAATAAAGAATTAAATTTTTTATTGGTAGGTAAATTTTCTATTTTTGATTCAAATGAAATTTTATCTCATTTCTTTTGCAATATTTTTCTTTTTCTATAATAAGAATTAATTTTGGTTAAAAAAATAAGCTATTGAAAAACCCTAGTGTTCATAACATATTTGGAATAATTTTCAAAAATTTTGCCAATGGCAAAATTATAAGATTTCATAAAAGGAATAACCCACCGAATGTTGCTAAATCAACAACAGGTCCCTAAAATCGTAGTTTTCAAAATCCTGATCACATTCCAGCTCCAACTTTGAATATCGCAATCTCTGGCTATTTTTGGTTTTAAATATCATAGTTTTGAATATTTTATTATATTTACTTATTAAAGGACTGCAAAACTAAAGGATACAAGCTTAATTGCACATATTTTACAAAATTCACGCGTTTTACAAAACAAATATGAATTTCTAAAAGTCAATATTATTATTTGTAATCCGACAGTAAAATATAATCATAATATATTTTTTAATTAATCAAAGGAATACAAACACTTTTAAAAATATACCATTTATAACAATACCAAGCTGGTATTAACAAATGTGTTATAAATCTAAATCAGTAACTTATATAACATACATTTTTGGAAAATCCTGCTTTCTAATTAACCAGACCCATCTTAAAATAACACATTATTCTAGTTTTAATTAATAGAGTAATACATCTCAACAAGAAATGTCTAAACTATTTCTATACTATTCTTAATTATACATATTTTACTTCATAAAATAGCAAATTAAATAGAATAATAAAAAGTAAAAGTACTTACTAATCTACTTCCCTCATGTACCTAATTTAATATATATAAATTCAAATTTTGAAAGTAACTTTTAAAATTATGAATTATTAATTAAACAACTTACAAAATTATAAGATTCAAATAACATCTTATCACTTTTAAATAATGGGAAAATAAAATTTTATGTATATAGGCATTTAAAAATAAGCTTAAATAAAATAATAAACAGCATAAGCTCAAGGGCTACTAAAACTGCAAATGAATCACGCATGTTGTAATACTTCAAAGAATCACTTAGTGAATCTGTTCTAATGCAGTAATTTACAGATTTGGCGCATTTAGCACTCATATCAACTTGTAGGATGAAGCCCATATAGCAAACTTTATCGTCCTCTTAGATGCTGCCAATCTTGCCAAATCTATTGTGTTACATAGGCTAGGGTTAAATTTATTCTTTGTTTGATTATTTAATTGTAATTATATATAATTTGAAAATTATATTTGATGTAATAATTTTTCATAATTTATAAAAATACAAATAAGAAAATAATAAAATATGGAAAAAATAAATTATAAAAAAACATGCTATTCACCCATAATCAATAACATGTACATGATCATTTTTTAAATATTATTTTAACTAAGCAATGTTTGTTGCCTTAAAATATTTCCTGTATTGTGGTCAGTAACGAAACAAAACAGCTAAATCATCGTGATACATAATGCATGCCTTTTAATTGTTCAGTTGCACTCTACTTTAAAAACATCTTGTGTATGAGCAGACTTAATATTTGAGCAATAAATTTAATAAATGATATGAACAACATTGGTTTTTAATTAATGAAGCATTGCCACACATTTAAAATAACAATGTTAATCATTATTTGATAAAACTGAACATGAATTATCTTGTTTCATATGTTTTGTTTGTGATTAATCAGCACAAAGCTTGCACTAAAATATTTTTTTAATTCATTGCATTTGCACATTTTTTTTAAAGAAAAGCATCCTGTGTAGGAATAAGACTCAAAAGCCAAGTATTGAATCTGAGTTAATAACAGTTGATTTATAATGCTGAGTTTTTAATTAATCAACCACTGGCATCACATCTTTAAAAAATATGCTGGGCTACTAGATATGGCTCACTGAATAATACCATTTCTTATAATTTGCTTATAATAATAAACACAGAACTAATGCACCAAAATTTCTATATAACTGGCAAGTTGCATAAAATAAAAGTTAACATAGTTGAACCAAACTAGTATTTAAAAAAGTGAAAGCACTAATCTAATTTGTAATTACTTTTATTAAAAGTAAATATTTTAATCCTCCGAATACTTCATGTTTTGTAATTCAAAATCAATATTTGAATTGTATAAAATGTGAATTTGTTTTGATAATTAATTTTTTTGCAATTCATATTTTATTGGCGATTTATATTTTTTATAATACAATTAAAATTAAATTATCAAAACTGATAATTTTTTTCATTTTCCATAGCAACACATAAATTTGATGGTAGTGGATTTTTTGTTAAAATGGAGGACAGCATTGGATTCTGTATAAGGAACCCTGACAATTGCTCAGTGTTCTAAGTAGAACTAATAGCTATTGAGGAGGCTTTGAAATTTTGCATAACTGAGAATGTTTGCACTGACATTTGGATTTTGAGTGCTAGTCGTAGCTCCATTTAGCATTTATATGAATGGAGGGGCATGGGGACCGAACAACTAGGAACATTATCTAGCTTTTGAATGGCTAGATTGCCTATGTTAAGATCACCTTTCAGTGGGTTCCATTGCATATGGATGTGTACGGTCAAGAAATTGCTGATGGTCTGGCCTGAGAGGGCTGCCATAAGGATACTGCTTGTGGTAGCTGCCTTACATTTTCAAAGATCGTCACCTGGGTCAGACAAGATATCTGTTCTTGCAGGAGAGCCTCAGTGCATGATTGGTATGCGGAAAATTGACTTGGTGCTGTTCTGATTGAAGATAGCAATGGGTGAGATCAAACAACCCTTGCGAGATTTCGAAGTGGATACACTCATGTACAATGTAATGTGACGGGCCACAAAGTTTATCCTCTGTGTCCAAAATGCAATGCGAATCAAGCTTCTGCCCACATTTTGGCTTGAATCGGTTTATATAAATTCCAACTATTTTCGAGTCCTGAGGCTGTGCTCCATTGTTTGAAGGCATTCAGATTCATGGATCTGTTTTTTTTGTTGCTGTGAACCTGGAGGGATAAGCCACAACAACAACACATAAATTCAAAGATAGCTGACTTCCAACTTAATTCTTACCGTAATAAACTTTCATGTATATTGCAAATTGTCGTGGAATCTCAGTTATTTGCATGCAGATCAAAATTTATCTTATTAAATCCACTTGCCACCCACTCCCAATAGTGATATTTGATATTTTTTATAATTAAATAAAAATATGATAAATTTTTAATTCAGAATTTAAAAAGTGAAAAACAATAAAATAATTAAGTTAAAATTATTTAGGTTTATATAATAGATTTAATATTTGTATTATATTAAAGTACTTATTGTTTAAAATGTACTTGCATTTCATATTTTTCTGTCATAATTTGCTGAGCAATTTTAAGATAATTTGCTTTCTTTACACTTTGCTTCCTGCCTGTCTGTATTGCCACATGCACTTGACAAGAGATATTCAAGTTTGAGTGAAGTAATAAGAAATACATTATTTTTGTTTATTTTTTAATGTTTGTATTATTGATGTAATGTTTAACCAATTGTGATCACTAGTTTTCTTAATAAAAGATTGCTTTCTGTTCACTTTTTTCCTATCCATTTTTTAGTAACTTTCATATTTTTGTATTTGTAATGTAATTAATGTTCCTCCACCACATTCCTATTCTTTTTTGTATTTTTTAGAATTTTACTCCATTTAAATTTCTTATGATTTTTCTTTATATGTTTTGTACACCATTCCCTTTCTATAAATACATAAATTATCTTTCTAAATTAATTTAACTTTTTCAAGTTCTTGTTCATATGTATTTAAATATGAAATTTCACATAAATATATTATTTTTAATGTTTCAGTGTGAGTTGTCTACTTTATGAAACTATTATGATTTAAAAATTAAAATTATTGTACTAAAAATTTATTAACAATCATAATTTTTAAAGGTTATAATTGTTACAGGATCTGTAATTATTTTATAATTAACTTAATATTTAGTGCCTATGTCCTTACAATTTTATTTATTTAATATACTCCCTACTCTTCCATTTATGATTTATCATTTAAAAATTTTTCTTTAATTTATTTGCATTCTGTTGTTTTTCATGAATATTGAACACTAAAAATATTTTTAGTATTAATATATGTTAAATTTTTAAAAAGATTTTTACATTACCTGCCAATGGTAAAAAGTCTTGTTAA
Organism: Latrodectus hesperus; assembly: GCA_037975125.1. Taxonomy (NCBI): domain Eukaryota; kingdom Metazoa; phylum Arthropoda; class Arachnida; order Araneae; family Theridiidae; genus Latrodectus; species Latrodectus hesperus. The sequence continues at coordinate 28,551,267 of CM075853.1, read as the reverse complement.
ATGAACTAATATGTGAGTAAAAAGTTTTTTTATTCAATTAGAAATAATTGAATGAAAATTAGTCGCACTGTTAAATAATTTAAAATTAATATGAAAACTAAAATCATGTTCTTATGCAGCATAATATAAATGGCTCAATATTTAATAAACCCTAGTTTATTAAATACATTTATATGTAATTGAGAAAATAATGTGAATGTAAAATATTTCATTAAATTTTTGTATGTCTTCATCGAGCATAATTTTGCTTATTTGTGTATATCTTCAGATTATCAAATGATGTTTAAAATTTGGATAATTTCAAAGAATTGTTGTGGATGCTAACAATATGAATAATACTAAAATAATTTGTTAAAATATCTTGAATTATAATATTTAAGAAACAAAATATGATCAGTGTAACATTTATATAATATTGTTTTGGTACACACACAATTGTATTATATTATTTAGGGGATAGTGCCCCAGTTATCATGTATCACTATTTAAAGAGAAAATGTTTATGAGAAACCAGTTAGATTAGACTTTTAAATTATTTCATGATTAAGAAAGAATGAATTTATATATTGCAATTAATTAGTATTTCTTTTCACAAACATTTGAGAAAACATTTCTCATTTTGTTAGTGTATCCAAATTTTTTGAAAACTTAATAGTTTTGGATTAATCCTTTTGTTTGTGTATCACAGTGTTTAATTAGATTAATTCGAATGACTTATTGCCTTGTTCCCTATTTTTTATGTATCATATAATTTTTCTTTTATTTAATTTATTTTAAATAGGAAATTTAAATAATGTTCTGAATATAATTAAAACTTGCATTTCTCATAATTCATAGATGAATCTTCTATAGAATGTTATTTTTTGTTTTTTGAGCCAAGTTCTTTTTTACATTTTTAAATGAAGTTATTTAAGCTTTTTGATGGTATTTGATTATCAGTTATCTGTGTTAGAAATTACTGAAATTTTCAATACTGTATGTTTTTTCATTCAAGTTGATTAAAAAATATTTATTTCATGCATTATATTTTAGATGGTGCTGCAGCAAGAGCTGGTGTCCAAAAGGGTGATAGGATCATTAAAGTTAGTTTACTGTCAATTCATTTAAGAGAATTATGTTTGTGACTTTTGTTATATAATATATATTCTAGCATATATAATATATATTCCTGTCTGCAATTGGAAAAATGTTGGTTGAGCAATTACTATATTTAAAACATTTTGCGAATAACAAGTTCCATAAATTTTTTCTGCCTTTATTTTTAATTTTTATTATTAATATTTAATATGCAATCTATTTGTTTAAGAAAATAAGATTACATTTAGTTTTTTAAACTTAGTTTTTATGCTAGAATATACATTATATATAAGTCTTGAATTCATTATGCAAATGTATGATTGCAAAAAGTGTCAGTGATTAATTTTGTATGCATTCAGAAAATATTGATGCTTTCATTATTGAGCTTTATTTGCAGTTTAAAAGCAAATATTTCATTTCATAATATTATGCTGTTATATGTCCAATTTAATAATATAAAGGCTGATAATTTTTAAGGAAATTCATTTCTGTAAATACAGATATTTAATGAAAATACAAATATAACTTCTGATATATGTAGCAACTAATATAAATTTTGATAGCATGGGTTTAAAAATAACTTTTTTATGTTGATCAGAAGTCAATAAAATTTCATTGTTTGTATTGTTTATCATTCCTTTTATTTTAGTTTTTGCATGAATTTAATTTGACTTTGACTGTTATATACTCAATCTTAGGATGTGAATTAAAGTGGCTATGATTAAAGACCAGCTATTTACTTTTTTTAACAAAATTAAAAACATTTTTGTTTTATAAGTTTTTTCATGTATAGTTAAAAAATACTTTTTATTTCTAAAATTATTTTTTCTCCAGGTCAATGGGACGTTAGTGACCCAGTCAAATCATCAGGAAGTAGTTGAGCTTATAAAATGTAATTATTTTATTATTATTTTTTATCCTGTTGCAATTATGTTTATATTTTTATGGATTTCTTATTTATTAAGATATTTGCATGGTAATTTTTAGTAATTATTTTGGTTAGTTTGAAGTTTTGATTTATAATTTTGTAATTAGAATTTGTTTACTCATTTTTATAATTTCAGTGAAAATTAGCACTGTTATTTTGAAATGTGTTATTAAAGTAGCTTGTTTGATTGTTATTATTTTATATAGCACTTTTATTTAAATGTTTGAATATTAAAAGACACAATAATTCCTTCATATGAGGGACATTATTTATAGAAATTTATAGTTCTAATTACTTGAAAAAATAATTAAACACATATTAATTACACAACTGAGAAATTATACATGAAATTTATGTGGCTAAAAATTAAGATTAATTATCTTTTTTTAATTTTTCAATTAATTACTTGTGTATTTTTTAAATTATCATACTTTAAAATGTTATAATAATAGATAACATGTTCTGCATATTCTGATTTTTAAGTAGTTAATGTAATAATTTATTATATTCTACAAAAGTAAAAAATACTGCTTTTCTTAAAAAAAGTGGTATTTTTACTTTTGGAGAGTTAAGTTTTGAAACCATTTTTGTAAATTCATTGGTAAAAAATTCCAACCATTTTTATAGAAAAATTTGTTTATATTCCAATAATTTTTGATAAATTTTTAATGCCTATTAATGTTAGAAAAATCTCAAGATTGTAAATGTAATATCATTGAGAATTGTCAGTTGATTTTAAGTGTATGAATGAAAGAATCAATTTATTATGAATACATTTTTAATTAAATGTTCAATGAATTTAAATTAAAGTTTTTAAAGATTTATGTTTGAAAAAAGCAGGTAAAATTTAGCTGTTAAATAAAATAAGTCTAATAGCTAAACTTGATGTTCTAAAATTGCTTGTTCAAATATTATTTGTACAAACCTGTTTGTTCATACATCATTAAATGTATCTGTTATGATATTTTATAGAAGTAATTTAATTTTTTTTTAATATCCTCTTCTCAATATCATTTTTTGTAGAAATTTTATTGAGACATTCTATAAACGGCTACAAAATATATGCTTTTAGAGACAGCGGGTATTAGTAAGCCTTGAAAATAATGTTTCAAATATATTTTTCAAATTAATAATACAAAAAGAAAAAAAATTCAAAATGTATTCTCTTTTTTGAGTTAAAGCTTTGAGACTTTGATATATTGATTGATATTTCCAAACAAGTAATTTCTGTCTATATTTTCTTTTAATTTAGTTTATTAAAAAATAGTTTATCCTGGAAATAATTATTCACAATATGTTATGTGATGGTTGAAATTAATAATTTATTTAAAAATTATTTGTTTATTCTTTCTTGAGTGCACAATAATGTGTAAAATTGAATACTGTCCTTCAAAAGTTACAGTACAATTTGTTTTTTGAAATTAATTATTTAAACTCATCATTAAAAACTTCAATAAAAATAAATTTAATTGGTTCATATGATTGATATTATTGTTACTTTTAGAAAACTTTCATAAAAACTATAGCCACTAATTTTATTTTTTAAAGAAATGGAGATTTATATAAAAATGAGAGGAAAAAGGTACCTTTTGTTATTTTCTGTGTATGTTCTGTGGTTGACGTTGATCTTAAATTCTGTAGTAGTAATTTTGTGGAAATCATTGAAAAAATTTAACTATGTTATGGGAAAAATTATCTGTTTAATTCACTAAGATTTGATTGAATGGGTGAAAATAGTGTTGCCACAAACTAATGCTATTAGATATCATAATTTGTCATATGATCCAGTGACTATGGGATCAATTCCAATCTAAAGATTTTGTGTTTAGAAGATATGTTCCATTCCAACTTCAAGTTAGAATATGTATGCAAAAGTTCCTCTAACTCTGTTTTTTTCAGTTCCTTCAACATGAAGAATAAGCACTGTTGAGTATCTCAACTCATTATGTATCAGTTTATTACATCAGGAACAGTTATCTCCAGTACAATGGGTAGATGACAGCATAATGCAGATAGGGATGCAAGAGTGACCAGTTGTATATATCTCCCTGTGGGAGATGTGTCTATTTAAGATGGGGGAGAGGTCTCTTTTTCCGGACCTGACAAAAAATGTGTTTACTTTTTATCAAAAAGTTCAAATTCACACTGAAGAGAACTTATATGCTGATCTGGAGAAGATTTGCTGTTGAACTTGGCAAAGCAGCATATATAACTAATCCAATATTGTCAAATGCTGAGCTGATAGCTAAATGGCTCCTGTCTGGCTAATCAGAATTTGGTATTCTGACCTTCGGTTCTACAGCTTGTAGGTTTAAATGCTACCTTAATTTTGAATGTTTATAGTGAGTCAGAATCTTTTTTAGACTCTAGGTTGTAGGAAAAAGAAATGACCTTAAAGTGAAAAATCAACCAATTTTGTCGAAAGAGTTCGTGGGATGGTTTTTTATAATTGTAAAATATCAAAATAAGATTCTTGATCGATATGTCTCTCATAAGCCTTTGGTGTTGGTATCTGATGGATGATAATGTGCAACCTCATTGATAACTTGTTGAGAGCAAAGTTTGTTGAGGACAATCTTGTGGGTTATAGTTTAGAGTAAGTGTTATGGCCAACTTAATCTTGAGCCGAGCTGGCAGCCAAATGGTTAGCGCTCTTGCCTTCGGTTCAACAGTTCGTGGGTTTGAATCCCACCTTGGGCATGGATGTTTGTAGTGGTTCGGATTCCACTTTAAACCGTAAGTCCCGGTCTAATTAGCCCTCGTGTGCAAAAAATGACCGTTGAGCGACAAACAAATCAAATCAAATCAAACCAACTTAATCTTGAAACCTAAATATGATAGGGCATTTTGAGGCTACCTTGAGCCCTCCACAATTATTACATGAGCTGGAACAATGATTATTTCATGTCTGGAATTTTCTATTTCAGTAATCAACTACTTAATTGACTATATGGAAATTTGATATTATTGATGTGTTGCAGATAGATGTGGATACATTCCTTATCAGAATCTATTTTTGTAATGTCTACATGAAATGAGTGTACAAAGTTTTATGAGAAAAATTTTGCTGTTAAGTGGGTTGTTATTTTTATTAATAAATGGTCTTTAAAAAAATTTTTTTTTGTTTGAAGGAATGAAAATTTTTATGTCAATCAATAAAAAATTATTTCAATCACATTCCATCTAAATTTCTTGTTCCTGTGTTCATTCACTTTTAAGGAAGAAACAAAAACAGATTGTATTTTAACTTTTAAAAGTTATTGTTCTTAATAATTTGTGAAAATTATTAATTTTTAAAAGTTTTTAAAATAAGTGGATAAAATACAATTTTAATATTTAGCTGGTTCCTATGTGGCGCTGACTTTGTTGGGGAAGCCTCCTGGTCAAGGAAAAGGATCATTAAGTCCCCAGCATTCTTTTAATTTATCTGGAAACAGTGCAGCCATCATGAATTCAAATAAGTCTGATTCTTCAGAGCGAATAACAGGGCCTCAACCTGTTGATGTAAGCTTAAATTTTCTTTGAGGAATTCAAATTTTGTGTGAAATAAAATGAAATTTTCTAATGCAAAGTATATTATATGTTTGCTAAATGCTTAATTATTTTCTATTTAAAATGTGTTTTTTCATTGTATGCTGTAATTTTCAATTTCATAAAAATTTATCTCATTTCAAATGTTTTTATAGTTAAAAACTGTACAGTTTACCTTGTATAATTTATGTAAATGTACTGCTTATACAAGTATTGTTCTTTGTAAGAAATTCCTTTTTTTATCTTCAAATCTGTTTATTCAACAACTGTTTAAAGCCACTTTGCATTCTTTTAATCATTTGCTTAGCTAGAAGTTTTTTTTCTTTTACTTTAATTGCTTATTGCAGTGATTCTCAACCTTTTTTTTTGGTCGCTGAACACTTTTAATGATTTTTAAATTCGGCAGGACATAAAGAAAAATTTTAAAAGTTGTTTATTTACCTATTAGACACTGTGTAAAATAGTTTATGTTTGTCAAAATTATTATGTCAAAATTATTATGTCAAAATTATTTTGAAAGTAAAATAAATTGATATGATATGTACTATGAAACAAAGTTTATTTACTCTTAGTAAAAAAAATCATTATAATTTTTGCTATATACATTTCTAAAATTTGGCGACACATTTTAAGAATTTGATGGCACACAAAAGTTCTGTAGCACAGTGGTTGAGAATCACTGGCTTATTGGTTTGATTCCCTCCATTGCATAGATGTTTGTACTGACTAGTTACAAACATCTGTGTGATGGTGCAACTTTAATGAGGCTCTAGAATTTGGCCCAGTTAGTTCTTGTGTGTGCTAACATTTATTACAAAATAACAACCAACCAATTTGAATATTTTGTTGCAATTTTTATTCAATTTTATTGCAAAAAAGCAATTTAAATTTCTTTCTTAATGTAATTATCCTAGAGGATAATTACAATAATTTATCATATAAACTATATATAACAATGTACAATTTTTATGCATTTATTTTCATTTTGTGAAAAAGATTAAATTTTTTTTATCCAATGAATTGGTTATGATAAAAATGTATGTTGGACTGTGTAATGTCAGAGTAATGAATAAGCAAAATATCAATGTTACGAAAAGTTAATGAACAAAAAGTGGAAAATTGCACAAAAAAAATTTAAAAAATTTAAGACATCTAATTAAACCTTTAAAATAAAATGAATATTTTTTTCATAGGTCAGCAAAATATATTCATTTTGATCAAGAAAACCCTTGACAGCTATGAAATAAAATTAATATTTTATCTTGATTTAAAAGACAGGTTTTGTGGGAATGATAACAATTCCAAAAAATTTGTTTTTATGATCACTTTTTGTTTGAATTCTAAGTTAAACTACAGCTTGAAGCAAATTTTGAATTATTACAGACATTTATAGCCAAATGTGGAATCAGGTCCTCAAACTGTTCAACTGAAAACATATTAGTCTTTCAATATTTTAATTCAATATTTCAATCTTTTAATAATTCAATATTTCAATATTTCAATCTTTTAAAATTTTTTGAAATATGCATTTGTCATAGAAAAAAGATTGTTTTTGGTTATGAAAACATTATATTCAATAAGAAAATAACATTGTGCTTTAATATAAATCTTATCAAAATAAATCTCATAAAGTGAATGATATATATATATATATGTAACACTACTAAATATGTTCTTTGTTTAAATGTGTTCCAGAGTTATCAGATACAAATAAAATTTTTTAATAAAATGATAATTTTAGCTATTTATTGATTTATATATTTGCAGCCTGAGAAACAGCAACAACTTACAAATTCAAGGATACACACAATACGAAAAATGTTAGAAAAAGAGATGGTTTATCTTGAGGTAAGTAGAAAAAGCAATTCAGTTATTTTTTAAACAATGTTATTTAATTTCATAAAATTAAAATGGTTAATTCTAGCTAGAGTTCTTGAAAGGACATAAATCACAGTAGGAAATGTTTAGTTTTAAATTGGAGAAAGTATTCAGTACTTCAGAATTTAGCTTTTTTGCTTCATTTTAAATTAAAAAAATAAAAAATTAAGTGATTTTTTTTTTATCATAACTTTATTAAATTAGATTCATATGCATTACATGCTAGATTTATAGTTTCATCTTATTTAGATACTTTAGTTTATATTATATAAAAGGAAGTAGAATTGATTTTAAATGAACATGCACTAGATTATGGATTCATATAACTGGAATATTTATATATATACAGTGATCCCCCATTTTTGCGGTTAATCCCTATCGTGAAAGATGAAAAATTGCGAAGTAGGATTTGCCCCTAGGAATTTTCGTGTATGCGATACATGAATGTTTTAAATATGTAAACAGTATTTATACTTTACATATTTACGACAGAAATTACAACTGTATATGTATGTACTTAAACGTGTCAGTGCTAATTATAATAATGCTAATAATAAGGTTAATTACAAAACCTTATACAGTAATGAACATTAATCAACACTGCTTTTTGAGAGAGGGAAAGAGTTTTGTGTTGGTGGTGGAGGAGAAGCTTGCACATGATTTGTTGCAGCTTTAAGCTCACTCGGAGACTCTTCTGCTGGAGGCACTGATGGTAGAGTTGGGGGCTTTACCTTTGAGAGAAATATGGTGTTGGGTAGTTGTCTTTGTTTTTTCTTTTCCTTTAAAATTCCTCTGTACAAGTACATAACCCAATTAACGTGATTGCTAAACTTGACTGTTCGAACCATATTGTCATCAATGTCTTGTGTAAAATGTTACACCACTCTTGCCATGCTGAACAATTGTTAGATTCTCTAGGCTAAGGCTTTTCAGTTTCTTCTTCATTTTCTTCCTCACTTGCAAAGTTTGTCATCTCAAGGGGGGTCTTCATCCATCAGTGGGTCCGAGTAGCAATCGATAAGGGCATTGATGTTTTTAGTCATGTTGAAAAATCCTTCATTCCTTATGATGTGAGCCAGTCTCACTGTGCTTTCATTGGTCAATGTTGCAGATTACCAATCACGCACATTTATGAGAGCCTGTGGTATGTACTCTGAGTCAACTCCTCTCTTTGTTTGACATGCAGGGGTCCTTCTCTCTCACTCATCAACATGAAACAATGCTCCTCTCCGCAATGTGGCTGCCGACATGACTGTATTTGTTCACTTTTATTTTTTGATGAATATTTTGGAAAAACCTGCGAAGCACTGAAGCCACCAAACAAGCACGAAGTGATGAAGGAGCACTGTATATATATATATATATATATATATATATATATATATATATATATATATATATATATACATACATACATACTGTTTATAAATAAATTGTTGAGAAGTAGGCTGTATATTATTCTTTGTTTATAAATATATTTAAAAAATCATGTAAAAGTGATCTTCATTTAAATCAGTGCATGTTCATAAACCTGGAAATTGCTAAATAGGATTGTTGTTTTTTGACTAATTTGGTGGGTTACTCTCCTGAAATGTGATATTGATATGGTGGGTGACGTAGGAAATACAATTTAGTTTGTTTAGCATAAAATTTAGATATGAAGTGTTCATGAAAATTTGTTTATTTAAATGAAAACAATTTTTTATAAATATGCTTGTAAATTTGGTGTATTAAATGCAATGTTTTATAATATTTATTTTTTAAATTTTATTATTTCTATTAAGTATTTCATTTACTATTTCTAATTTAAATCAAGCAGTTTGATATTTTTGGGCACATTAATCAATTGCCTTATATAACTTGGTATAAAATCTTAAATATGTGAATTTATTCCTAAAAAACGGAAAAATACAATCCTATTTAAGAAGAAAAGATTGTGTTAATATCATTCATAACTCTGCAATGAACACTTTTGCTGTCAGTAAAAGACAATAAAGTATAAAATTTTTTAACAGAATAGACTTCGAATGTTTCATTCTGAACATTTGGCTTATCAATCATAATTCAGGTTCACAGTACTTTAGGGTCTAATTTAAAGAATAAAATTGAATTTACATTTCATTAAGGACTTACAAATTGCTAAAATAATTCAGTTTTTGAGAAGTTTTGAAAAAATGAAATTATATATAAAATTAAATTTTATTCAAATATTCTTTTATATTTCAATATGCATATTTTATTTTATATAAAAATTATTATTTTTCACATTAAAATGTGTAAACATATCTTAAATAATTATATAATTTTATTATGCAACTGATTACCATTTGTTAATAAAATTTTTGATTAGAATTTTAATCAGATGTTATAAATAATTAATATTAGCAAATTTTTCTTTGTAAACATAATTTTGTTGTAGTTTTATTTATATTGATTTTTTTTGTTTCTTTTTATAATGTTACTTTTGGTCTGAAGTTAGTTTCTTTTGCCTGCAATCTTCATTAATTGATAATTTTTATTATAATAATTATTTATTTAAAAATTTATTAAGTATTGGTTATATGTTAAAGCAAATATGTACAGGAAAAATTTCAGTAAAAATTTTAATGTACACTAATATTTCGTAACATCTGTTGTATAATTTTGTTTCACTTTTAGAACTTAAAGGCTGAATTCTCAAAAACACCGTCCGAAAAAATGCGTGCTGAAGTCAATGGTGCTGTAAAACGAGTAAAAACGCTCGAAGAGCAATTATGTAGTCTCACTGGCCTTCAACATGAGCAAATAGTAAGAAGTTCCATTCCTTTTTCTTTCTTTAAAAATTTCAAAGGGTAAAACTTTTCAATGACTTTTATAGATTAATTTTTCAGACATTAGAAGGAAAAAAATTTCTTTCTCAAGGTTTTTAATGATTTATGTTTTAACTTTTCCTAAGATTTTTTATTTTGTGCCTTTTTATATCATTTTAAAGTTTATATAATCTTGAAATAAATTTCTGATAATCTTTTTAAAGAGGCACCACCTCTGAACTTGTAATATTTATCATGAGATTTTTAAAAGTATTCCTATGGGGAAATGTAAATTTTTGGAAAGTTGATGGTTGTCCCTTTCTCTTATTAGATGAATAGAATTAGATGATATTTACTAAGTCAATAATTCAGTAAAAACTCAGTTTTCAAATGTGAAATGTGGAATTGTGTGCAGGAAATATTACAAAATCTTACATAGAGGAAAAGTTTTTTGTACTTTTTAAAAATTAAGTTTATATGCAATAAATATGAATAATGTAAGATATGTTATGTTAGACAAAAAATACTTACCTGATTCAATAGCACCATGAAATATCTATGTAGTAAATAGTGATTAAAAGTTATTTATAAATATATTAATTTCCAAATAAAAATTGAACCTTTCAAGAACGTAAACTGAATTTTTTCTGAAATAACATGTTTCCTATAACATGGAAGTTTAATTCTGATTTTATTTAAGATTCTTAAAAAGTCATTTTTTATCTACTTATGTTTTGTTTTTAATAAAAATCATTCATTTATATCTTTTCAGAAACTATTACAGGATTTTCTTATTTATAATTTGCAGATATAAAAGTGTTTTGAATTTCATTTTGGGTATTATACACAGCCACATATAATGTGACGAAAAACATTCTTCTCCAATAAAGTTTTGAAAAAGTGTTGTTTATGTTTTGTAAAGTAAATAACAAATGGCACGGAAAGCTTGTACTACTCAAACAATGTTCTTTGGCTGTAACCAGTTTTGCCTAAATATGTTCAGGAACAAATTTGTTTCCTAGGAAGGACAGTGCATTTTTCTACTATCATTTTGCATTTTATTTTAATTTGAGTTTGATCATACTTAAAATATGCTAGTTCTTATATCATGTGGAAGTGAAAGTATCTAAGTTAAATGGTAAATTTTAAACCAAAAAATATAGAGAAGGCAAATTAAAAAAATTGTGACAAGCATGCTAATGTAAGGTGAAAAACAAAGGATGTGCAGTACAAAAGAAAAAAAATGTATCCATTGCATAGTTAAAAGATAATCCCTGTCCTACATTTAATAGTTAATTATACAAATATGTCTTATTTTCGAAATACATTTTATTTTTAAAATATTGCGTAAGTTTTTAAAAACTGAAAAATCTAAGTTTTAAGAATGAATTATCACTTTTGACAATTGAGTGCTTCCATCCTAATTTATCACCTTGATTCAAATAGGATCCAATCGGATGTTCTTCTGTACAATTTATTGTATTTTGAATCATACTTATTTTTTTATTTTATGTTACACTACATTATCAACAATATATATTTTTGATATTTTCTTAAAAAATTTAGTGGGTTATTCAACACTTATTTTACATGATAAAAGGCCTTGATGATAACATACCAATGTAAATTATATACACGAAAATATGGTACTTCTCATAAATGTTTGGAATTTTCAATGATTTTATTTCATGAAAATATGTATACAAATGTTTAAGAATCATCATGTAATTGATTTCAAGGAACAATAATTCTTTTATTGTAATCTTACACGTAAATTGGAGATTTAATTGGTATTTATTAATCATGCTAATAAATTAATCATTAATTTATTTAATGTTCTGCTGAAAAGATAAAAGAAAAGCTTTTATCTAATATGAATAAATGTTATATAAAAATGTTTATGTATTCATATATACATTTTTAACAGTGTTTCTGTATTAGAGGATTAAAATCATAACTGAATTTCTAAATTGTTGACATTTTAAAATTACTTTTATAAGTCATGCCATTAAAAGATATAAAATACATTACGATATAAAAGTACTGTTAAATGCATTGGTTGTGTAATAGATTAAATTTTCTAATATCATTAGACCGAAAAAAATGCCACTTGGTCAAAGAATTTTTTATATCTAACTAATAGTGTTCTCTTTGGAAATGATAAAAAAATTATAAAATGTTTTATTTGTTTCCTCAAAGATGGAAACAATAATTGTTTTCAAATAGGAATAAGTATTTTTGTTTTCTGTTGAATGGTAGTTATGAAACATTTTGCTTCTTGTTTGTTTTTATTAATCTATAAATCTTTTCAGATCACAAGGTCTCCAAAGTCCCCCACATCAGTCCGTCACATGCATGATCGAGAAAGCTACAGATCCATTTCTTTCCCTGCTCATGGGATGCACAATCGTCCTCTCACTCATCAAATATCAGCTCCAGTGTTGCCTGCAAATCAAGCAACGCCGCCACCTTCTTCTGTGATTCCATTTACACCTTCAGGTGATCCGAAATATCAAGTCATTCTCTCACCCTGTACTGAAGACAAAAGTCGATCTGGGAAAAGGTCGCCTGAGAAGAAACAGTCTATATCCACCTCTCTTGAAAACATTGCAAAGCATTTAAATCCCCGATCCACAACATGGGTAACATGAGCTTTGTTTATTCTTTCAAAACTCTTAGTATTTAAGATGTAAAAATATTGTTTCTGTGTAATTTTTACCACCATTTACGATACACATAATTTTACTAAAATGTATTTATTTATGAATTTAAGCATAAATTAACAATGTTTAATATGAATTTAATACTGTATTATATTTTTGACTTAATATTTTATTATTCTTTATTAATCAATATGATGAATACTATATACTGCATTCCTTCCTTAACTTTGCTCAACTGTGTTTATTAATTACAGATTGTGTAATCAATTTGTATTCATTTTGAACTGCTCTTAGTTTCATGATGCATCAAATTCTGCCTGCTCTTAAAAATATAAGATAAACTGTGCAAAGTATCAAATAAATTTTTTAAGTATCAAATAAATTTTAAATTTTAAACCAGAAATGCTTTATGAAAATTTGATAACAAAGTAAACTAATGCTTTCAAATCAAATATTTTAACTATAGGCATTTCAATTATTAAAAATAGAACAAGTCTAAAAATAAGAAGCTAATTAATATAAACATCAGTAGTAAAGTATATTATGAAAGATTCTTAATCAATTCTCACTATATAAGGAAGTTAGATGATGATGTGATGTTGAAAATGTATTTAATTGCTTATTATAAAATAAAAAAGGAAATAAATTGTTTATTCACAAAAGGTTGGCGTTGATGTACTTCCATTGGATGTAAATAATAATAGCAGCAAATTTTGTGCTTTGGCAATATCATCTCAGCATTATATTAAAATAAAACACCTTAAAAACTGAGTGCTTAAAAGTAACAAATTTGGAACAAGAATATTCTTGGACCAAAATTAAAACGTTATATAAAAAATCACTAGAAAATTTCAAACTTGTTTATACTTATGAGTATGTCATATGTAAAGTATTCTTTGCCATTTTCAAGAGTCGTCTATTTTGTGTAGAAAACTGCTGCTTTTCCTTATGCATTTCTAGAGTTTCATATATTTGTTGTGCTAAACTTTCAAATATTAATTGATTGCATTCATGGGGAACGGCATTACATTCTCGTGAAAAACTAAAACTAAAAATTTTGTTCTACATTAAAAGAATTATTGTAGAACAAATGTTTCTAAATAAGATATGCCATTACACAAACAAGAAAACCAATTCAAAAAGTGTCCATTGTCTTCCAAATGTTAAAATATTATAAATATATTAGGAAATTATATAGAAAATAGGTAATATTTTTTCTTTTGTTTGTAAAAAATATATATTTATGTTGTCTTTATTGTTATTCAACATCTCACAAAAATGTTTATTTTTCAGCCTCAACCTACGCATACTCGACAGAGCTCAAGCCCAGAAACGCTTCGAGGGCTTGAGAGCCTTAAGTGCCAAAAAAGCAATGGTTGCACAAAAGGAGATCCCTTACATAGATCACAAAGTAGTGTTTCACCCCCTCATGGTCATTTTCGAAGTTTTGTGCCTAGCTTAGACTCTAAATCAAATTATCCCAATCCATCTCGGGTAAGAGATTATAAGCGAGAATTTCATATTTTAAATTAGCAATTTATACATTTAATTTCTGTTATTTCCAATGTCAAATGTATTCTATTGATATGAGTATGTATGTAAAGTGGTTAGAGAGTAATTTCAGTTGTTTGTTGTTTTCAGCTTTTATTTTGATAAATTTTTAGTTTTAAATCAAGGAATTATTCCAACTTTTGTAAGCATATATTTTTTCTAATATAAAACATGTTCATATTTATCAGGTTTCATCATTTAGTCAACATGATAGTGCAATAGAAAGTCCAGGCCCTACACCACCATCCACACCTCCAGAACCTGTAGAATCTAATAAAAGTGCAAGAAACAGTTATGAAGGAGATGAATCTACACACCATGACGTGAGATCAATGAAAATTTCTATTAAATGACTAATATTTTGGTTTTTAAAAAAATTGCTTAGTGGTTTAAATATTAGATATTTCTCTTATAAAATGTTTAATTGGCTAAGTTATAAAACTTATAAGGTTATTTTTCACTGAATTTTTAAATGCAGTGTTTTTGAAATCATATCTTTAGTTTTCATTATGAAATTATATTACTCCTAATATATACACACATATATGTATTAATCAGATACTTTAATATCTGTATTTTATAAAGAATGTGTGATTGGTGTGAGATATTAATCCTACACCAATCAGTCTTGATAGATTATGTGGAACTAAGTAAAGCTGTACTTGTTGAGAATTCTTGAAAGTCACAGTTTGAAGTGAATGGAACGTCCATTTCAATTTCTAGACCTAAACTCCATTGATACTTTATGGAACTATCTTGGCAGACCAATTGCTAACTCAAATTCCTTTTCATGTCATTATATGGGCTGGAATAAGAGTTGTTAGTTGTCTGGTCTTTGCTTCCTATTTAGTGGTCAAATATTTTAATTGATAGCTTAGAAAATTGATATCTGTTTAAACTGACATTCAAAAAGAATGTTAGTTTTTAGTATGGTATAAGGGACTGCCCAGTTCTCTTAGACTGGTGTTAAACATTTTTGAGTTTACATGTATTCCTTATAAGAATTCATCATTTTAATCTTGCCATTGCATTGCCCCACATAAAACTGACTTATGGTGTTTTCTAAGAAAGGACTCAGCTAAATGTAAATCATTTTTCTGCTTGAATTTATGAAAAGTTTTGTATTACATTAAAAAAACAGCTGTTTGATGAACTTTTTTTAAAATTCATTTTAAAATAAGATATAAACAATTGTACCATAAATTTTGAAGGACAGCACATATGTATAAGTGATATTTTGATACTGCATTATATTTAAAAAACTTCGAATAATCAATATTTTCCTAAAATATCATTATTTTTAGCTTTTGGTTTAACATGCATTCATTCATTTAAATTTGATTGTGTTGGGTTGAAATTCTTCAGTAATTATTTAAATTAGTTGGAATAATTTATGACAGAAAATTATATATTATAAGGTTATAGCTTTTGTGCATAATGATTTCTTAAAATATCATGTTACTTTTTCAGCAGCATACTTCACCGACAGAAATTTTAGTTGAAGAATTGAATCTACCCCCAATCACTACAAAAGTGAGCCAGAATACTAATATTATTTGCATGGAAGATGATGATTTCTCTGATACTGAAATGGTAATTTGTGTATTTGTTGTTCACTGATTATAAGGCTTGTAATTTGTGTATAATTTGGACTAACTTTCAACTTGTTCTTTTATTTTATAACTAATTTTTTAAGATATTTTTTTATGTTGGAATTAATTATGTTTACACTGAAACAGTCTAATTTTATCATTAAATCATTTTTAATATAGAGATCATAGTACTAAGTACTATGAAAATATTACCCAAGATATTTTATATAAAACTGAGATATAATCTAATAAAAACTTAAATGAGAAAATTTCATATTTCAATTCACAGCAATGGGCAGTCTTTAATACCTCAATTAAAACAAAATTTCTTGTTGCAGTATTATGACAGACTATTTTACTCTATTTAAAAATTTTCATGCTTGTAAAAAGTCAGAATTTAAAAAGGACCAAGTCAACACATTTGTGTTAAAAAAAAAAGTAAAAAGTTGAAATGGTGTTATGGTAACCAACTTTGAGTTATTTATATTTTTGGACATCTTCTAAAAATATTTTTTAAATTATGTAAGCAAGTAAAATTAAAATTTTACTCAAAAAGTCATTTTTCATGCCCAAAGCAGATAGAAAAAAAGGTATCTTTGTTCATATGAAATTTTTATTTTAATTATTTAATCATTAGATGATATTTTTATATATTGGTTTATAATTTTTATAATTGCATTTGATAATGCATGATAAACATATGTTTAACAATTATGTTTTTTTTTGAAGGATAATTGAGAAATAGTTAACATAAATAATAGTTACTTAAAAATTTTAAATATGAAATCAAAACTGAATATTAATGTTTGCTAATTTGATAAATAATTTCATTTCTTTTCAGTGAAATTATGAACACTAAATTTAATGCAATTATTTGGTAAAATTTCTGAATTTATTAATTAAAAATTCATTTTAAATAATTGCATATATTTCTAATCTCTTCATATGAACAATTTCTCTAAACAATTTTTTAAAATTGTATATGAAGTATTTAGTTATAGTTAGGCTATTGTGTATAAGTTTATGTAAAAAATCATTATTTTAGCATATATAGACCTGTGTATCAAAGAACAAGTATATATTTATTAACATAATTATGTTAAAAATATTTAATATAATAGTAATATTTAATAATAAATAAGTTACATTTTTTATCAGAACGTAAAAAGCTTTTGTTCTACTGCACGAAAAATTGTCTTTTATGTTATGATTTGTTAATTAACTTGAGTAACCTAATTATACTAATAAACTTGTAAATGGGGGAATCATAATCAATTGTCAAAAGGATATTGTAATAGAATTATTAATTTTAAAATGTCTGTTTATATATAAAGTAATGATAATATATGTGTGTGGGTATATGCATGCATATTTATATGTATATGTAAAACTTGAAATAAAATCATGACTGATGGTTAAAATAGTTAGTGCTCTGGCTATAGCTTAATCAAGCTTGCAGCTAAATGGTTAGCATTCTAGTCTTTGATTCAATGGTTCATGAGTTTAATTCCCACCATGGGTGTGGATGTTTGTAATGGTTTGAAATCCACTGTAAACTGTAACTTTTACCATCATTTCAATCTTGTATATTGATATAAATACTGGCTTGGAGTTTGTTTTAGACTGTAATTCTTAATTAGTGATGGTGTGCTAGAAGTGGCCATAAACTAAACCATACCATATCTAAAATTAGTAAACAAATGTTTTGCTATGAGATATACAGGTGTATATATATATATATATATATATATATATATATATATATATATATATATATATATATATATATATATATATATATATATATATATATATATATATATATATATATATATATATATATATATATATATATATATATATATATATATATATATATATATATATATATATATATATATATATATATATATATATATATATATATATATATATATATATATATATATATATATATATAATATTAATACGCATTTGGCGTGGGATTGACAAATAAAGATCTTGAACAAAGTTCATCGGAATTTGCAGCCCTTCCTCTTGCGAAGCCATCTCGAGTTCAGAGAGTATGCGTGGATGAGGAAACCAATACAGACTTTTTTCTGTAAAAAGTCCCACAATTGCTCAATGATATTGAGATCAGGGGACTGAGAACACCATGTTAAATGTTCCACTTAATCATTATGCTCTTGTTACCATGTTTGAACTCAGTGAGACATGTGAATAGAGGCGTCATCTTGGAACAAAGGACATTCTCCCAGAAAGAGAGTATGAAGCATAGGGGGAAGTTGATCTACTGGAATGCTTTGGTAATGATCACCTTTGACCACCCATCTCAATAGAATGAGAGGTCCCAATATCCACGGGCAGAAATAGCGCCCCACACCATCACAGAATCACCCCCATGTTTCACAGTTAGAACCAGGCAGTCAACATGAAATGCTTCTACTGGTATTCGCCGCACAAACACTTGTCCAGTGGTCTGGAATAATGTAAAAGAGGATTCATACGACCAAATGACTTGTTCCCATTGCCGTTGTGTCCATTTTAGGTGGTCTTGGCACCACTGTAGTTTTTTCACAGCTTTCTGTACTGAAACTAACTGTTTTGGAATAACTACTCTGCCTTGAATGTTTGCAGCATGCAACTCCCGTTGAATAGATTTCATGGATACTGGGTTCTCAAGGTGAGTATTCATCTTGGATGTTATCACAGGCAGTGTAGCTTGCATTTTTGAGCTACTGTCTTCAACACCTGCCTACTCGGGTCAGACATCTTCCTTCCTGCCACTGTTGTGGTTTGCAGAAGACTCCTTACCCAATTTTGTGTATGCTGACAGAGTCCTTGAAACACCCACAAGGTTTGCTATTCTTGACACGGACACTTCAACTAGGCAAGCTCCGATCATCATGCTTCTTTTAAGATCAGAGAAGCCAGACATAATGACGCTTTGCTGGGAGCACATTTTTCTCATGCAACTCTCACTCTGCCAAATGCTAGACTGGTACCTTTCCTTTCATCACCACTAGGTGGGACACTCTTGCGAGCTGTGCCTGTCATTTATTAGTCAAAGGTCAATTCCATTCTTTCACAAGTGTTCCTATTATTTTGTCCTATACCTGTATATGTATGTATATCATACATATCTATACATATATATGTGTGTAGCATATATTATGTGAATGCATATATGTAAATGAAATTCATTAATTCTTTTCTAATTGAGTTTAGTTAATACCTAATATAAACAAGGTGATATTAAAAAAATTATATTTTTAATATTTAATAGAATTTGTTATCTTGTCATTTTTTAGTTGATAAATTTTTTTCCCTTTAGCCACAATTAGAAGATCATGGACCTTTCAATGGACTTTGGAAGCTTCTTAGAAATCCTGCTCACCTTTCTGTTTTTTTACACTACTTAATTTCAAATAGTGATCCATCTAGTTTAGTAAGTTTATAATTTTTAATTATTTAAAATAAATTTTTTTATAATTTATTGTTAATGTTATTCTGTCTATTGATTTTACTGCCTCTTTTCAATTATTTATTTCCATAAATTTTTGAGATCAATCTGTTAAAAGCTTTTTGTCTGTCTCATGTATTCATGTATCAAATGATGAACTATTCAAAATTGGTTGAAAAACTTGTTTAGTGTTTCTCTTTTTTTTCTTTTTAATAAATTACGTTTTTGATAAAATTGTTGGCTGTTGTAAAATGGTAATATAAAATTTAAAATATCCTGAAGGGAATAAAATTTAAATGTAAAAATAGGATATATATATATATATATATATATATATATATATATATATATATATATATATATATATATATAAATATATATGTTATACATGTGTGTGTGTGTGTAACAAACAAGTAGATTATATTGGATTATCTCCCATAGTTTTTCTTACAATTGTGTACATATTGATTTGAAAATAGTGTTGAACTTCAGTCAATGATAAAATTTTAAATATATTAGAATGAATGCATTTAGAGAATAATAACTTATGTTAACTCACACATGTCACTTTAGATTAATTTTAGTCTATCATGATTGCTTTTTTATTTTTCAGTTTTTCTATCTTATTTCTGATATGTATGAGCAAAGTACTGGAAGAGAAATGAAAAAATGGGCTTATGAAATACATTCAACTTTTTTAGTACCTGGTGCTGTGAGTAATATTCTGAATTACATACTATTTTAAAGTAACTCAATTTTTAGTTTATATTTGATTAGCTGATTATTATGATTGAATAAATATACAATTTTACAGCCTTTAAAAGTTTCACTGGTAGATGAGACCATTTTACATGAAATTGGTAAGCTAACTTTTTCAAAGAATTATTTTATTTCATTCATTTGAACCTATTTCTGATGTAAAATTATTTCTTTAAAGATGAAGTCCTTTTAAATAACATTGATAAAGAGGAAGTGCTAAGAACAGTGTTTAGGAAAGCAAGAAAAAAGGCAAAGGAAGAATTAAATGATTTCCTTGCTGACTTCCGAAATAAAAGGACAATGGGTAATTAAAATTTTATTGAGTAATTAATTTAAAATTTAATTAAATTGCATATGTAAAATTGATACATGTTTGTTTTGGTAATGTGAAACTTGCTTTAAAAAATCTTAAATTTATATGCCTTTATTTTCATCTCATATTTCAATTTTAAATAATATACTTCTTGAGTGAACTGTTATAAATGTTAAATTATATACTTTATTTGTTTTGCCTTTCATAATTCTTTAAAGTTATGAAAACAGCTTAAATGATTATTTGATTACTTTCTAAAATATTTCAAAGCATAAATTAGGTCAGTATTGGTATGACTTATAAATGTGTTTGGCACTTTCGTAAGTATTCATTTTTAACATCTCTTATTTTACAACTGTTTGATGTAGAGTTTTTACAATACCAATTTTAGTTTTAGATATTAAAAATTTAACAGATCCTATGTTGAATTTTCTGTATTATACACATATTATATTTACTGTATTAGCATTAAGCACAAATTTTATATTTGATTGATGTTATAAATATTATTTATCAATGTAGATTCATTAATACTTGAATAAGATTGTGAGCAAAACATGACCGTTGAGCAACAAACAAACCACAGCAGCTAACTTGTATCATTTAGTCATACAATATGGTTTTTGGTTGTCTTGTAAGCTCTTGTGACCATGCAATAAACTTGTGAAGATTTATTAAATTATCAAGTTAGTCTGAGAGTATTTCAAAGCTTCTTGTAGTTTTTTGAAAATGATTAATTTACACAAGATGTGTGTGAAAATATATTAAGGAAAATGATAAAGAATATCTCAAAGATTGTTTTTTAAGGTGGCAAGTGGTTAGATGGATGGAAATGAGGATGTCACAGGCTGTTGCTGCTATGCGCCTTAATATGTCTCACATTGTGGTTCACCATCTCTAGAATCAATATAAAGTGAAGCTTCTGTGTTCAAAAGAATTGTTTCAGGCTGACCACAAACTACAACACCTGCAGAAAACATTTTATAGCTCTTTCAGCCTGAACAAGAAGTATATCTGTTGCACAACTTGTTGTATACCACCACTCTGTAGCTTCAGGGAGAAGAATATATGCTAATACAATGTGAAAGTTTCTTCACCATGCATTTCTCTATGCGAGGTGACTAGTTGTGCATGTCCCCCTCACAAGGTGACATAGAAAAGCTTACTTATCTTAGGCCAGAGAACATTTTTCCTATATGAGATAGTGATGGGTTTCTGTCCTTTTCACAGATGAGTCCAGATTCACAAGGGAGAGCAATTAGGACGTTGTGCTGATCTGGAAGGAATAAAGTATCAGATACCATCAATCTAATACTGTGGAAAGGTACAGTTACCAATGGTGATGGAATAAGGGCTCGGAATCTCACTTGGTCACACTCATCTGCACGTGTTCCATGGATGAACTATGATTGGTGTGAAATATTGTGATAATATCCTTGATCCATATGCTTATGCGGCTGGTAATAATTTCATTGTGATGGATGATTATGCACAACCTCATAAAACTAGTGGAGCGATATATTGAGGGTCTTGGTTTAGAGTGAATGGAATGGTTAACTCAATCTCCAGACCTGAATCCCACAGAGCATCTGTGGGACTATCTTGGTAGATAGGTTGCTGCTTTAAGTCCTCTTCCAAGGTTTGTAGAAGAGCCTGAAAACAGCTTACTTCTTGTCTGGTCTTCACTTTCTATTTCAGTATCTGGCAATTGAGAACATGGAAAGTTGATGCCACCAATGCATTTAAGCTATGGGTGGGCATATCCCTTATTAAAACTGCTTTTTGCTATGCTTCTAGGACATTTTACTACATAAAACTGTGATTATTCCTTTTTCCAAAAATGAACTTTCCAGCAAGATTGCTTTTTTGTTAAAAATCATTTATACACTTGTCCTCTAAATTTGGTGTTTCTACATTCATTTTCAAATTATGCACAAAAAACTGTTTTTTTCATAACTTTATGAGGCCAGTGTATTATGTGTGGAAGTCTTAGTCCTGTTCAATGAAATTAATGAACTTAAAAAAATTTGATGGATTCTGTCAGAGACAAAGAGCTGACAAGTTAACTGATGTTATCAAGGATCTTCAGAAAATGAAAATTTAATATGATTATATGTGTAAATGTTAAATGTAATTAAATAAATAATTTAGTCTAAAATATGCAAATTTAATGGTTTGAGTAGTTTAAATAACTGGTGAAAAAAAACAGAAGACATTATTTTTGTGTTTATTAAATAGTAATGATCTGGAAAAAGAAATCATGCATATTGAAACTTATTATACAAAATAATATATTAAATTAATTATATTCATTTTTGTCATTTTTATTTTTTAAATATTCTGAATTAAAAACAAATTGTTTTTATTTATCTTTGAAGTTCCCAATAAATTGAATAAATTCATAACAACCATTTAAAGAAAATTCTTAAAATATCCATTATTCTTTACAACTTTGAAGGATTTGTGTAAAATTTTTTGACTATTTAAATAAAAATTGTTCTTTTGTATTGTGAACTTTTTTACTGCTTATGAATTCATCATTAATATTAAATATAATTTAAGTCATCATTTAAATTAGTTTTCACAAACATATTTTACTGTCATTATTTGAAAATGTAATTGAAAAATATGTGTATGTAATTAAAGATGTATATTTCACTAAAAGTAGTTGACATATTTAATTAATCATAATTGTTGATATTTTCTGGAAAAATTTTGTTTGACTTGTGAAAAACTCCTTGAAATTTGCGGATTTTCTTTTAAGAATTTATACGAACCATAAGTTATATACATGAGATTTTTGCAATTAATAATAGTCACTCCACTATCCTCTTTTTTAAAAATATTTTATTTAAATACTTAATATGTCGTAAATATTATAAATTTTAATATTTACACAATGAAAATTTGACAACTGTGCTTCTAATTTCTTTTTGAATATATAATAAGAATCAAAAATTGACAAAGTTCAAATTTAAAATATTTTCTATTTTAAAATTTGATCAAAACAGTTGTCATATTCTTGTAAAGTTATTAAATATTTAACTACTATTTAAAATCATAATAAAATGGCAAATCATTTGATTTTCTATTGAATAGAAATTATTTTAATTAGTGTTTTTCCCTCAAGTCAAAGTGATATGGCATATATTTAATAATTTATTACTTATTTTATTGCTTTATTATTTAATCAAGATTTATTATTTAAACTATTTTTTTGATTTTTAAATAATTTTCTAAATTTTTATAGGCCTTGCTAGCATTTTTGGTCCACCTGATTATCAGTTGGAAGAAGCAATGCAAGACAAAGCTAAAGAACAAAAAATCATTGAACAACTTTTGGGTCCTTGTCTTGAAAACTTTTCGTGAGTTTTAATTATTAACTTCTTGTTAGAAAGGTTATTTATTGCAAACTGAGATATTTTACTGCAAAATACTAAAAAAATTCTTTGTAATTTATTAAAAAGGTCTATCAAATTGAATAGCCATTAAATTTTATGCGATATATAATTTATTTACTTATTCTTTTATTTACATACTTTATAATAATTGTTGTTAAAACAATACATATTACAAAATTTATCATTTATATGTTGAAATATTTTGTTTCAGTGAGGATTTTGAAGGAGTTGATGATCGAACGTTAGCCAAAAATTATGCCTTAGCTACTGTTTTGAAGCAGTTTGGTATTAAAAATGCACAGTATCTCAGTATTCTTGGAAAATGGCCTACATTTGTCTGTAAAGAAAAATCTTTCATCACCTCACTTCTTCAAAGAAATAAAAAGGTTATAAATTATTTCTAATTAGATTAATTTTATTTTTCTAAAATAATTAGATTAGGATATCTGAATAAACCAAATAAAAATTACTTTTGCATTTTGAGGTTGCCAGGCTTTATTTATCAAAATGTTTTGGGGTAGAAACATTGAAAGTAAATGTTATTTAATGTCTGTAATATATTTATATGTTAAAATTTTTGTTGAATACTGAAATATTTAAATTTTAATAATTTAATTTAAACTAAAATATTTAAATATTTAAAAATACTGAATTATTTAATTTCATAAAAATAAATATAATGACTATATTAAAGCCTAACAATTTGAATTATATCAATTAAAAAACTAAATTATAATATTAAATGAGAAAAGTGTAAGATTTAAGCACTAATTTGCTTTTCATAAAATATTTTGGTTATATATTCCAAGTCTTAGCTTTTTTTTTTTGAGAAACATTAAATATAAGCTATGTATACATTTGATATTTTTCATACCTAAATAATCTTCCTCTTTCCAACACAGAATTTTTAGTTTTAAATATTATACGGTGCTGAAATGTAAAATATTAGGCCTTGTCTCAATAAACCTTACAAAATCAGCTTCTTCCAATTCACATATAAGATGCACTTTGGAAAGTTGTCTGTGACATAATCACTACTAGAAAATATTCTTTAAAAATAATTAAATAAACCACAATATAAGAGTGGGCTAAGAATATTTTCATTTGAAATGATTAGAGTACTTGAAAAGAGGAAAGTGTAAACTTCTTTAGTTAAAGCATTTGATTTAATGTATTTTTCCTGAATAATATCTTGCAATTGTGTACACTTTTCATTGGTTAGAATTATGTAGTTAAAAGCATAATGCAAAAATGAAGTAAAGCATCTTATATGAAGGAGTTGTGGTCGATATCACTAACACTATGTTTTGTGAATTGGTAAGTGACTTTTCAAGTACATATAAGTGTGCAAGAAGCAAAACTCAACCAGAAATCATTTGAGAAAATGAAATTTAGAAAAGACATTATTTTGTACTTAAGCGTTGAGAAAATTATAGTTGTGCAAAAACAAATACATTTCATACAGTAGGAATCAAACAAAAAAGTATCTGACTCAGTGTCATCACACATGATTGTCTGTTCGAGAGGACAATAAGCTTATGTTCCTTAGTATGGAATATGCTCTCTGCTTACTGCAATTGTTACATTACACCATTTACATATTCAGCCTCAGATTGTCCAAGAGTTTTTGAGGCAAGGATGTCCATTCCTCAGTCAGCATCTGCTACAATTGTTGGCTTTTTCTGGAAGGATGTAATTGTGTTGCAAGGCTGCAAGGCATCTTCCCAAGTTCTATGGGATTTAAATTGGGGAAATATGCCAGGCAATCCATTTGAGTTATATTTTCTTTTTCCTGTAGTTGCTGAACAACAACTACTTCTGAACAACAAGAGCTCATTGTGATCTTGCATTGTCATCCATAAAAAAGAAGTATGCTTCAGAGGGACCAAGAAAATGACGGTATGATAATGGAATTCTTGGAGAAATGGAAGGATCACTTCTTGCTATAGCTGTCTTCAATGACAGAACTTCTATCAAAAACATTGAGTTTAATCTGCCTCTTTAGTATAATGCATTCCCAGAAGGCAACTTTAGGACTACTGTAACAGAATTTTTCCATGATGTTACTGGGATGAAACTGTCCTGACTGCTCTCAAAATTAGCTGGCATGGAGAATCGTTTTTGGCACTGAAACAACTCTCATCCTTGAAAAGTTCAATTCTGTTACTGAAATGTTCAGATTTTGTGTCCATTGTACCATTCTAAATGGTGGTGCCAGTGGCAAATTTTCGAAAGGATGCAGCATTGAAGATGGCAGACAAATGGGTAATCTTTGTGAAGTTGTGTGGACAAAGTAAATTGCGACACTTGTCGCCCCATTGTTGTTTACAGCTGTTAAGTTGGGGCTTTTGCTAACAGGTATCTGGCTCTTTTTACCAGAAGGACAATATATTGTTCATCCAATTAATTTGCTTTCCTGGATCAGTCACCACCAATCTTTCTAACAGCTGTACCTATGGTTTGGAAAGCATATTTCAAGCATGCAAAACGATACTTTTGTTGATTTTGATCTCTTCAGCTAGACTAGTCACAATATGCTCTTCTAGTTTTCCAATTATTCTTTCACATGTGGAGTTCTATTCACATTTCACAAAAGAACTCACTTTCACTTGCTGCAAATGTCTTTAATTATATCTCCATCCTTCCTTTTATTGTAGCTATGTGCTTTGATAATTTGTTTGTCATATGCTCACACGGACTGTGACACTTTATTTTTGACAGCTGCTTACACATGACCTTTTACTGAATTGCATGTTCATTGTACTCATCTCCACTGAAAATTCAAATTGTTTCTTAGGTTTTATTCTCCAGTTTATATAAGACCATTTTTGGCTCTATTTTATTCCTTGTCTCTTCTCTGCAAAATATCTGATCCCTATTTGCAGTTGTGTAAGATTTTCGTTCACCTTTTCACTTTTCACCTGATTTTGTCAATAAAACACAAAGTCCCTTTACCCTTTCAGGCGCACTACCCTTTAAAGTTGAAATATTAACAAAAAAATTTGCAGGCTGTCTATTTAGGCCTTAAAGAGTATACAGTGAAAATTTTGTAAAGATTGCTCTTACCATTTCGATTTTGTGGGTGTTCCGTCACATGGAACACTGCGCTGCAAGGGTTGTAAAAAGCGAGCATTGCAGTGAAACATGTATATGCGTAAATATTTTTGCATATGAATGAAAAAAATGCATTACACTTCTGTAGCAGATTTAGTGTGGTCCAGGGTGCACCTCAAAGAGGCCTGCTACTGTACACCAAAAGGAAAAAAAATTCTGTACAATTTTTTTAGTTATTCAACTAAGGTTTTGGGGCTGCATAGAGGAGCCTGGTTGAGATAAATCATCGCCATCATTTTCACTGGCATCTGACACAACATTATCAGACTGAGATTGATCAAGTGGTTTAGGAACATATTTCTCCATATCACTATTACTGTCCACATGTTCTGATTCATTAACAGAACAATTTTTGAAGCATTTTTATTGCTTCAGAAGGACAAAGACCTCTAGGTGCCATTTATTTGCAATTAATGTATATATACAATATTATAAAATGAATAGCAGCAAAAAAGGAAATCAAGAGCATAAAAATATTGCTTCTCTAACTAGAGATGATTTGAACTAACTGATATAATCCTATACCAACTGAAGCTTCCCAATTCAAGATGCCAATAAGAGTGTAGAAATATTACCCGTACAAGTAATCCTTCCTTGTAAATTCCTCCACATTAGTTTATTCCTCCCAAAAGAGAGAAAAAAAGTAGAAAATAAACACAGCTGTTTCCCTCATCATTCTGTTCAAAGCTAATCGCACTCTGAATCGCATAAAGGAAAAGTGCAGTGCAGTGATCCAGGGGATGGAACACCTTATTTTATCAGACAATTCTGCATGTACTGTATGCATAAAAAATCTAAAGTAATATAGAATAAATTGATCAAGGTACAGGCAACAAAATAGCAGATTTCTTTTCAAGCAATTATTTTTGTATGAGAAAAATTAGGATATATTCCTTCAAAATAAAGGGATTTAAATATTCCTCTATAATTGAAAATTATTGATTGTCTTATGTAGTGCTGCCATCTACTAAAGAAAGTTTAAAGAACATTTTAAGCCAAATTTCATCCATTTATGACTAAATGCAACGATTTGCTAACAAGTTAAAGTTTGGTGTTTCATCACCTGGAACACTGAACTGCAGAGGGTTAATAATATGTATAAAATTTTTTGTTTAAAAATATGAAATATTTAGCATTTAATTTTGTAAGAATATAAATTGATTTTTTAAAAATAATTTAAATGACATTTTTGTTTATGTGTAGCTTTTCTGCAATTTTATGCACTAAAGAAATAGGCATTATTATTTAATTAGCATTATTTAATTAAGAATAATTAATAGGCTTTAGTATATTTACTTGATACAACTAAAATAACAAACATTTGTTTATACATAAAAAACATTAATTTTATAAAAAAACATTAAATAAAAAATTTATTATTTAATGAGACAAATTACATTTATTTTTAAATACGGGTTAAATAGATTCATTATATAAAATTGTCTCTATCTTTATCATTTCATTAATGGATGATTTAAGGAAATTAAAATAAAGATTGATTTAGTTATCTTAAATTAAAAAAAATTGAATCTTGTTTTTTAATTATGTATAGTTCTATTGAATTGAAATCTGGAAACAATATTTAAATTTAGAAGGATCTGAATTATTATGTTTTTGAGCATTTCATAAAAAAGGGGAAAAATTATACATGAAACTGAAATTTTTTGTTGTTTCATGCAAATTTAAACTTTGAAGTCTATTTAATTCCTATGATTCTTCATTTATATATAGATATTGATTCAAAGAAAGATGACTCATTATGGAATAAAAGATTCAAGGGAGAATTTTTCCTGAATGAAAAAAAAATTTTTTGTTGACATTCATTGATATTTTGTGTGTAGTTAATAAAGAATTTAATATTGAGGTTTCCGTAAAATAATATTCATACAATATTTAAAACTGTTTATTTTAAAAATATGATACATAATTTATTTTATGAAGTTTTTTTATGTAATTTTACTATCAAAATTGTGTAAGCAGAATAAATTTATAATTGAAAAGGTTAAATTTGTGAATTTTGACTGAAAGTATTTAGAAGTTGCTTACTGTAAAAAATGTTGATGTTTTCTAATTTGTTTGACAAGTTTAATTAAATCATTTTTAATTTCTTTGTTATATGAAAAAAATTATATAAAAATTTTATTGCCTTTTAAAATAACTCTTAATATTTTTTATTTTATAGGTGATGTTTATGCAAGGTCATAATTTTGTTCCTGAACATTATTACTGTGTAACTTACTGTAATCATTGCCAGTTGATTATCTGGGGTGTAGGTTACCAAGGCTACCAGTGTCAGAGTAAGTTACGCACCATATTTATATCAATTTTTTGTTAAGTCAATTTATTTGAGTGATTAAATAAAGTGTCTGTGCCAGATATTATTAGTGGTCATTAAAAAGTGGGCATATTAGTTATAAGAAAGATATTTTTGTGATATTTAAATATTAAATTAATATAAAAATGTTTGATGTTAAAATATGTATTTTGAAACTGAAAGCAACTTACTTTTGTTATGAAATACAATAATACAAAGGTAAGTAGAAAGAAGTTCAAAGTTTAAAAGGAGGGACAGGGTTGTCCATTCAAATACTTTCTAGAATCATCTTTATTTTATGCCAAGCTGGTAGCTGAATGGTTAGTGCTCTTGCCTTCAGTTCAACAGTTTGTGGCTTCAAATCTCATCTTGGATGCTTGTAGTAATTCGGAATCCACTTTAAACCGTAGGCCTCAGTCTAATTAGGTTTAAGAAATGACTGTTGAGTGATAAACAAACCAAACACTATTTATTTTATTTATAATTATAGTCAAACTATAAAGTGTTTTATTTTTGAATAACTATTTAATAAGTAGATTATGTTTCAACATGGCAAAACTATCGCATAATAAATTGTGTACAAATAAACTTTATATATACATGTGTATCCAAATTTCAAAAATAAACATGAAATGTGTAAATTGTCATAAGAGCAAGCTTCTATGAAACATAACTTGGAATTACTTTAAGAATCAAAAATGATGTGGATAGTGCAATTTATCTTTTCTTTGCATCAAGTAATTAATAATTTTGTCTTTTTTATTTTCATTTATTGTTTTTTAAAATTCAGTGAGAAGAAAACCTTCTGGAAAAAGATTATTTTCAATATTGGTTGCATGAGATCTCAAAGTAAGGAATATTTTTGTGAATATTCAGCCTTAAGCTTATGTTGATCAAGAAAAAATTTAATCAAATTTTATTAAAATGTAGTTTTATCAAACAATTCATCATTGTGAAATTTTATTCAAATGATTTGATCTCCCTACCTGAATTGTGTTATTTGTATAAAAATATTTGCTAGGTGTTCTTAGCTGTATATAAGAATGTAATAAATGCTCCTTTAATTAATTTTCACATGTCTTTCCTCTATATATTTGAATTTTTGCTTTTGTTTCTTCTCTAGAGGTATCTTCAAGATCATTGTTTATCAAAAATTACATTCAAAAACTCTTAGTTTTTGAATGTAATTTTTTTGACTAAACTATTCTCTCTTTATAAATAAATTAGTATTATACAAATATTTAGTATACACTGTATGAGTAACAAATGCAAAATTCATACTTAAAAACAAATCTTACTTTTATTTTGTGGACTAAAAATTTGGCAAAGTAATCACTTATTATTGTATTACCAGTACTTAAAACTGTTTTATAAACACATTTGTATACTTTTTCAATTTATTTCACTGTTTTTCTTTAAAAAAGTACCTCATCTTGTGAACCATTAATCTTGTTTGCAGATAGACAACACTTCATAAGTTTCTTGTTTGACCTTTGAAAGTTCTGTTTCATTCACATTGTGTTCTTAATTATTTAATCATCCAGTATGTATATACAAATTATGTATGAGTCTTTATTCGAAAACACCTGAAATGAAATTTCCAGCAGCAGGTTTCATTGTCAAATTTCATAGACTTAATTCATGTCATGAGGTAAATGTTCATGACTTTCTTCAGTCAAATATTTCTTTAAGAAAACCTGCATGTCAAAATGGTCTAAACATAATTTTTCTGTAACATCTTTTTAAGCATAGATTCACATTCTGAAGTGTAATACACTTGTCAATCTCATAAAGTGATCCTGAGCTGTGATCACATTTTGCAAAAGTACTTTATGATATTTGAGCATGTAGCTATTGAATATTTTCTGATGCATGAGTTGTAAAATGCCAAAAAGGTTGGGTAGGAAAAATTCAACATGAATCGTTTAAACGAACCCAAGATTTTAACATCAGTGCTGCAATTAATTATCCTCAATTTGAAGGGTATGCGATTCTCTAATAAAACATTGATTCAAGTTTCTCACCTATTAAAGAATAATATAATAAAATAAATCGAGTGATAAAATATTAATGCAAAAAAAGTTAAATGAAAATGAGCTTGGAAAAAGATATTTTTAAAAATTCTATTTTAATAACGAGAATTAAAATGAATGTAAAAATTTCATGTGTAAGACCAAGTGAGAAACCAGCTATTAGTTCATATAATCATGAGTGTTTGTAAATTACAGGTTCATAAAAGCATGTATTTGCTATATATTACTGTTTTAGTTATTGTATAAGGAATTAAATTATCATATGAAGAATTAATTAAATTTTTATTTGCTTACAGATTGTGAAATGAACATTCATAAGTCTTGTATTAAAGTTGTTGAAGAATACTGTATTGGTGCTCTTAGAAATAAAAAAGAAAAAACAAAAGATAAAGAGAAAGCTAGAAAAGATAGAAAATCTGGAATAGTGGAAAATATTATTGCCAAAACAAGAAAACCCAGTCAACCTGTTCCTGCAGCCAGTAAGTGATTTACGAGTACATTTTATTACCAAATAAATGATTTTTAAAAGTAAATGATTTATAGCAATTAATTATCAAATTTAATGTAATTAATGAAAATCGTGCTGTTTTTAAAAATTTTGCTCCAATCTTAGCTTTTAAAGTTCAGTTTGACTTTTGAAAATATTTATTACCAGTACTTCTAATTGATCTAATTTTTTTGATTTATTCTATTTTTCTCCTTATGCTTAGAAAACTTGATTTTATAGCTAAAATATAAATTTTTAATATAATTAATGAAATTTTAAATGTTATTAGTTTTTAAATATTTTTTTCTACATGATACAATAATGCTGAAAAAATGGTTTGAAGCCTGAAATTTTGAAAATTTTTTGCATACACATTTCATTATTGACATTTTTATCATAATTTTTGTTATGAAAAATAAAAAAGATTAAGATTAAAAAAAGAAAGGATCAAAAGATAAGAAAAGATTAAGATAGATTGTTATAAAAATAAGAATGGTGTTTTTCAATTAAATACTACCATATTTAAAAGTATTTTTTATGTATTTCAAGCATTTTAGTTTAACCAATTTGTTTCTTATAACTTCTGCTCTTTTGTTTTTTAAAATGTTCCTCACAATATCTAATAACAATTAAATATTAATGAAGTGTTATTAATTAAATATTTCTTTTCTTGTATCTCCACATTAATTAAAAAATGTCGAAAATATTTTTTAGTGCTTCAGAAGCACTGATAATTTTTTTTATGGAATTCTTAAATTATTTTAAAATATTAAAGAAAGTTAAAGCATTCTGAATATTTATTGCAAAAATATAAAAATGTGTATGAAAGTGAATTGAATATCAGTAAAAAAATAGACCATAACATTATAGTTACCATAACAAATAGATCATAACATTATAGTTTTCATTAATTCTGAATTGAGTTGCACTTTTATCTTAAAGTGTTAGCTGCTATTTAAAAAATTTTGTTTGTAAATTTTTGTAGTTGAAAAAGCAAAACGATTGAACGAAGAAATGAATGCTGATAATGGTATAATTGGAGCTGATATTCATAGTTTGAAGGATGGTAAGTGGATAATTTTTCCATATGCATGATAAATGGTTTTTAAATTGCAGTTTCTTTTAAATATATGCATTACAATAAATCATTCACAATGCTTGAAAGTATTAGAAATTAATGAATTTTAGATATTATTTATTGAATGTGTTATATTATAAATCGTCTTTAAGATTGCTTATAATCACTTAAGATTTCTTATGAAATTTTGATGTTCCTTTAATATCAATGAATAAATCTCTTTTATTTCAAATTATAAGAGAAATTTTTTTGATGTGATAAATTTGCACTAAAATACAGTCTTCTTGCTTTGATGTATCTAAGAGATCTTCATTTTTTTAATTTTAATTAAAAAAATTTTTGAATCAATGTTTCGTAAGGAATATATAAGAAAGGTCTTTTCTCTTGATGGAAATTGTTCTATTGAGATATTTTAGACATTTAATAATTGGTTCTTAAAGTAGATTGATACAACCTACAAAAAGTCTTTAACTAGGAAAATGATTTTATGTATATTTATCAGGGAATATACTAGATTGTATGACAAATTTGTTTGTCCTATGATTTAGTATTTCCATACAATTAAATTTTACTTTTCTTGTAAGTATTTTCTTGGAAATATTTATCTAAATTTTTTATACTCTTTTTATGTAATGGATTCTATAAGTAATCATGTAATATAAAATCAAATTTGGGAAGTATGCATTCTGGATTTTATTATTTAAATTGTTAAACGTTTTGTTATCAAATGAACAATATTTTACATATGATCAAAAACTTTTGTGATTAATTTTAATGTTCAAATGAATAATCAAGTTGCACCCAAATTATGACAGAATAAGAAAAAATATTTTTCCAAAAAATTCAAAATTTTGACTTACCTGTTTTTATAAATGGCTTTCCAAAACTTGTACTACAACACAAAATGTTTGAATTTAAAGTTATTTGATGATACTTGTTAAATTTTGTTCTTCATTATTTAGTATTTGTTCATCATCTTGCCATGCATTTCTCAATTTTTCCTTTAAATTTTTTTTATTATTAATCAAAATATACATTAATATCAGTTGAATTTCGTCACTGGTTATGATTTTAGTCTTCCTAAATATTCACTATTTCTGTTTCATTCATCTGTTAAAGAGCTGGAGGTCTGGAAATTTTGTTTATCAAATTATTATTTGTGTATTGCATTTGATTTCAAGTTCACAAATTGCATTGGTGATATCTTAAATGCTATATGCATTCAAAAAAATATATTTGTTCAGTAAAAATATCTATATGGTATCAGTTTTTGCACACAACAATTTTTTGCTGAAACTCCGTTTTGGAAGGAATATATACATTATTTGTAAAAAAACATTTACCCTAAAAAAGTGTAAAATTTTAAGGCTGTATGCTCATTGGCTCTTAGTACTTGTAAAGCTGCATCTTTGCCACACCCACTCTTATGATTTGCTGTTCTCAAGCCACACCTTGAAGGTTTTATTTTCCTTTGAGACTTCTATAAATTGGTTGTTTTGTTTGTGTAGTGAGCCAAACTGTTTCTTTCCATTAGACAACTTGTTTTAGCTTGCTTGAATTAATATCAATTCAGTCAAACAGTTTGCATATTGACAATGTCTGATTGTGATTCAGCACTTGAAAGTAAATTTTTACAAAAAAAATTGCTTTTTATGATCTTTGTTGGTTATAACTATATCAATCAATATCAGTTAATTTCCAATTCATGTTGAATGGAAATTTAAGCAAAATAATTTATCATTTCACGTTTGTTCTATTTTCTTATAAAATTTTTAAAAATGGCAATATGTATAATTAGAAAAAATGTTTTTCTATAAGTGGTGAATGTATATTTTACCATTTAATTAACAAAAAATGTTTTTTTGTCAATTGGTTAAGTACTTTACAGTATTTAATTATTTTTATTATTAGTAAATAGAGATAAAGTAATTTTTGTTAGTATTTTATTGTTAACAATACTATTCATACACGATTAAAAAAGCAAATGTAGAGTTATTTATCTTTTTTTTGTCATCCAATGTAAATAAGATGTAAATTAATTGACATCTATTTTAAATATTTTAATAAAATTTTTTAATTGTATATATAATTTTTCATGGGATATATATATATATATATATATAGTTCATATTTTAAAAAATTTAATTGGGTAATAATTTTTAAAGTGGATATGTTCTTAAACTTATTTATGATAACTTTCTTATAATATGATGAAGTATGAGTACATGACTAAAATAATACAAAAATAGTGTTGCCTTACTTTTCCTTTGAGTGCTTAAAATTTGTTCGTTTTTTAGGAGTGAGAGGAGTTGATCACTTAAAAGAACCTTCAGATATAGTTTTTCAGAATATATTGAACTTATCTGAATCTGCTGATAAGCCTCACTCGTAAGTTTCTTTAAATATTTCAACCATTTTCAAATTGTTCTATTGTATTAATTATCTTTTCAGTTTAATAAGGTGCATTTTTTAAAATATTTTATATCACTTTATAAAATTTGTGTTTATTACAGTATGTGTGTGAGATGCATGAATGAGAAGGTTTATGATTTGTTTGAAAGAACTTTCATTTGAACTGGACACTACATTTTATGTGTTAATTTTTTTTCTAGTTTTGTTAAATCTTTGCTGAAGGAAATGATATTTTCAGTATGCTATAACTTATATTTAAACAGACCGTTTCTGGGTTTGGTTCCCACTTCAAGCTCGAATGTTTTTTAATGATTTCTTGACAGAATTTATGGATACCAATCTAATTAATCTTTGTCAAAATATTATCATTAAGGAGTAAATAAACAAAATTCTATTTATATATCGATAAAAAGGGCCTGAAAAACTGAATTTTTAATTTTTATCTTTTATGATTAACTTGAAAAAATATGAAATAAAAGTTTATTTTCAGATTATTAAACTATGTAATGTGAAAATCAATATGAACACACACACATTTAAAAGATTCGTCTTTAATTAATATTGTATGTAATGTGCTCAAACTGATTTTCTTTCTAGTTAAAATGCAGTATTTGAAATAAAATTTTATATTTTAAAATTTAATTTATAAATAACTATTGTAATTACATTGTTAATAGTCATTAATTTTATGTTGTAAATGCACACTATAAATAAAATGCAGGTAATATTTAAAATTAAATATTTTATAGTGTTTGCTAAAGTTCAGAATGTAAGCTGAAGTCTTACCATGACTTAAATAATAATACATGCATGTAATAATCTTTTAAATATGTCTTCCACTCTATTTTTAATTTTTTTGTCTTATATATTCCTCTTTTCTAAAATAAACCAATTTTATCAAATTAGTTTATTTTTTGAAAGAAAGGAATAGTTATTAAATTTTAGAATATGATAAGTTTTATACTTCAAATGATTTATATAAATTTTTTATTTTAAAATAGGATTAACTTTTGCTTCTTTGGAGCTGATAGGCATTTGTGTTATACAAATCAATCAAATTGATAACTGAAAACTTACAGCTTTAAGTATTTAATAATCTAGTTTAGATTCTTCATTTTTTGTTGTATAGTGATTTTTGTCTTTTTACTGCTTTTAGTAGGAAAAAAGCAATCCTATAATTTAAAAATATTTGATTTTATAGATGTCATTATAATTATTTTATAAATGTGATTTAATTATGTGATTCTCAAACATTAATGCTTGGAATATTATTGAGAATATACATGATTAAAAGTTGTAAAGATTATTGTGTTCTAATATTAAAAGACCTTCAATATATTAATATAGCAGTAAAAGTATGTTTTTAATTATTTTTACTAAAAATATAGTTTTAATTATGTAGAAATTATGAATAAGTTAGAATTATGTTTAGAAGTAATAATTAGGAGACTTCAAAAACAGCTAAAAGAAAGAATATTATTAGTTGACTGAGTTATTATGTCAGAGCTATAAAAAATCTGCGATGATGTGATTTGAAAATGTGCTAGTCATTTCTAATTTTTGTTTAATCTCAAAAACCATTACTAGCCTGTTAGTGTCAATATTTTTACTTATAACTATGGATATCAAATTTTCAAATATTTTGATACTAACCCAAACTTGTTGCTGTTGATACGAGTTATTGAGTTAAGAAAAAGAGAATTCAAGTTGTTTTTTAAAAGTTGCAGTTTCTTTTTAAAATATCTAATTTTTTTAAAAAATTCGATGCAATATGCTTCCTTGTTGTCTAATTATGTATAAATTTTCTCTTTTCTCATATTTAACTGCAAAATAAATAAAAAATTTTTGAGTATTATTCTTACTACTTTATTTGCTCTGATTAATTTTCTACATGACTATTTTTTGAAGATTAAAAGCTGTAAAGATTAGTTTTTCAGCTATTCATTAATTATACTTGAAATAATATTATTGAAAAAAATGTCATTCAAGTCTAGATAAGAATAAAATTTTTAATTATTGGAGCTTCTTCATGGATAATAAAGATTAATTATTTGAGAGTTTCAAAGTTTTAGATTATTCCGTATCATTTATGTAAATATCTCTTAAATATATGTATTTAAAGTATTAGCTAATATATGCATAACCTATGCTTGTTTCATCTTTTACAATTTCATTTTCATAATAGGTAGATCTAGTTTATATATAAGCTTATCTTAAAAAATCACTTTTATTTTTCTCAGCTTATTTTCTTAAATGATATTTTTTAGTAATATAGATTTTAGTTTGGATGAATAATCAAATTGCTGCCACTAAAATTTAACAATAATTATTTAACTGCTTTTATTAATTTTAAAATAAAAATGTCCAAATTTTAAAATTTAGGACTTTTTATATTTAGTTAAATAAAAAATGACCAAACTCTGTTCAATATAAAGAAAATTTTAAAAATACTGTCTTTTTAATATTTAGTCTATTTGGATTCAATGATTATTAATAGAGTAGCTTATTCTGAGATAAATTTAGTTCTGTAAGATCAAATTATTATTGTTTATTGCAAAGGAAATGTTGAGTTTTACTTTACTGTGATTCAATAATTATGATAAATAGGTTTTCTGTTATTATAAATAAGTTTTTTCTTTCTTTCATAAAATCATTTTGTACTCTAATGTTCAACTCAAGAAATTAATAGGTTTATGAGATTATTTTGCTGACAAATTCCTGAAAAATGAATACTTAAAATTCATGGTAAAGCAATGCCTTTAAAGTGGTTTTTTAAAGATCCTTTTATTTAAAGTCTACTGCAGATGATTGAAACATATGTTAATTATTACCGTTTGTTGTAAATGCTACATATTCTTTATTTGGTCGCTAAAATATTTACTAATGACTGATTTGGGATAATTGTTTATATGACCATTCAAAAGCTGTGAATTCTTGTCAATATCACTGTGGTGGTTTTTGAATATTTTCGATATGATTTCTTTTAAAATAGAACAATTTTTTTATTATTTAAATCTCTTAAAAATTGACTCATTAAAAACTAATGGCAGAGTTATTCTTTTTAACTAGCATCAAACCTAGTAAACATGTAATATATAACTTTAGTTCCAAAATGAAAATTATTTTGAAATTCAAAATAGTTTTTAGAAATATTCATTAGTATCACATCTTAAGAAAGGGAAAATTACATGTTTTATATTGTCTTTATGTATATCAAAGTGTTCAATATGTTATAAGTTCTTGTAGCAATTAATTCTCTGAATAATTCATTTTAGTAGTATGTATTTGCAAATAA
Organism: Latrodectus hesperus; assembly: GCA_037975125.1. Taxonomy (NCBI): domain Eukaryota; kingdom Metazoa; phylum Arthropoda; class Arachnida; order Araneae; family Theridiidae; genus Latrodectus; species Latrodectus hesperus. The sequence goes on along the minus strand of CM075853.1, from coordinate 28,512,589 downwards.
TTAGAATACTGTAGAGCTAGTAAAATAAATAATAATTTTTTAAAATAAACAAAGCAAATAATACATTTATTCACTTTTTTATTTATTAATTAATAAAAAAATTATTAATAAAAATAAAACTTTTAAAATGAAACAAAAAGTAGATGTCCAATGTATAAATTATGCCAAATGCATATTTCACATTCATTGTATTAAATTTTTTTGCTAAAAATAATTTTTTGGGTATTAGACTTAATAGCCAACTTAGCTTAAAACTGAGTTAGGAAGAAAAATGATGTATTTGTCTGCAGAGATACTGTGTTTGGTTATCTGTGCAGCTAACATTTTTATTCTATGTGTATATACCAAATTTTTGTTTAAAGTTGAATAAAAAAATCTCTGAACAGAATTTGAAATGAGGTTTATACCAAGATATCATTATGCATACTATTACATAACTTTGCTCACTTCAAAAATAGTAATTCTTACCCCTTTTAAAGTAATCATCAATGTAAACCACTAAAGGTTGAGGAAAAATTTGTGTAGCATCAAATTTTCCATCTTTCTTATATTAACAAAGTTTAATTCTTTTTAATATATATTTTTGGTTTTTGAAAAAATACTACATTTACTCTCTCCAGCAAATGTGTTTTTATTTTTCTCAATATGCTGCCAATCCGAAATTCTTTGAAATACTAATGAAAGAAGTTTTAATTTCAATGCATAATAACTTTATGATTAAAAGAATTTTTGAATGATATTCACACTTCATTCAGTTTGTTTTTAGCTGATCTATATTTGAGATTTCATCTTATGATAAAAAACAGGGATCTAAACAAAACTAAGTGAATAGTAATGTTTTTCAAATCGTTATTTCCCCTTGAAAGCTAAATACAGGCATTCCGTGGCATGCAAAAGCTAACTGGCATGTGAAGCTGATTACTATTATAAAAATCAAGTGTTATCAATTGGGGCTTAAATCATAATGGTCCTAGGTGATAATCTTAGAATCAATTTTTTTATTACTTTTTGTAAATCTGAATGTCCTGGTTTAATTATTCTTCCTGTGTAAAAAAATCTGTTGAGAGACATATAAACTAAATTTTCTTTTTAATTTAAAAGAACCAATCCCTTGCATCAACTTGTGCTAGTTCTAAATGGTCACTTTCCAAATTCATATATAACTATAACTAATGTATGACTGTTGGTATTCTCTTTTTGAAAAGGTAATTTTTAAGTTAAATCAGGAAATATTTTTTTACTCAATTCATTAAAATGGACTGTTAAAGTGAATAAAAATAATTTTACCATAAGACAAATAATTGGCTGACAATTTTGATATTGTTCATGTTATTGTCAAAAGACAAGATCAAGAGAACACGATTTTCAGATCTAGCTTAAAAATATGTTTCCAGAAAATCTGTTTCAAATTGTCGATACAGTATTCCATTCTGAAAAAACTTTTGTCATAGTTATTTTGTGGAAGTGAGGGGTTTGTATTGGTCAAAAGCATGTAACCTTATTCATTAATTGTTAAGGTTAGTATTCTTTGATAACTGTTGGAATTTAAGCATGTGTAATTCTATTTGCTTATACAAACTTTTTTTCTCTTATAAAGCTTTTAAACAGTTTTGCAAGTCTTAATAGAACATCTTATCATTTACTCCTCAATTGAAAATACTGCTTTAATTATTATACATGTTTTGAGATAAGAACATTCATGTATTTAGCACCCCCCCCAATGTCATGAGTCCAGATTATGCTATAAAATGAAATCAACTCAACATTATTGAACGACAAAAAAGATTGAATTTTAGTTGAGTTTGAATCTCTAGGTGTATCAGCCTGATTTTTCTTTTATGCAGAGATTATAATTGCTGTGAGAACCTCAGGCTTGACTATTTTACCTATATTTCTAGACTTTATATTGATGTTATTATTGAAGATTTCATTTCAATTATGACAGTTATATTCAATATGACATTTTTTATGGCCAACATTCAGACCAATGCAGACGTCCAGTTTGGTGACCACAATTAAGTGTATAAAATATTTTTTGAAGTGTTTTTAAGACAATTGGACAATTTAACTATCCTTTAAAGTGTAAATTTGAAAAGTAAGAAACAAAGACTTAATGTTTGTGTTACCTTTGTTATTCACTTTGGATTGAGTATTGTTACTTATTTTTAAAAATTAATGTAACTTAGAAACAATTAAGGTAAAACATTTTTTCCCTAAAATTTAAGCTTTTGATTGTTAGAAGTTTTTTTTTTAAATTACAAAATTTCCTTTGGAAATCTTGGCTTTTTTTAAACCATTTTTAATTTAGTGTCTTAATATATTTGTTAATTAATTAATTGAACCAAAAAATAATTGTAATCTAACTTTTTATTATATTTATTAAGGCATAATAATAAACTTAAAATTATGATGCAGGATCTAAAGAATATTTCAAATTTTAACATTACAATGTATAAGCCTAGTGTTTTAGCAAAGTTCAAATTTAAATCTATGTAAATTTGAAATTATTAAAGAGAAATTTTTTTTAAAGTATGAGAGTTTTGGAGAAAAGATTAATAAAATTTTTAATTGTATCAGCAGAAAATAATTTAACAATACTTTTTTCATGTGGGTTTCTATTATTAAAATAAACAACTCTAACATCTTATTTGGTCAAACAAATAATTTTATGTCTCGAGAGCAGAAATTATTGTAATCTAAAAGATATCTAATTAGTAGGCGGTATTCTCCCACATTTTCTGTTTATGAAACCGTTGGTTATTTGCAGTTAATAGGTAATTATTATTTAATTACAATTGATATTATAAAATGTGTTAATCATTGTGCTGCTTATTGTTTACTTATTAATTTGATTAAAATTTCAAAAATTTGTTTAGGTAATTTAAGTTTTAAGAATAGAAGGTATTGTATAAATAGTGCTCGAAAAGTTGGAAATAATTAAGATCTAAACATTCTTGAAATTTCCAGAAACTATTTTAACTAAATTGTAGCATGATATATAGGGGCATGGAATTATATGTTAAAATATGCTTTCAAGCAATGACATGACACATATAATCTTTACCAATTCAATTATATGACTTGATTTACAGTTGCACTTTGCAATCCTTAGTTTAGTTACTAATTAATCTTTTAGCTTTTTTAGTTAACTTCAATATAACTTATACGATCTTTTTTCCTAGTAAAAATTCCTAGATTTAAGAATTTTTAAATTCAAAAATTGATCAAATTAAAATCCGTTGTCGAGAAAGTGTAAATTAATTTTATATAAAAATATTTTATTTAATTATATATTCCAATTAGGTTTTGTATTATAAACTATAATCATAATTTTCATAGATTATGTATAAAGAGGGCACTTATTACTAAAAAAATTATTCTTAAATTTAACCGTTTGATATTTATCTGATATATATATTTATAAAAATCTTGAACAAATATATAGCAATTATTTTGAAGTTTGTCTTTAAATTTATCTGAGAAAAATGTGGCAAACTTTAAAAGGGATACACACAATTTTACAAAGATCAAATTATCCTCATTTTCAGCTTAATTCTTGTAATAATTGAGAAATTTAATTTCTGATCGTAAGTTTTATAAAGCCTCTGGAATTATAAATGGAATTTTCTATTTATGTAGAATTAAATGTTTTTATTCCTAGCGTGATATATTATAAAACCAGCAGTAACGTGTGTGCTTTACATCAATTGCATCTGAATTTGTCTGCCAGAAGAGTTTATATAATCGATCGTTTTACGTATTCCCGTGGACTTACTGGCGTTGAACTTTAGTCGAGGCTTTTTTTGAAAACCTGATTCGACGGAAATTGAGTTTTTAGCTCAGGAAATTGAATGCGTTTAAACTGGCAGCATCAAAACACCCTTTTCACATTGAAATTTCATCTTGTGCTCGTCTATGTTTATTTGCATTAGGTTACGATTTTAGGGTCAGTCTTCTTATTTATTTGTAGAAGAGAATATTCACTCGGATTAATTTTGGTGTCTTTTCCCAGAAAAAAGGCGGGGTATTTTAATGTCTGTTTATTCACTCTTCTGACCTTTTATCTTTCCAAAGCTTATTTTTATAATGTAGTTTATTTACTTGTTATGTGTCAGAATACTTAGTTTAAATTGCACTTCTAACTTTTTAAATAAATTTTCGAACGAAACTTGCATTTTGCTTTTTAAGTACAAGATGTGATAAATCATTTCATAAAAATGAGAAATTTAATTTATTCAACACCAGATTTTTTTTTTATAAATTGAGTTTTAAGGAATGATTTGAAATTAAATTAGGATGAATTTTAATTTTTGGTGTGTCGGAATCCTTAAAAGAATTGTAGAATTGTTATTCATGAATTTGAATTTTTTCATTAGAAATAATAAAATAAGATGTATTTACGATGTGACCTATTTTTTAGGGCGTTTATTCTCACTATCGGAAGGTAGTGGTTTCGAATCTCGACCCAATCAAATATTCGTCGTACATTAATGGTGGCTGGTCGTCGTTCATTAATGGCACGTTAAATATGTCTTAATAGAAATGTCCCCCATGTTAAATGATACCTCTGAGAGTCTTCTGCTTGGTCCCTGCTTCTAAATTACGAAGATCCACCCACTCACGGTATCGCGATGGCACATCCACTGATTCCAATGTAAAAGGTGTCATCACTTCCTCTTTGTTGTGCTGAGAAGGTGGAATATTCAACCAATTGGGCTCCATATATCGTATAAAATATATTTACAATTGCTTTATTTCATTGGAATAATATATATATTCATTGGAATAAAAAAAATTGATGAAAACTTATTGGAAAGGTGCCAAATATATTAATAATATAAAAGTGAATTGTCGAACTGGCAGTCAAACGGTTAGCGCCTTGTCCGTTATTTCAACAATTCGTAGATTCGATTCCCATTTCGAGCATAGATGTATGTACTGTTTCGGAATCCTCTTTAAATTGTTGGTCCTGCTTTAGTTAGCTCTCGTGTGTAAATTTATTGGCCGAAATAATTTTACTTCTAATATTTAAAAAAATGGTGGCAGTTCGAGAGTTTTGATGTTTTTTATTAACTGGTGGTGTTTTACCTCCAAAATTTTCGTAAATTTACTGACGAACAGTATGCCAGATAACGACATTTAAGATTATCGAAAGGCATAGAACTTTAAAATTAACAAAAGGCTAATTTTCAGAAACTTAATTAAAGTTAATGTAATTTTTCTAACTAAGAATTTCCGTGGCTGATAAAAAAATTGTATTTTCTTTATGGTAGAAGATTTAGAAGGTAGAGATCGTTAGAACTCTATTTTGAGACTGAATTTTGGAATTCGGATTACGTTTTCGCATTTCTGTAATAAAATTAGAGAACTTGCAGATTTGAGAACCCATCTCTGATTAAAAAATTAATTGCAAGTTACCTTACTTATTTGCAAATTATATTTTTATTACGCTTTGATTTTCTAACCATGTTTCATTGGTTTTTGTTGTTAAGGTAAGAAGAAAAAAAATTCTTTATGTCAATACAAAAAGGTTTAAACGTTTATTATTGAATTATTACTGTTTAAAAACTATTGAACACTTAATTTTCAAATAAGTAATATTTAATAAAATCCTTAAATCCATAGTACTGAAATCTTCAATTTCAAAATCTAATTTTACGTCAAACTAAACTTAAGAGTTAAGCGCTCTGTTAAACTATTTTAATTTGAAAATTTTTTTTAAATATTTTAAATTAAATCTTGATTAAATTAATTGGTTTATACTTATGAAAATTTTATCGTTATAAAACATTGTTTCTTTTTTAACTACTCATATGGAATCAGTTCTTATAGGTAAAAGATTATTCTTCTTGCCTCACAATGACCGTAATAGGTTCGATCAACCGCTTTTGTTTTTCTCCCATATCTGATAATAGAGCCCTGAAAATTTCGTTTGAAATTAATTCTTTCCCAAATTTTAAGAACTTTTTCCACGCTTTTCCGATATATAAATTCGTCCAAGTGAAAATTAATTAACTATATGAACTTTTTTTTTAATTTTGAAAGCTATGCTGGATATTTAGTAACTGTGCTGCATAATTTAGAACCCGCAAGTTTAATATTACATGTTTAATATATTTTAACAACATAATCACTTTTAATCATTTAAATTTAAAAAAAATTGATAGTATAACAATCTAAGGCTATTAAAAGTCATTTTAACCTCCATTTCATATTGCCTTCTGGGAATATTTTTGATAGATAACGATCCGTATTTTTGTACATGGAAAACTGTGAAGCATTCACTCCAGTAAAGGTGTATGCCGGAAAAAAAATGTAAAATCAATCTTTCATTGCTTTACTTTGCATGTGAATGAACAATAGACTTTACACATCGAAGAGCTTATGTTTACCATTATTAAACCACAATGACCCAGATGCTATAAAAAAGGGGAAAATTTAATTCTTGTTGTTGCACCAGCATGCTTCCCTGTATCTAGCCCTGAGTTGAACTCCATCTTTCTTCTCTTCGTGATTTTGAAGCAGGGACCAAACAGAAGACCCCCAATACTTGGTCTGCCACTCCCAGGGATATCATTTTATTTAGAGGACATTGAGACCACGCCCAGTTTTAACGTGCCCCAGCCGCCATTAACGAATACGATGGATCTTCGGTCGGCCGGGATTCGAACTCACTACTTTCCGATAATGAGAACGACGTTTTAACCAACGGCCATCGTGGTCCCAAAATTGAAATGTATGTCATTACATACGCCAAACAATGGATGCTCACTCATCAGTGGGAATAGACAAATTTTATCGGAAAAATATAAGTAGAGCTGACAGCCGAATGGTTAGAGTTTTGGTATCAGCAATGTGAAGCATCTCTTGCCGCGGTCAGCTATGTGGGGAGGGTGACCACATTCTCCCTCATTGGGTTACTGGAACCACGTGGGTGGTTAGGGGCGTGTCTATGTTTATCTGTGGCGCGGATGTGGATGCTATTTCATTCTCATCTCGGGTGTGAGTGTTTGTAGCGTCCAGAATCTACTTTAAACTGTAGGCACTGGTTTTTGCACGCGAGCTAATTAGCTCTCGCGTGCAAAAAAGAAACCAAAACGGGGAAAATATTAATATGATAAATTAATTTCAATCTTTAGAATGTGGTAATATTTTGCATTGATCATTCATATTTTTACATATAGTTATTTTAAAATTCTTATTGCTTATTACTTACGGCATGACTCTCAGTGAATTCCTATGCTGATGTGAACTATTTCGTGTTAAGGCATTGGTGATAGGTTTTTCTCTGTCGAAACAACGCTGTTACTTTCAATCAAAAAATTTTAAAATATCTAATCACTATAAAATGACATATTTATGTAGTTGATTAGTAAGAAAATTAGTATTAATTTTTTAACTTAAGGAAATATGTTGCTTTTGATGTGAAGAAATTTTTCGAAGAAAACTTTTTAAAAAGAAAATTGGAGCGAGTTTTTCTTTTTAATGCTTTGGACTGAAATTATCAATAGGAAATGTATATTATGCATATTTTGCCACTTTATTAAAACATTTTTCTTCATTCTTCACTTATTTGATCATTAATTTGGACTTAACTAAATATTTAATAGAATTTTTCCATGTTTTTTTCTACTATTAAAGTTTAATATTAACTATGCCTAAATTGTTAGTTCAGTAAATTTAGTTTTAATAAGTTTTTCTTTTAATGTAATTATACAGCATAAATATATGCACACAGAAAGACGAAAATGAAGTTTTTTTCTTTTTTCTATCATCTCCATCTCTTTTGAAGCTTAATTAAAATCTTGAAATTTTTCTCACTTTTGCTTAACTCAATATTGAAAATTTAACTTTTTGTTCCGTTTTTATAGAAAATTGAGTGTGGTAGTATATGATTTTATATGACGCCACATTGTATGTGGTGATACATAAAAAATTTTTATTTTCACGATTGATATTTTTAAATTTTGAGATAATTGATTTCTCTAATACAATTATGATTCTTGTATATTAATATCATTTCACACATTTTAAAGACTAAAATTTGCTTTCTTATGTAACTTCATTCAAATGAAAAGAAGTCACTAAAAATTTAAACTGGTGTACCTGATCATGAGTTTGACTCATGGTTACCTGTAGGCGTTTTGAACCATCAAAAAGTAACAAAATGATTACTTCATACGAAGCCTACGCATTTTTGCGCTATGTATGGCAAAATAAATCGCGTTTACTATTTTTGCTGGGGTTACTTTTTTACCTTTCGATAATTCAATCGTCGACACTTAACATTTTTTTCTAAATTTTCTTCATGAACAATGAAAATATCAGAATTATTCAATATGATTTACTGTCGCTGTAAAACAAACTGCTTGTTTACGGCATATGGATTAAAGAACATGTTGCTTACTTGTTACTTACATTATTTCAGATTTTAATTCTTTAAAACTAAGTAATCATTAACTGGCGTTAGTTCATAAAAAACTTCCTTCAAATATATATATAACATGTAATTTAATTATACCCTTTATTTCTGTAAAGGTTGAAGTTCGTAATTATTTTAGAGTAATCAACATTTTTTTAATTTTGCAATAAGCACTGCTCTTTAAAATCGCCTGCTAACTTACAAAGACATTTCTATAAAACCGCAGTTTTGAATTTCTGCGTCTCTAAACGTTTTCTCTGATTGCATTTTTCATTCATGATTACTCTGCTCTTCTGTTCAGGTGAATGATTTTCATTTGATTGAAAAGTGCGAGCATATATCGGTATACAATAGAATGATATCCATTCTGTGTCATCCCATTCATTCCTCCCGAAATAAATAATTTGACTTACATATAAAGCATTTTTATAAATATTGTTTTAGTGCTCCGCATCAGTATCATAAACTTTGAGCTGTCTGCTGATTGGTTAGCTGTCTGGCTTTTATTTCAACTGTTTGTTAGTTTGATTCTCATTTTGGGTATTACGTTAATTCATTGGAATTAACAATGAAATATTTATAATATGCATGTAATTTTAAGTATATATACTCTTTATATATTGTATTATATATGTGGATGTATCGACTTTTTGTAATATTTTGTAAAACATGTTGCAGTTGAATTATAATCATTGATGGCAGAAAAAGAAAAAAAACTTAGAGAGACTAACTAAACAGAAAACCGCTCATCCAATATTTTCACGTATTCTTGGCTAATCAAACCCAAGCTTCCATAATAACACGTGCCACAGGCTAAGAACTGTGAATTAAAAAAAAAAAACAAGTTATTACTTCGACGCGTAGATACTTGTTACTACTTTCGTATATTTATACTCCTAATTATATAAGAACCCATTGAGGATGCAAAGTACTAAACCTATTATGCAATTGCATTTATTAGCTGCTTTCATTTTATTCTTTATCAAGCGCAAGTGTTTTTAATTAATGTTTTTGTTCAATTAGTTAGCTTTAATTAACTTGAATATTTTCCTCTTAGGATTATAGATTCTCGCATTTAATCACGATCGCTAACTAAGTGAAGGTTATTCTTTCATTTTTCTTTTTCCAAGAGATATTTTTCAGGATCACTCCCCTTTTTTTTCATTGCTTTCAATCACGCACGAAAGGGCGCTTCCTTGCGTGGCTCTGAATTCGCTCCTCACCCCCTACCACTTTCCGATTAACCACGTCGCCAAATTAATATTGAACGATCCAATATTTTCTCCCTCCCCCACCCAAGTGACAGAAAGCAAAAGCGTCTCTTCGTTCTCTCTCTTCTATTCCCATCCATGTCACAACTACAACACAACGCACATCATCCTAGGGTTGCCACATTGATTCGGGCGTTAAGTAGCCAAACCCGTGCCTCGAAGCGGAGCGGAAATATCGATAGCAAGCTTTAGTTTTATAAACTTGAATCTGCTTTTTTATTTTTTATTCTATTATAACCTATTATTTTATGAAATTTTATTTTTACTTGAACATTTACGGATTTTTCTTTTTATCAATTTTTCGAAAATAAAAATAGTTTACGCTTTTCATCATTTACTGTTATAAGCAAGAAATTCTTTGGATTGATGGAAATTAAAATAAAATGATTTTTTCTGAATGCTTCATTTACCAAATCGATTAACTCCAGTTTTTGAATTTTAATATCAAAGCTGCATATAATATTATATATATCCAGAACAATTTTCTGTTATAAGTGTTAACACCATCAAAACCGTATATTAATAAATTTAATTAAATTTTAAAAATCAATAATCACTAATTTATAATTTATCTCAACATATTTTATGGAGTTAATCGATTTGGCAAATGAAGCGTTCATAAATTATATTTAAACGAGGAAGGAAAGTAATTAGATTTTACAATTCTTGAACGCGTAAAAGTAATGCGTGTTTCAGACGTGTAAGGTCCAGTTTCGTTCCGTCAGTGTGGCGTGAAGGTCAGAGGGTCACCAACCTAAACACACACAACGTCCTTTAATTGTGGCTTAACTTTAAGGTGCCAAATGCAATCTGAAGATGTGCCACAGTCTAATCTAAACATTGTTTTCATCTTATTGTATGTCCATGAGCACACACTGATTATTTTACTTGTTAAGCAAAAGTGTTATAAACATTTTGGTGAAAGAAGTTCGTTTTTCATTAAAGTTCAAAAGATAGTCACTTTCTTGGATTGTTTGTGAAGGAAGTTAGAAATTTCTTCATTGTTATTCAATATTTTTTTTCTTTGTAGGGAATATAAAATAATGAAAGGATGTTTTCGTTCCATGTCTGTAATAGAATCATCAATTTGAACTAGCCAGTTTGCGATTTTATCTGGAATTTTTTTATATTCTTATAATGAGTATGTACTTAGAATAATATTATATACTTTTATGAAACGTTTCAAAAACGTTTAGGGAGTAAACATTGATTTATTTCAGATTTTCTGTAAGCTTAATATTTTGGTTATTAGAGCGAATTTATGTTAATTTAAATAGTAAAATTTAATTGCAAATGATCAAATATTTCCATAAAACCTATCTTGTCATTGCTGTCGAAGTAATCAAATTCACTAAGCCTTAAGCCAAACAACTTTTTCAAGGTTTTCAATTAAATTATCCTGTCTATTTTTTTTTAAATTACTACCTACGTTAAAAGTGTGAGGATTTGGGTCACCTCTATTTCAGACACCCTTGATGTTATCCCACTTTCTCTTGTATGGTAATTGGATTCGGATTTATTTTCTATCTGCTGTTGCAATGTTAAATAAATATTGTGATTTAATATTTCAGTTTTTTAGAATAATATTTCTGAAATAGTGATTATAGGTATTATATGATTTATGTAAGGTTTTTAAATATATTTAAAATAAAGTGTATTCTAATACTTCTATTTATCAGTATTATATTTTAATGTATTTATAATAGAAAATATTTCTTCAAATGAAAAATTATGATATGATTATAGTGGGCCGGTGCTGTTATCCAAAAGTGGTATTTGTTTAGTCTTGAATTCCTTTTAAAATCGTTTTGATATCGTGCAGTAGAAAGACCGAAGATTATTGTTAGGTATTTTAGTATCCACCGCGTAAATTGAATGATTCGCGCATTATTTATCCTGTTATTCACCTATATATTTATGAATAAACTATACCAGGAAGCATATTATGCTTGTCCTATAATATGAATAATTTTAGAGTATAAATGATGGAACTATATTAATTTTTAAATAGAATTGGTTTAACGAAATCAACGTATGTGGAATTTTAATTATCTGCAAAATCAAAATATTTCGGTTAACGTTCTTAAAAATAACAGTAACTTTCCAAACCAATTTTTTTTTCATGTAGCCCAATTAGCGATGAACTCCGCAATCTGGTAATACCGCAGCCTCCACCCTCACATCTCCATTGACCGCCGCCCTTCCCTCTTCCCCATAGACTCTACTTCATCGACTGAAAGAGAGAAAGAGTGCGCGCTTGGTTGTATTACACTTTTCTCTCTTTTTTCCACATCCGACTCTCGGTATGAATTTCCTGTCTGCCAGTTCTTCCTACAGGCTCCTCTGTGTGCCAGGATGCGTCTGAGGTGTAAAAATGAAAAAAAACCCCGCTTATGGCGAAGCTTACTTTTATTTTTGTCCGAGTGTCCAGTCTGAATTTTGTGTGACAGTTTGGACGTGCGAATGTGCCTGGTGTCATTAGGGATGTTGAATATGCAGTGTTGTATTGTTAGAGTGCCATCACTGTTTTTACTACAGCTATGTTTCCTCGTTTCAGCAGTAACAAGAAGAGTGCTTCCTCTATCGGCCGGTCAGAGAGCTTCCGCCAAACGGTAAGTACCTCTGTTTCTTGCATTGATTTGTTTTTTCGGACAGCCTCTCTGAAAAGTTCTCTAGCCTCATATTGGCTGAGTTTGCAGCTCCCAAGTTAATTGTACTAAAAACAAAAGCAGATATAACGAGTATTATGAAAAATTGTAAGAAGAAAAAACTTACAATGAAAATTCTGTCATTTAGTTGACCTAATTATTGATTTAAACTGAATTTGTTTATCTTTTGTTCAATGCAGTAGAGTGAGATTGACGGCTTCATCGATTTTTCAGTTGTTTGGATTAAATTATGCAATTTTTTAAAATTCCAGGGAAGTATTTTTTAAAAAATATTACATATTGTAAGTAAAAATCAGGAAATATGACTCGAAATTTTTATTTACTACCTCATTGTAACATAAAAATTTATATACACAATTGTCGGTTAACACTTAATTATTTTATTAGTTTTCAACACAATGTATAAAATGAAATCAATAAATTCTTGTTTATTTTTTGTCATCCATAAATACAATCAAAAAAGAGGGCAAGATAAAGAAAATGATAAATGTCAACAACATGATTTTTAAAATGAATTTTTTGTGTGAATTTCAGATTTTATGTGTACATAAAAGTGTTTTTAGTACAGTAACTAATAAAAGTAACCTGTTAAATACTTAATTAAACAATCATGTAATTAAACCTTAAATTGAATTATGCCACATTTCCATTTAGTAACTCTTGTGTCTCAAGAATTTTTAAACCAATTGACTTATAAACAGTGTAATTTTTAAATAAATTTTATTCAATACATTTCATTAAATTTTTTTATTTGGACTTCTTATGGTATCACATTTGCTAGTTACGATTATATTACTTTGTAAAGCTGTTACGATAAGTTTTATATTAATTTAGAACTATCAAATAATGTATGCATAGTATTTTTTCTTTAACCATGTGCTATATGCAATTAATTTCTTTTAGTAAATAGAATTTTTTTAATGATATTTTATAATTAAAATAAAAAATTAGGATTTTATTGAAAGAAGGTTGCCATGCATTGCAAATTATTTGACAGTATTTACAAGATTTGTGTGTGTGTGTTGTCATGTAATTTATATAAAAATATCAAATATTCTGTTTTGTACATAATGCACTTTTTATCTGAAACCTCACTTCATAATCAAATTTTCAACCATCTGAATCAAAGTCACATATAGTGCATGGCAAATTGAGCAAATCATTGGCATACAATGTAGCTGCTCAAAGTATATATATGTTTACAGAAAGTTGTAACTTAATTAGTTTGTTATGTTTGAGAAAGTTCTTTTCTGTATAAGTAGAGTGGCTAGGTTATAGAGTAAAATGTTTATACAATATTATCAGTTCACATATTTTAGGAAATTTTTATACAACATGTTGAGTCTTTTACAAAATATCATTTGAAAGATAAATTTAACATTCTACATCACATTTGTTTTTGATGTGGTACATATATTTTTATCTGCAAAAAAACTGGTTCTCTATCAAACAACCAAATTGTATTAAATTAGCCTTGGATATTGCATAACAAGTCATACTTTTGTTCCTTATTTTGTAGAGAAGGGCAATGCATTAATATTTCTAAAATAAATTTTTTTTTTTTACTTGCTTCACTTTACAAAGGTGCATACTATGTTTTAAGCAGACATTATTTTTTTTTACCTCTGAGTTTCTTCTGTGACTACTGTTATTCATTAGTACTTTAAATTTCTTAGACATATTATTAGAAACCATGACAAAAAAAGGTTTTTGGGTATGAATTACAAAATGTCTGCTCTTTAGTTATGTTTAATAAATGCTGGGATTTATATTTTCACGAATGTCAAGTGATATTATTTACAGAATCTTTGCAATTTTATTCATTATGGTTCTAGAGCTCATAACTGTCTAATCTTTATTTAGCTTTCAAATGCAATATGACATTTTTAATCTGTTTTGATTGTATTTGAAGTTAATGTGACTCTAATTTACAATTTATTTTGTCTTTTAAACAATGTCCCTTGAATAGTTAAGGTTTGGAAAATTAATATTTTAAAGAAATGTGAGGAACTGTGATAAATTGGCATTTTATATTAATAAATTACAATATTATAAAGATTTTCCCCAAATGAATGTATCATTATAAATTAAAAATCAGTAAAATGTCTCCAATAAAAAATAATTAAGGACAGAAAATTGAAGTTTTTAAAATAAAAATATGGTGAAAATCATAGGATTAAAATTTCAGGATACGTGAAAAATATTCGCAAGGCAGCTTTATATTAACTATCAAAAGAGTATTGAATATTTAATTGTGTAATTTAATACTTTCTATTATGTTTTAAATTTAATAAGTGACATAAATTCATTCATTTTAATTTAGGCACAAATAATTATATAAATTACAAATAAATATATAATGTATCCATTAAGCTAAAATGCACTTGTATTTCAAACACTAAATACCTGAAAATTTAAAACAGTGTACAGTAGTTTGATAGTGATTGCTTTTCAAATTCTGGTTTAACGAAGATGCATCGTGTTCACTAATAGCGACAGAGACATGTTAAATAAATCGTGGTTGCAATGTGGAATATCCTCTAGGGTGACAGATCAAATATTAGGGGTTTCTGTTTGATTCTTGCTTCTAAATTACAAAGACTCCAATCCTGCTGCTTCCATTTTACTGGTAGGGCCCAACTCTGCTCTAAGTACAGGAAAGTATGCTGGTGCAATAACTGCTTATAGGTGTTACTTGGAGAAAACTGTCATTTTATAAAATTATCTGTTCTTTGTAAATAAAAATGCCATATTTAAGCAGTGTAGATTATGAAAATTATACAACTTTTTGGTAATTCAGAAGTTTTGTTTGTATTGGTAAGCATTCTAGTTTTTTAATTTAAAAAATTTTTTGTGTTATAAGAAAAAAACAAAGTTGAGCATTATTCCAATTCTGTAAAAATAAATTGTTATTATAATGCGTTACTAATACATTTTAGTTTTTGCTAAATAAAACTAAACATTTGAATAATAAATATTTTTTTCAAATACAAATTATTGTTTACTATAATATTGCTTTAAAAAAAGATACTTCAATGCAAGGAAAAATAAATGAAGAAAAATAAAGTAAAAAAATTCTGATTTATATGTTATTGATAAATAATAATTTAAAAACGATTTTTTAGGGTAAATAGTTTTAATTAATAACTGTTTTGCTTTCCAAGCATTTAATTAAATAACAAATTATAAATTAAGATAAAATGAGAAATTTTAAAGCATGAATGAAAAATTAAAAATTTCCCATAACTTCAAATTTTATTTCTTTTTTAAATCAGAATGCTATCATGATCTAATGCTGTCTTAAATACTAGAAACGTCAAAATTTAACATCACCTGCACCTGCTTTTATTATATTTAAAAGTGATATTTTCCCTTAATTTTTATTCAAATTGTATAGAATATTTAGGTGTCTTACTAAACATTGCTGAACGCGCGGTTTCTCTTATTACTGCGTTGAAAATAAAATGCCCAGTAATGTAGTTTGTTTAATAATTAAATACTGTAATGAATGATCGAATTATATATTCTAAGTGTGAGATATTTTTCCTTTTGTATGATTTTATTTTTTATCGCGGAAAGTTTTAGATTTTCAGTTGATTGAAATATATAGTTCCAAATTTTACAATTTTGAATAAGACATTTTTTATAATTTTTATCATTTAACGTGCTTTCAATTTTGACAGTTTTAAATTATTATGCTTTAGGACCTGATTTATTATATATATTAATTCTCTTTGTGTAAGGATAATTCACATTTGACATTAATAAATTTTCAGTTATGAATTATAATTCGCATTACAATGAATATTTAAATGAAATGCTTGTTAGTAAATTTGTGTCAAATTTTAATTTTAAAATCAATTCGCAAATTTAAATACCAGCATTGAATTTGTTGGAGAATAATCATTTGGTAACCAGTGATTCAGTTAACAACGACACAAGTTGCGTGCTATCATGTTTTCATTTTCCGTGTCAACCCCCTGTGCTTGAAGAGACCGCTGCTATATTTACTCTTGCTCATGACCTTCGAGCACACCCCGGGTAAGGTTATTGAATGGGGTCAAACATCTTCAAGTATCGTGTGGGTGCAATTAAGAGATGCAGTTAGTAATGGAAGCTCCCGGCCTGTGTTGCGTAGTGAAAAAAAGAGGTTACTTTAGGACAGAAGTTACGGCATTTGCCTTTAGACACTTGGCGTCCATTAAAAAACATATTGTCTACATTTACCACTAAATTGCTCGCGCCTT
Organism: Latrodectus hesperus; assembly: GCA_037975125.1. Taxonomy (NCBI): domain Eukaryota; kingdom Metazoa; phylum Arthropoda; class Arachnida; order Araneae; family Theridiidae; genus Latrodectus; species Latrodectus hesperus. The sequence continues at coordinate 28,495,980 of CM075853.1, read as the reverse complement.
TTATTTATTTCGTTGGAGGTGCGTCATGCCAAGAAAACTGATATGCATATTCAAGAGGGTTAAAACGGTTTGGCGTAAACTGGTAAACGGTTGCGGAAGTTTGGATGGAATGTGTGTGAAAGAGTTCACATTAAGTCATACATGGATGTTTTTTTTAAAAATGGTTTAATTTGAGATTTTAATAAAGACGAATTATCACATTTTTAATTCAATCACTAAATATGTAAAATTTGCTATGAAAGTTGCCTTCAGTATACATTTTTATTATTTTCAATCATGCTGATTTAAAAAATGATAATTTGTGAAAACTATGAAAATTAAAACTCTGTAATCAAATTAAGTGTTGATAATCTATTTAATTAAAAACGATTTTTCATTAACTCAGTAAAACCAATCGTTTTAATCTTCTCATTAAGTGAGAATAATTTTCATACTCATATAATTTTTTAAAAATGATGTAATAAAAAATTTGTAATTAAGATAAATTATTTTTTTCTGACCACATTAAAAGTAAATTATCTGTGCATCAGACATTAGTAATTTGATTGAAAAAGTGATAAATCCTAAAAATAAAAAGTGGTAAATTCTGAAACACAGTTTTCATTACGAAATATTTGTATAAATGAAAATCGGAAAAATAACCAATTATATACTTTGTATCGTAAATATACCTCGTATAATATTTTTAAACTTTTGTAAAATTTTACGTTTTATTGTAAGATGACAATTTAAACTTACAGAAATTTCGAATTTCTTGTAGACTTAAGATTTTTATTAAATGGTATTTTTGTTTTTTTACCCCCTTTCCTTCCTTGCCAAAACAAACAGAAGAAATGTTCGTGGAACAAATATGAAAAAACTCGTTTTTTAAAACAGAATTTCGAGAGTAAGAATTGGTGACTGAATACTTAGAATTGCTCAGTTCATTGGTTGGTTTCAGGCGTCGATACTTAGTAGTAGTTTGGAATCTACTTTAAATTAAGGCACTCGTATACAAAAAAGACAATTAAAAGGCAAATAAAACTGCAAGAATTTCTGGTAAGAATACAGAATCAAAGAAATTTTTAAATAATTTCAGGTGTTTATGTTAAATTAAAATTCTTCACAAAGCGGAACCTTTGTTATATAAATTTTTAGAAAAATGCACCGTAATTTTGGGAAACTTCAGAAAAATCATTTGAAATTTTGAATTTTTGTGAATGTTCCCTCAAATTCGAATCGTTCGAATAAGTCAATTAAGAAAATCTTGAAATATATTAATTTATTAATAAATGATGCCTGAAATTTATATTAACGATCGCTAAAAAGCAACACTAAAAATGATTTGCTCTTATTTTTTTAATTGGCGATTTGTTTGAATATCTTGTCTTTAGTTGACGTATTTATCCTTTGTAAAATTACTGTGTAGAGGTCTAACTTTCCTTAGTTATTTAAATGTAAACCTAAAGAATATTTATTCGCAGATATCTTCGAGAGTTTCTCTCGAGAATAGTTCCAAATACTCATAGTTACTCCTTTTTTTTAATCTTGGTAATAAAACGAATAAAATATTTAAAATCAATTTTCGTTTTAATGCAGCTATAAATAACTGTTAATTATATCAGCTTCCTTCACAGTTAGTAATAACCATTACATTTCGTTATTGTAAAATTCATCTCATAAACTTAAATAATAGTTTTTGGTAAATTCATCAATATTCTTTTTTTGTTTTATTTGGTGGTATTTTAAAATACAAATTAAGAACTAAGCGATCGTGTGTATAATTTAACCTTTTGCTCTCAAGCCATGGATTTGAAAGATACGAGAGAACTTTCTAGGATTCATCCTGCCTATCTATCTAAAGATAAATTTCGAAATAATTAATTATGAATCATTTTATATTCACAGTGCAGTTGTTCCTTATATATATTGTTAACTGGGTTGTGCATCTATTGCTGATAAAAACAAAAGAATTAGAATAACTGATAAATTATCTCGTTAAATAGTTTAACTTGTATTTGTTAGTTTTTTTTAAACATAGTTACAAAAGCAGATTTTCCTTGAATTTCTTTTTGCCAATGTAGTAAGAATTTAAAACGCATTCTTATGATTTCTTGTGGATTCCAAAATTTAAATGTACTCATTAAGAAAAATTTCTGTTTTAATTCTTCCGACTCGGTATCGTTTTAACTAATGATTCAATGAACTTTTATACAGATTTGAAATAAAATGTTTAATATCAGAATTTTCTATGTACTTGTGAGAGATTACACTCGCGTTACTATTACTTCAGCAATTTATACTTTTTTTCATATAAATCAAATAGATCTCTGTGCATTAGCCATCAGATTATATTTTTGAAATCGATGTAAACAGCTTTATTATTTTATTTCGTTTTTCGTTATTTTGTTTTAACTATTTTGTCATTGTATAAAGGCCAAAATGCCTATAAGAGTGAATAACGTTTTGGCCTTCAGTTCTATAGTTCATAGGTTCGATTTCTACTTTTGACGTGGATGGAATTTTATAGTCTCTGGACATAAACATACCCCAGAAGCTTGTGCACTCGATGCCCAAACGAATAAGATCTGTGCAAAAGGCAATCCTGTAAAATATTGGATTTCTAATTCATTGGCTTGAATGTTTATATAATAAAACGCAAGTTGCTTAAAATTTTGCTGTAAAATTTACAGTAAATGTAATTTTTTGTTTCTATCTCAAATTAACTGCCAACTAAGTTTTAAAAATTCATTGAAGATTAATTTAATTTTAATATTCAATAAAAAAGTTCATGAAATATATGATTTTAATTTTAAATGAAGTGGTATTTTTCTGTTTAGCAAAATCTTCGACCAAACATTAAAAAGTCACATCGCTACTAGAGCGGAAATAAATAATTTAGTAATTGAATTTAGTTAAAAAAATGATTAGTGCTTAGAAGTGGCATATTTTATTAACTAAGTAAAATAAGCAAATATATTGTATCCCCCATGAAAATTTGTTTGTTTGATAGATGGTGTCGAACAAGCAGCCACTGTAATTATTAGAAAGCACCTTCGGCTTCAGTTCAACAGTTCGTGTGTTCGAATCCTAACTCAGACTTGGATGTTTGTAGTGGTTTGGAATGTATTTTAAGTTGTGAGTGGGTCTAATTAATCCACATGCACAGAAAAATGATAGTTTTGTGATAAATAATTTAGGCATAAGGTACTTTACTAAGGATTAATAAATTAGTATTTCGTTATATATTTTGAAAAGCGATTGCGTTGCTAAATCGTTTCAGTTTTGATTAATTGAATTCATATATAATAAAGTGTATATAATTTACAATGTTTTCCTTGCCGATTTATAATAATATTTGAATTTGCGATTTTATTTCAGATAAATTTATTGTTGTGGAAAATGGTTTAGTCTCGAAGTCAAACGATTAATTAATTTATTATAGGAATGGTAACACTCTGGGATTGGAGGCGCCCAAAGTAATCGATATGCAACTATAGTCGACGAAAATTTTACTGTAATTCAGAGACTATTTTAAAATTACCATAATCATGAAAAGTAAACAACTTTTACACATGGCTCTTTCCTCATATCTTCAATTATAGTAATGATACCTATGCACAATTCCAACCCCCGTTCGTTTTAATGAGGAAATGATAAGTCTTGAAACTATGCGATCCAATTTTAAATCTCAAGAACTTGTCAACAGTAGTGACAGCAACTAAAATAAAACACGAGGAAAAAATGCTAACGCTTGCCAACTTTGGAGAAAAAAAATATAAAATGCGAGATTTTTACCTTGAAAAAGTGTAAAGCTTGGGAGATTCTTTGCATTGTTTACATTTAATATGTATGTTTTTTAAATAATTCAATCCAAAATTCGGTTATGTTTGAAGGAAATCTTTAATTGCTTATTTTATATTAAAAGTACATATAGGATTTTTGAAATTCTTTTCTTGTATATTTTTTGTGTTAGAAAAAATAATAAATGCCGTTTCTTCCAAAAATGTTTTTGATAATCGGTGGATTTTTTTTTCATTGACATGAAAGGCTTGTCGCAAATGCACATGTTTGTTATTATTTTCAATTATATTTATAAAGTTCATGTTTTAATATTCCAGCTGTAAGTCAAAGAAACATAGATGTTCCTGTTTCATTTTAATATATTTTTGTGCCAAAGCGTTTTTTCTCCCCTCTTGCAACATGTGAATAACACGTACGGGAAAACCTTTCCAAAAAGTCCATATGGTTAGCAGATTGCTTTAGTTTTGTGTTAGAAAGGAAATAAAGAAAATAAATGCCTAAATCCATGGTGCATAATGTTTTCTATGATGGAATTTATAATTTTTATACATCTTTCTGGTGCTCTATTAATTACAGTGGATATGCTTGTTATGCATGTATTTTTATGAACTGTTTTGCAAATACAAGTTAACATTTTCAAGTATTAAACGTGATTTTCATGCTGTGTTCTTCTAAAACAGGCATATTAATTACCAGAATGGATTCCACGACAAGAAATTTTTGTGTGTTTAATTGAGAGAACTATTTGATATAAAAATTAAAAAAAAATTGATTTTCGTTTAAAGTAATGTTAATAGGTATCGATGCAGCGATCTATCGAGGTTCAAGGGTTCAAGAGTTCGATTCTCACTTCAGACTTGGTTATTTGTAGCTGCTCAGAATTCTTTTTAATTGTTGATCCTGCAATTTAAATTTTTTTAATTGTTGATCGTAATATCCTGCAATATTGAGTAGAAAAATTATCGTTGAACGACTATAAACTAAACTAAAGCACACGATCTTTGGGTCGAACGAATAGCGACGATAATACGATTCCAATCTCAAGAAAGGCGTTTGTTGCTCTTCTGTCAATTTCTTGTGCGTTAGACGGAGATACTTAATTGTTGGTAAAGATTCGTAATGAATTCCTAAAATTATCGAGATAATTTGAGTTATTTTTAAAATTTATTGATTTTAAATTATTTCATTAAAAATTTGCTTTCAAACTACATTAAAAACATAGCACAATAAATATGTAAAATCAAGGAACAAACTAAAGGAACGATTTCCATTGGTTATTGTTTGTTCTCATTCAAATGACCTGTAAAATATCCATTATGTGAGATAACTTTTCATCTACGTAATATTGTATTGAGATGGTGTCGTAATTCCGTTCTGTTGATAAATTTGCTTGCCTGCCTTCAAATCGCTTTCTTCGAGCGGCAGCAAACAAGGCGAAGTTCACCATCGAATATCTGAGAACATTGTCGAAGCTCATTTTGTTAATAAAATTTCTTACATAAGGACCAAAGCATCGGCTCTAAAAGACTTTTCAAATTGATTCAAACCATTAATACGTTAACAAGAGAAGAAAAAGCAAAATGAAAAAGACTAGACAAAACACCCACTTTATAATTAGTTTAAATCACCAAGGACGATTTAAATTACAAATTAATGATTGCAATATTTGTAAACAATCATTTATAATTTTCGTAGTTTCTCTTTAACAAGGCCAACGTAGCGATACCTTATTTGTTGCAAAATAATAAAATTGTGGACTAAAGTGTATTATTAAAGGGAGCATTTCATTTGTTCTGTTAATAATAAGGGACTTTTTTTTTGATTTGTTACCTTTTAAAATGTAATTGTAAAAATATTATGACTTAATAATTTAAATGATTGAATAAAGTCATTAGTTTTAAATTTTTGCCTGCGTGACACGTGACTACGTTATTTTGCAATAGGATGTAGAAATTTACTCAGTGTCATGGCAGAAATGAAACTGATACCAAGTAAGGAGTGCAATCGATTTCTTTAAAATAAATCTACGGATTATTGTTTTTATACTGTGGAAGTTCTTTTCCTTATTATGCATCTATCACAATCGATTTCTTTTTTAGACTATCGGTGACAAAATTGTTTTTATTTGTTAATGTAGTCAAGGACTAATTTGTATATTGTAATCAATATGCATATGTGTTTTTATTAGGGTTTCTGTCGAAATTAAAGAAATGGTATTCATTGCTAAAATATCAAATTTATTTCTAAGGCTAATTTTGCATTGAAATGAGGAAATCTTGAAAAATTACCATAATTCTTAAAATTATTTTTTATTAAAAGAAAAACTTTCGTATGGAAAAATTTGATTTCACTCCTCATTAGAAAAAATAAAAATTTTAAAGTGCGGTATTTTAAAAACTGATTTGAAGTGATTCTTTAATTTTGATGGACTTAATTTTCCAATTTTCTTTACGATTAAAAAGTTGTGATTGAAAACGGAAGTTTAAAGTATTTGTTGAAGGAAAATAAGCCCATATAAAAATATTGTGGAATTTAATATATATATTCTGTAATATTAAATTTAATATTAACTGCATTTCTTATAATTCCTAAATAACAAGGGGAAATCATAGAAATTTAGTCCTTTTGAAAAGCAAACGCTGAAATGAATTATTAAATCGTAGCTCTATCTGGGAAAAACTGGAAAATTATTTATTGATGAGAATATTCTGAAATATAATATTATTTTTCTTTTAAAACAAGCTGATGTTTAGTTAAAATTTCATGGTTAGAGGTTTCTTTGATTATTTCATTTTTTTTTTTTCGAATTTCAATTATCGTTTAAAGTAAAGTGATCCCTACTTCAAATTTTTTGTTTTCAACTTCGGTTATTTTTTTTGCGAGTGTTTTATTTTTGAATAAGATATTGTATGTTAAAGATATAAATTTATATCCTTTGTGCAATTGAAAGCTTCGTCGTAATTTCACTAGGCTGTCATAGTTCTACTATTTACAATTGTAATTTAATTCAAGAACTTCATAATAAATAAATTGCGATCAATATACTGTAGTGTTGTTAAAATCAATTAGTATCATTATGTATGAAAACGATGGGATCAGCCAGTCATACGCAACAAATTGTGCATTTTTGAACGTAGTATTCAACTATATCTGCGAAGAATTTTTAAATAAGACATTGATTGATATTATGAATAAAATGCTTTTTCTTTAATAGTAAATATAATTCCAATTATTCATTGAGTTCTGATAGTATAATCAATGTTTATTCATTTTTGATATTTAAAAGATTCATGTATGAATTTCTTTGTCGTAAGTGACTAATTTTCTAAATTAACATTATTTCGACTTTCTAAATTTTTTTCATAGAATGTTTATCAGATATTTTTCACAGTATTTACATAGTCCTAAAATTTAAATTACAATTTTTATGAATAATTTATGCAGTATTAGTCCATTTTTCGTTTTTGTGGGCTCGAATTCCATCTGTGGCTCGGATATTTGTAGTGGTTCGGAAACCACTTCAAACCATAAGTCTCGGTTTAATTAGCCTTCGTATACAAAAAGTGACCGTTAAGGAACACACAAACCAACAAACCATTTCTCTACCCCCCATCCTTTAATCAGCTATGTTCTCGGTAGAACGAGATAAATTTTTACATATGTTATTCTTACCATTGTCTCTGATTGTTGTTTGAGAACTTCTAATTTAGACAATCACAAGTATTTCTAATTCATGGTGCTGCTTTTATATGATGTTGAATGGGTTAATTACTAAATCTTATATCTTTCCGAGTTGGTTGCTGAATGATTAGCGCTTTGCTCACTTGTAAGTTGGTTTCCTACGTAAGTTTCAAAATTCACTTTAATCTGTTGTAGATTGTTAGAATCATTTCTTATTTTGTGACTGAATTGGTAAACCTAACCAAAAGTGCCGAGCTAAATTTGCTTACCTTCAATCTTTTTATTTTCAATTTGTGGTTAGCCCTCTTTTCTTCAGTTCAGGAGTTAAGTTCTCACTGCAGATAAGGTTATTTGTAAGCCATTTTTAATCAACTTTAAGCTGTGTTTCGACTGAATCAGACCACACGTGTGCAAAAATTAATCGTAGTGTTTTAAACTACCTTTCCTATTTTTTGAAAATTAATCATAAATTAATTAGTTTTTCAATTTTTTTTAAACTAGTTATTTACTTCAAAAATAAATGTAGTTTATTTTTATACAAAAGTTTACTGGATTATCATGAAATGTTTTAACTGTTTTTGATCTTAAATCCACTTGTTAACTACTATTATGCATTGAATAACAGCTAAGAGTGTCCAAGTAAATTTTTATTTCTTGCGTTGCAGTCTCTGTAAATGTGTTTTGACGTGATGTTTTGCGTAAATTTGTTCAAATGCCAACATTACTTATTTTTAAATTTCTTTTGCTTAGTTATGATATATAGGCACCGTCTGATACTTTGAAAGAATAATCTATTAATTAGGATAAAACAATTGAAGTTTTATGTTTTATTCAAATTAATAAGTTTTATTATTGATAGGTAATCGATTCGTTGAGCGTTAGATATTTGTAGTATTTGACATCTACTTTTAGCTATAAATGTTGGTCGAGTCAGCGACAAACTGACTAATAACTAGAAATACAGCTACTGCGATAAAAATTAGTACAATTTAAGAAACAATGTTTTAAATTTATTTTTTCAGTTTGGTTAGGCTTAAATATTTTGATGCGATTTAAAAAATCGACTGCTCTCTGCGGCAAGTCCTTTTGATGTGATCATAAAACTAATAAGAAAATAAGTTGCAATAATATTTAAACAAGTAAGAGATTTATTGATACGATAATGTGGATGATGAACCCGGATGAGTGATGTAAAACAAACATGAACAGGCTTCGGAATTTTTTTTCATGTATTATAAATTTATAGAAAAATAATGAATTTAATCGAATATTTTATTATTGGGGCATTATTTTACGTTCAAATTATTATGCATTTGTTGCTTATGGAGTTAACGAGAAAAATCGTGTCACAATGTCTCGTGCCATTGATCTTGATAAAGTATCTTCTAGGGTGAAAAGATCGTATCGATAATTATTTTAGCCGGGAAAGTGTTCATGGGAAGGGAAAAAAATGCTGTCAATAAAAAAACAAGTGGGAAAAAGTACATGTGAAGTGGGGGAAGCCCGTTATCTGGTATGTTTACTACCAGACAAGAAGCCTTTTAGTCCTGCAATCGGATAACGTTGATCATTTCCTTCGTGCTGGTCAAGTCGTCGAGATATGGCGTGAATTGACAGGAGGGCTCGCCGATATGGAGGTAACCTTCAATTTGTTCCTTCTCGTAAAGCTTATTTATCTTGAAATGAATTGGACACCCATTGTACAGTCGTGCTGGTTCGGAGCGATTGGTACTAATCGCTTACCATGATCGCTTCGACGATTTGTAGTGTCCCTGATTTTTAAAATAGAATTGGAAGTTTTTCTGGATAGGTGTTGCTATGGGGTGCTTGTACAATATTTGTGTGATATCAAATGCTGATGTAGGGAAATGCATTTTAATAGATATCTGAATGCAATATTTTATCTGGAAGTAATAGATATCTGTAATTTTTGGTGTGGAATCTAAACTTTGGTGAGTTGAATATTTTATAAATTTTTCGAACTTTAACTGTAAAAATATTATTTTCTATTGTGAGAGTACAATGAATTTCATTTTGAGTAGAAATTTGTCTATCAAACTCGTTCGGATCTTATGTTAATTAATTTTATGCCTAGCGAATTGAAGATTATATAATTTTTTAACGCCGTGATATTGTTAAATGGCTGATAAGAAATATATATGGATACTACCATGTTACTCAATATAGTCGTCAACTGTAAAGCTCTTAATGAAAAATTTTTTTGTTTCTATCTCGTTATAGATCCGTAATAAAAACAAATTTTTTGTTGGTTTAAATTTTGGAACTTTCATTAGTTAACTGCTTGTTTAATAGGCTTTTTTTCATCAATTTGCGCCATTTTTTTTATTCTTGAAAAATAGACTTTTCAAAATTTTATTCATACCGATAATTAAATAATATTCAATATACTGCTTTTCTGTTTTTAGATATCACCTGAAAGGGTAAATTCATTTTGACTTTTTTAAATAAAAGTATGGACTAGCATTTTTTTCCTTTAAAATTTTGATTTTATAATCATTGTATTTTCTACAGTATTCCTAACATTCTGCCATTCTATTTTTGTGAAATGTTATTATAAACTCCATAGTTATGTGGCTTATATATGATACCCAATATGAATAAAATGTTAAATGGTTGATTTAACTTCTGAGTATAAAATTAAAACTTGAATTTTAGTGAGTGATAAATGAAATGCTGAAGAAAGTTGATGGGCCTCTTTCACACTAGACAACTTTTATCGTACGATATAAAGTTGTCCGATATTTTATCGTGAGAAGTTATAAAAAAACCACACTGCTCTCCTTCACACTGAGAAACGATATTTTATGGAGGACCCCCAGTCTATTGTGTGGTTTTTTTAATAACTTCTCACAATAAATATCGCACGACTTTTTTCGTACGATAAAAGTCGTCTAGTGAAAGAGGCCATAATGTTAAAAGAAGTTGCATGTATTCAATACGTTTTTGGAATTTAAAACTGATTTTACAATTCAGTATCAATAATTATTGAGAGCGTATGATTAAGACAGTTACGCAAAATTGTCTGTTGAATTGGTAATGGCGTATAATATAAAATTTTTCTCCATTATTCAATTAGTAAACATTTTAGACTTTTATTATTTTTTTGAATATTTAATGACATCAGCAGAAATAGATCCATTTTTTTCTTTGCTTTCATTGAAACTCAAAAATTGTAGAATTTCAAGAAGTACATATAGTAACCAAAGTAATAAATTAAAATTTGTTTTTTGGAAAAGAGTTTTGTGTTTTTGGAGCAAAAGCTGTGAAACAGAAGATATTTTGACTAAAGCAAATGTTATGAGTTATGTGGTAAATCACTCTAAATATGCATTGGAAGTAATTTTATCAATATTAATGATAAAAGTGCTTATTTTTAAGAGTATTCCTAAGCTTTTATAGGTTTGATGCAATAACTACTTAATTTAATCTAAATCTGTTAATCACAGTAGATTGGAATGTATCCTTTTTTGTTAGGAATCAAAGTAACGATAAGTTTTATAGTTCATTTCTTTATTCGCAAACAAACTTCAATTGTTCTTATTTACAAGCAAATGTTTTTAGAATAATATATTAGTTAACAGATATTTAGTATAATAACGTTTTTAAAAATTGTTTTGAAATAAATATAATTGACGCTGAAGAAAACTTAAGAATTGAATTTTCTTCCATAATCTCCGAATTTATTTACCATTATGGTTTGTTAAAAATCAAAATTTTAAATACAGAACGAAGCAGTGTAATTATATATTTACCATTTTTAAAAAACAAATTGATAAAATTTAAGTTTTAATATTGCATTTTCCCTTGTATTTCAATTTAATATTTCATATCTTATATTTGTTGTTTCCGTGGACGTTATATTATCCATTAATCAGTGTCTTTCTAAAAATTGTTGATTAGTATGATCATTGATTTTCTTATTAATTTCTAAAATTAAATCGGTGTAAATATATTTCTTTTTAATACCAATTTTAGATTAATTACAAACTTCACACACTCGATGCATTTCGATTTTAGTCGATTCGATGTATCAACTTTTGTTGAATCTGATTTTAAGTGAAATTAAATATTTGCGCATTTATTTATTTTTTATGCATTTCTAAATTGAATTAATTTTTTTACGTAAATAAACGATAGATTTAATTAAGTAGGAATTTATTAACACAGTTATTAATAAATTTTTCTTATAAAAGTCCATATCGTCGACTGATCACTTCTAGAAAAGCCTTTTCTTGGTCGTTAAAAGCAATGCAGCTTTCTCTAACAAGCGTAAAAAAACTTATCCCTCTAATTGCATACGCATTCTTTCTCAACTTTCCAATTTCGACCCAGAGCATGGATTCTTTGTGTGGCACGCTAGGCGAGATGATCCCTTTATCGATCTCTCCGGCTTCTCGATACCCACCTTCACTCTTTTCCTCCCTCCCCCTTGGTGGAGGGCAAAGTAGACTCGTCTACCAGATGCCCAAAAGCCGATATATCGCTTTCTTTTTCGTTCAAACCTTTCTAGCTGATTGAAAGACGGCATAACACGAGCAGTGCTATTTTGCTGCATTTTTTTTTATTCTATTTTTTTTTCTTTAAAAAAGTATTCGTTTTTATCTTACCGCTTGTATGTTTTCTTAATTCATGATTTTGAACTTTCTCTTTTTTATTATTTTAATCGCTCTCTCGGGATGCCATTTTTGTTTCACTCTTAATGGATCGTGTCACATTTAATTGTTGAAATGATTCTCTCGGTGCGTTATTTCTGCGACTGGAAGCTGGCGATTGTAAAGTGTAGGTGATTTAGAAAGATAATTCCCTTTCGCCGCGGGTGATTTAATTAATGCAAATGACTTGCACTTCGACAAAACGTCGGCAGTTTTTTTATAAGGGCTTATGAACAGTGTTTCTACTATGTTGACTGTTATTTTAATTTTTCTATTGGCTTATAACTACGAAATATTCGTAATATTGCGACTGAAAGTTGTGCAATAGGCGCTATATTGTTTTTGTTTGGTACTCCTTCATTCTAAAAGTTACTTTATCATTCTAGTATTTCGAAATAGCATATATATAGCAGTCAATACAACATTCAGTCTGTTTTCATCTGTATCATTCTGTGCTGCTTATTTTCTTTTAATAAACATGCCGAACGTTCCTTGCATTTCTAATGAGCTATGTAATCAGAATAGTAACATTAATTTTAGCTTTAGGGTTTAATGCAGTTATCATGGTTACAGTTGCTAAATATTGTTAATTTTTAATGGTATGCCATACTGTAGAAAACAGATTATAGAAATAAAATATTTTAAAAAGTTGTTCACAAAAAACCTGTTTTTAAAATTTTTTTCTGCTGCACATTTTTTAATCAAATAAATGTTGTAAAATATAGGGAATAGGGATGTATTTAAAGCATTTATGCTTATTTATTTTTTTGAAGTTAATATGTTCTGCATTCTCAACATTTTTTTTTAATTTCTAAATAAAGTGTATTATAATTTATGTGAAATGGAAAAACAACTTTTGTGCTAAGGAATAGTATTGAAAATATACAACATTGTCACATATTTATTAATTTATAAACTTAATTTTTTTATTTATGATGTATAATAAGGATTATTAAAAATATCATCACCTTACCATAAAGTAAATATATATAGCATCAATCATTTCTAGTTAAATCAAAATTCAATAACAAAGAATTCAAATATCTCAATGATTTAAGAATCTTATTGAATATAGAAATTTTCCTATTGAGTTTTGAATTGAACATTCATTTTATTTTTATTTTACCACAATTTCAAAATGAAATTTACAGTATTCAACCAAATAAACTTAAGATTCATGCTAAGAGGTTTCATAAATCAAACATACTTCATTATGAATATATGTAAAAAAAATATAAATGAAAACAAATACCAGTGCAATCAGCCTTTATTAAAGGGTGTTGACTGTGGTAGCTCAAATATATGGTTTTCATGCCATTGGTACAAGATAGTGTTTAAAAGTTATATCATGACTCCTCAAAACAAATGTGTGCATATATATCATAGAAACACACATATGAGAGAAAAATTGGATGAAACCTCTTATTAGTATTAAGGTCTGAATTAACTAAGTTTGTGTGTTTTATTATTTGGCCAAATTTAAATATTTTTTACATTGATTACATTGAACAGTTGGTAAAATAAATGCTGATTTGAAAATAATAAAAGTATCAAAATGAAATAAAATGGACAAAAGCAGCTATGGAAAGTAAGTATTCAGACGGAAGTTAATCTGCTTAAATGTGAAATGCCAAACATGCTATTTTTTAAACAAATAAACCACATGCAATATGAAGACTAAATTGAGAGAAATGTTTATGTTTTGTATAATTGTTTTTAAATTTTACTTCAAAATTCCAAGAAATTTGGAATTTATCTGATAATTACTAAAATTGTTGATTACCATATATTTACCTATTATCTTAAAGATACTCATTATGGCTTTTGTGATATGATGTAGCCAAGGTGGCAGCTAACAAATTTTGTGAATTTTAATCCCAGCTGGGACTTAGATTTTTGTAATGATTTGAAATCTATTTTAAACTGCAAATCCTTAGCTAATTAGCCTTTGTGTGCAAAAACTTACCATTAAGTGACAAACCAAACCTTTGTGGTAAGATGCATGTTTTGATGTAGAAGGTTCTAAGTTTTAATCCAGTCACTTTTAAACAGTAATTGATATGTATTTCATTTTTTCTTTCTGCATATACACCTTCCAGTGTGATTACTTGTAGCTGTTTAATGTTTACTTCTTACTGGTATATGAAAGATATATTCTTTGTGAAAACATGTTCAGAAGTTCATAGGTAGTGGATTTTTTAATGACAACACTACAGCTTCAGCTGTCAGTGTTGTCCATTATGTTAGAAATAACTAATATATTATTCACACAAAAATATAATTTAATCTGCAAATATTTTCTTTTGAGGAAAAAATATATAAAATTTACTTATTTTCAAAGGGTATATTTCATATAAACTTTAAAGATCGAATAACTATTTCTTTAATTTTTATTAAGTAAAGATATATCTAACTTGTTTATGTAAGAAAATAACTAAATATCCAGAAATAACTATTTCTAGCATATTTATTTTAATAGAAGTTTATTCAACTTTCATTGGAACAGAAATAAAATTAAGATTCAATGGAATAAAATTATAAATTGATATTTAATAGGTCATTGAAAATGCACCACCAATGTTTTTATATTAGTATATTTTAATAGAATATTGCTTAGTTATAGGATTATTTTCGAATAATGCTTTTATTATATTAGCCTTCTAAAGTTTTACTAGATTTTTAATACCAGGTAAAACTGACTGGTCATTCACACTGAATTTAAATATTTTATTGCATATTTAAATTAAATGTAAATAATTTTTCATTTATTTAAGGAAAATTTGTGTTATGTACCGTATTTTCTTGTATATAATCGGCAGCTGCGTATAATCCAGATAACCATTTTTTTCGAGTTTAAAAAAATTTGTATAATCTGCAGCCATTTTTACGATAAATATCTAAGATATATAGTATTGATAATGTAATCAAATAAAATAAAAAAATTTCTATTGATGTTTAAATGAAATAAATGAATTATTTTTAAATAACGCATTTTTGTATACAATATTCTTTTCCTACTGCGCTTGTTTTTTGTTATTGCGTTTGTCGCCATTGTCACATGAAATCTGTACAGTAAGCATCGTCGACACTTCGGCACAATGTCTTAATGCAGATGTTATTTCCATTTATCTACAAAATTTCTGCTTCCTTTGGCATGTTTAAAAGAAAAAAATACAATTTTTGAATATTGAAATTCTAAATTTGCCAATAAATATTTGTTAATTCTCCCATTAAAACTGTTAAATTTTTTATTGGAGAGAGTAAAAAATAGAAGAAAATATTTTTACTAGCAAAAAATTTACTAACTGAAAGTTATAATAAAATGAATTTTTATATGAAAATAAACTTGCAAAGCAAGTAAATTAATACAAAAATCAAGAATTATCAGAATTTATTTAGAAAAACAAGGACATTTCAGAATGTTTTTTTTTTGTTTTTTTTAAAAAATCAGGAATGTCAAGACTACTGACCCCAGAAATTTATTTTATTTATTTATCATTAATATTTTTCTGCTGTTACCAAGAGGTGAGACAAAATAGGAATTTGCCTAGGTTAAGTTCCTCATAAGCACAATTAAAACAGCAGATTTTACAACAAGAAAGAAAAGGTTACCTTCTTCTTCTTAAAATTGAGTTTGTATGTCATTGGGCACCTCTGCTTTTATCAGCATTTTGTACCATTAACTCCAAACCCAATGTTTCCTAGTTCCAGTTGCTCGGGTCACCCACTTTACTAATAAAGTCCGATAACCCTTTAATGGAGTCTAGGTGTAACTCTCTAGTATGGATGAAGCCTAAAGAAGTTAATTTAGGGAGGGCAAGAGCCTCACATTCGTAAATGACATGCTCTGCCGTTTCCTCTTGCATATGACATTTCCAGCAGATAAGGTCTTGCTGAAACAGTCCCATCTGGTCAGAAAGTCAGTCATGCTAGGAATAGCTTCCCGACTTTCACCAGAAGAAGATGGTTTGGAGGTAATTTCTACCTCAAGTGAAGGATTCATTGCTGCCCCTTTACAAGATTGCCTCTGAGTTCCCTTGTCTTTTTCAGCAAGGTCTACTTTAGAGGCTTCACCTGCAAATGCAGAAAGGTTTGTTACTTCTTGTGTCTTTTCAGCCACAAGATAACAATTAAAAAGCTCAGGTAATATAAGTCCACCCAGCATTGCCTGAGTTACTGGGCAAGGCAAATTACTCTAGAAGTTCGCCAAGCAACTAGAGGCTCCGTTAAGACACCAATACCGCGGTGCCAATTAGCCCTAGGCACGGATCGCATAACACCAGGGTTTACGGGAGCTGGTTCGCGGCCTCTGATTCTATATTCAAGGCTATCCTGTCATTCCTACAGGACATTCGGCTATCCACCACCTGCCGACGCGCCTGGTGGCTGTGCTCAAGCCCCAGGAATGTACACGTACCCCCTGGTTCCAGGAAAGGTTACCTTTGATTATCACTAAATTTATTTACAATCGAATATCACAATCGAATATTTGACTCTTCAATCCCAAACAATCTTGCAGCTTCTCTATTTCCCATTTCAGAATCTTTCTCTTTAACTTTTAGTTTAAACTCTGCTGCATAATTTACAGGTTTTCGCTTAATGTATTATTGCAATGTATAAATATTTTCAAGATAAAACAGCTCGCATCAAGACAAAATGAGTATAACTGAATTCAAATTTGTTCAAGAATGATTGTCAAACAATCAAATTCATTCTGTTATATACCAACTTCCAATTACGTTCAAGGACAAATTGTCCTTGAACATAATTGGACAAAACTAAATATAAATGAACTATACAAACTAAGTCCTGTAATTTTTAAGCACCATCTGTTATCTATTTTATAAAACATTAGCACTGCATCTTTCAAAATTTAAATGTAAATTTTTCGGTTGGAGAATGTTTTATATCAGATTATGCGCGGTGATGTATAATACACATAATGAAATTCGGAACTTGTTAAAAAACACATAATCTGTGGATTATACTCGGGAAAATACAGTACTTAGAATGAAAACAATATTTTTTTATTAATACTACATTTAAATTTAGAAGTTATATTAGAAGTAATGTTTAAAAATGTCTATTTATTCATTTAGTTATAATTCTAAAAAATTTTTTAGCTTAATAAATTTTTTTATTTTATATTTGTCAAAATATAAAACAATGAAGTTTTTATTATTACAGAGTTAAAAATCATTAATTCGAAATATTTAAGATAAGAATAATTCACTTATTCAAGTGCTTTAAAGAAAAAATTGCATTATAATTTGAATTCTTAAAATTAATTTTTACTTTTTATCTTTTTCTAGAATGTTGAAGAAAATGTTTATTTATACAAATTTTCTATTTTAGAGAGAAAGTAAGCCTTCATTTAGGAAGAGGAGTGATCCAAACATTCCACGGTCTAAAAGGTTAGTGATGAAGTATTTTTTTATTCTAATACATCATGATGTTTATTTATTATTTACAGTATTTCAAAATTTTATCTTATGAATTTGTTTTAATTTTTGCTTTCAGTGATGTGGATGTTGATGAAAAGCAGAATTCTGGTCTAAATGAGTCTCGAAGCTCTTCTAATTCAAGTTTGTCGAACAGGTATGTTATAAATATTTGGTGGGATGTTCAAACTCACATTATATACAGATAATAGGTTAAATGCAAATTGACGCTTAAAATATATTTTATCATTTCATTTGTGCACTTATAAATCAGGAGTTTGGATAGTCCAAGTAACTCATCGGAAATGGTACACCGGACTCAAACCTCAGCTTCTGCCGACTCAGTCCCTCCAAATTTTGCTCCAACTGGGGGCATATCATCCGGAAGTCATGGTTTGTCTTCATCAATGGATGATTCTGACCTTGAAGCTGATGCAGATCCTCCAAAGTGGCAGGAAAATGTTGATTGGGATGTTTTAAAATTAATGAAACCAAAGGAAAAGAAAAGACAGGATGTTATAAATGGTATTGCTAATCGTAATATTTATAATTGTTTTTGTGTGTGCATGGTTTTTAAAATTTTTATCTGTTCTAATTGAAACATACATTAATTACTCTTTTAATTATTTTTCTTTTTTAAAAATTAATAGATAGAAATTCTAAAATTTACGAAAGTTCAGCATTCTTGCACTGAAAGATGTATATTATCCTTAAATGTTTATAATTAGTTTTCCTTTTGAGAAAATGCTTTTTTTTATTTCAGAATTATTTCACACTGAGAGAACCCATGTTAGAAATTTAAAGGTACTTGATAGACTATTTTACAAACCTATGCTTCAAGAACAACTTCTACCTCCAGACTTTCTGAATTTGCTTTTTCCAAATCTTGAAGAAATGCTTGAAATACATACTACTTTCAACAATAAAATGAAAGCCCGGAGAAAAGTAGAATCTGTCATTGGTGATATTGGCCAGCTAATGCTTGAAATGGTAACCTTCTTAAGATTTATTAGGTGAAGCATAAAAATTAGTGTTAAATGTTCATTTTCTGCATAATTTTGAAATTTAAAGTATATAAATAAATTATTGAATCTGTTTTCATAATGTAACACTAATCTAGTTTTTCTAAAAAAAAAATATATGTAGATAGATTTTTAAACAAATTTTGAATTCATTAATCTAAAAATATTGTTTAAGAGCATGATATTAATACAAACTGTGTCTCCTTGACTTTTTATTTAAAGATCGCAAATATTTCATTTCAATTGTGTACAGTGCTTAAAATAAAGTAACTATATTTGGTGTAGCTGATTTCAATACATTTTTATAAGATTTATGTATTAATTTTTGTATTGTTTTTTATATGTTATCAGCTATATTTAGTAATAATTCCTTCATACCCTGGTATGTGTTGAATATTATAAACAATTTGCATATATTTGATTATATTTATGATCCTGTGATTTGTGTTTATCAGCAAAGATATTTAAGTGAGCACATGTACATTATGTTTAAATGTAATGTTTGCTCTTACCCTTTTGTATTCAAACATTTAAATCTCTCATTTGAAGGCCGAGCTGGCAGCCAAATGGTTAGCGCTCTTGCCTTCGGTTCTACAGTTCATGGGTTCGAATCCCACCTTGGGCATGGATGTTTGAAGTGGTTCGGAATCCACTTTAAACCGTAGGTACTAGCTGTCGTGTGCAAAAAATTACCTTTGAGCGACAAACAAATCAAACCTCTTATTTGAAGTGAAGAAAATTTTACCAAATAATAATCTTTAAATTAATAATATTTAAACTAAATAATCTTTAAATTATCACTTTCCTCTAGTACATATGCAATTTGAAATCCATGTATTTAATTCTAAATCTGGAGCTGAAAATGTTCTTTAAATAATAAAATATGATTTGATTTGGAAATTCAGTCCTGAATAAACAATATGTCAAAAGCATACCTTAAAATTATCCCACCCTGGGCATGGATGTTTGTAGTGGTTTGGAATCCACTTTAAACCATAGGTCCTGGTCTGATTAGCCCTCGTGAGTAAAAAATGACCGTTGAGCGACAAACAAACCCAAACCAAAACATACCTTAAAATTTTTGATCTTATTTAAGAGAGAATGAGCAATTTCTCAGTTAGTGTATTTTATTCACTAATAAAATTTTATATGATTTCCTCAGTTTTCAGTTTTCTTATTTTTTATAAAAAATCCAATCTGATCAGGTTAAAATTTTGTCATGAAAAATCTAGCCATCACTGAATTTTTAAGCTTTTATCAGTGGCAACATTTTTTTTTATGTATTGTGTGATAATGAAATGGAAAAATCTTCAGATTTTCACATACTAATTTTTGAATTTAGCAATCAAGTGTAGTTGCATTGATTTTGCTATTTAGTACACACATACATGTTTAACTATTGTAATAATTATAAACAATGAATTTTAAAAAAATTATTCTTCCAGCTTGCTTTTTATACTTATATGTTATGACCATAAATGAAATATGTTAGAAAATGTAAAATGTTTTTCATTATCTTAATTTTTCTTATCCTTGTAATTATTTCATTAGGTATCAAGTTGAAAATATTTATTTGATCTGTATTCTAAAAACAATAAAATACTGTTTATGCATTCTTATTTGGAATGCAATTTAAGAAGTGAATTTTTTAATTGATATTTATAAGGTTAATTTTATTCAGTAATTTATTACTTACGTCAAATAAATGACAAAGGAAACAAAACTGGTTTCTTCTTTGATTTAAAAGAATTTTTTTCAACCTTGAATCATCATTTCAGATATTGTTAATAATAAATACACTTATTACTAAAATTTATTAAATAATTAATGATGTTATTTTAAAAAATTATGTTATTGTTAATTGTACAATTATCTTAATATATTTAATAAATATTGGCAAAAATGAATCAACTCAGATTGCAATAAGATTGCTTTAAATTGATTTTTCTTTTTATTTTCCTGAAATTTCAGTAGAAGAAATTATTTTACTCACTTCTCATTGCAATAACATACAAAAGTTAATTGAATTTGGTCATCAAAACACAAGTCATTGTAGAAAGTGAAAGGTCTTCAAGATTCATTGTAGAAAGTGATTATCTTGCTCTCTCTCTCTGATTGTAGATCTGATATAATCTGTTCTAAAAAGTAGTTTCTAGAAATCCAATATTTATGGTTTTTAAGAAAATATTATAATTATTTTTTGTTTCCTTAAAACAATTCTAATAGTTGATCTTCATGAAGGAAAGTTTTGATCAATATTTGTTTTATTTTCTGCTGATGGTTAGATTTATACTTTCTTCATAATTTAATACTTAAGAAGGATAATCTTTTTGCATTATAAAGTCAAAATTTGATTTTTGAAATGAAATAAAAAAAGGTATTCAAACATGAGTAGTGAAATGTATACTTTATTTTATTTCAAGTTTTTATAAATTGTTCATCATAAAGAATTTGTTTTAAATTGCCAATTAGTTAATTATAATTATTTATTAAAACTAATAAAATAGACTTTTAAATCGAAGGTATTCAATATTTGAATTAATTTTATAATTTGTTTTATTTCCTATTTATACAATTTATTTGCAAATATATTTTCATAGGGTTTTCTATTAATTTCGGTAATATTAATGATAGTAAAACTTAACCTCTTGAGATTTTACTTATAATTTTTAATCTAATTTTAGTTTTGATTTCAATTAGCAATTTGCAATCTTGTATAACTAACTAACTCATGAGGAACAAATAAAAATTCTATTATTAATGGTAGAAAACCATAAAAATTAAGATTATTTATTTGAATATCCTTAATTTTCTAAAAACTAAAAATAAAATTCTACAGATTTAAGTAGCAATGAAATATTTTGGTTCAACTGTGTGTATATTTGACTCATCAAGGAAATACATGGACATTATTTTAATTCATAAGGGAAATAATAAAAAGTTCATAAAAAAATTACACAAAGGTAAAAGAATTGAGAATATTTTATATAAATGATAATCATTATTGAATCAAACTTGGAATTATTTTGCAATTTAATGTAGGATTATGTAGAAGAAATATTTGGAAATTATTATATTTTTAATTAATTTTTTGTTAAAATTTACTAAACTATCTAAGAAATATAAATAGTATGCTTTTTTAATTTTAAATGTACATAATTATGAATTAGAATTTTGTACAAAGTTCATAAATGTTTGGTATTTTTCTATTGATTATAAGATGAATAATTATTATTTATTTAGAGTACACTTAATTCTAAACATATTAAAAATGCTTGATTTTAGAGCTTCTTTTTATTTTCAATTTTGAAAATTATGGCTTGTAGAATTTATTTTCTATCTTTTCAAATGTTGGGAAAGTTCTGTTATTGAATATTATATTATATATGAATGTTTTCTATTAGTTTGATGGACCTGCTGGAGAACATCTGAAGCAAGCTGCTGCAACCTATTGTGAAAATCAATCCGTTGCATTAGAAAATTTAAAGTTAAAACAAAAGAAAGATGCCAAATTAGCACAAAGTTTAGCAGTAAGTATAAAAGTTATTTTTCAAAAATGTATTAAAAATATTCCTTTTTTTATCAACAAATTAATATTGAATAATTGTGGAATCAATTCAGTTATAATTGATTACATTTGAAAAATTTAAACCATTAAACAGATTTTTAAAATATTTAAAATTTATTAATTATGTGATAATTGTTACTATAAAAAGGGAGGTACTTTTCAAATTATATATGTTAAAAATACTTTTAAGTTGATTTTGAAAATTTTTAATTTTTAGCTCTAACTTATAAAAAAATGTCATTCTAATAGTTTTAATAATGAGTTGTTTATTCCTTAATAAACAATTATCTACCAGAGTTTTATGCCTAATTTAAGCAAATAAAATAATAAGAATAATTATATGTTTTATTTTTCATTTCAATATGCATTTACTTGATATATATTTTTTCTCGCAAATGATGTCTAAAACCTGATAATAATTCAGAGACATTCATAATAGTATCTCAGTTTTAAATGTTATTATATTATAGAAAATCATTCTAATAACATGCATCCATGTGCAAGTTTTATTGTTAATGTACTATTTATGTCAGTCAAGTGACTTATGTGTATGTTAGATTATATGTAAGATTAAATAGCAAGTATAATTTGTGTTTACATATATATATATATATATATATATATATATGTATATATATATATATATATATATATATATATATATATATATATATACACACACACACACACACACACACACACATACATACATTGAATTCCTAAATCACGTATCTCTTAAGAAAAATTATGTATTTGTAAACACATAAATTCTGTTAGGTATATAAGTACTTTTGAAAACTAAATATCTAGCTCAAATAATTTTGTACATATAAATAATTATTAATTACTTTAAATTTATAATTACATTCACCATTGTTATAGGTAATTTTAATGTATGCTTTATTTATATATACTTTTTAAAGCAAACCTTAAAGAATACAAGCTTTTTTAAAATTAATCTTAAATAATACACCATAATATTTAACTTTTTCTTCTATTTTTACTTAAAAACAAATATCTGTTGTGGTTTTGTGCCAATTAGGCTGGCATTATGGGGTGCGCTGCTCCACTTTTCCAACTGAATCATATTTTGGTGTGAAGTCCTACTTCCTCAGTATACACATGCCATAGGTACCTGTTTGTCAACCATTCAAAACCCATTCACACAAAGAAAGGACAAAGATAGGATAGACAGAGAAAGTACATCCATGCCTGAACTGGGATTCAAACCCAGGACCTCCCTATCCAGTCAGGCACTCTGACCACTAGACAGGATGAGCGGCAGAAGCAAATATTTACAAGATTGTTTTGATTATTATTCTTGTCATACATTTATAACTTAATATGGAGGGAACTATATTTAATGGAAATTGATTGTCATTGATATGTGTTTTGTACCTCTGTGCATTATTTATGATAAAATTTTGATCTACTTACATTAAAAACATTGCTGGCATATTTCCATGCTAAGATCACAGAAACAAGTTATATATTTTTAAGTAACTTCTAATTTGATAGGTTTTTAAATTTATCTTATTCAATAAATAACTGCTCTAATCAGGTAAGAAATTTATTAAATATTGGTAGGACACTAGAATTCGACACATTAATGAGAGAATTTATAAGCCCAAAATTTTTTTCCTGGAGTTGCTTTTGAATAAATTGTATTAAATGGAGTACATCATGTTTACATACATACATACATAGCTGTGCAGGTGAGCCTGAGACTGTGCCTTAGGAATACTAGTCTATCAACAAGCATCCTGTAATTTTGAACCAAGATCAGTTGTCAAAGTAACATTTGACCTGACAACCTCCTCTGCACATTCATGGCACACCTGAGGAAGGACTATGGACATCACAGATTAAAGTAGACATATCCCACTTGTACATACATGCTTTCAAGTTCAAAAAAGGATCATTGAGTAACAAACAACTCCCCTTGAACAGATAAAATTTGCTTGATAAGGATTTCAAAAAATTTGCTAAATTATTCGTTTTTCGACAACATAATGCATTTTTAAAAATCGTGATCACAATTAAGTATTATTTTTTATTAATTCTTAGTTATTTGAATTTCAGTTAAATAAAGTAAAAAACTAATATAATTTGTTTTTATCCAAGTAAGATTCTGAAATGATTCCAAAAATATACTATTTTAATTTGAGGAATCAAATGATTTTTAGCACATTGAGATATCATTTCAAAATTATTAGGTTCTTCAACAGTTAAAAATTGCACAATTATAGCAAACTGTATAAGATAATATAAAAAGCATTTTTTGAAAAATCATTTGATTCTTCTAAGGTAACTTAATTTTATTTGAAACTTTCACCATGACTGCTAGAAATGGAATTTTTTCATTTGTGGTTCATTTGTATTTTTCATTTTATTTAAGTATATTGTTGAAAATAATTTATAATATAAACATATATATTATAAGTTGTTGAAAAATGTTTATTTTATCTAATTTTCCTATAATTCTTTACTAAATGAACTGATTTATCTGACTTTTTTCAATCTTTAGTTATAATAGATTCAAATAATTGTGAGGCTATTATGTTAAAATTTTTTTTTAATATTATCCTTTAAATAAGAAATTTAATTTGTCCAGTTGATATCCCTCTTTAAACAATATTTGTTTAAGAGAAATTTTTTACTTTATTAATTGCAATTTTTTTATGCTGAAGATATTTTATTACAATAGGCTTTAAATAAAAAAAATGAAAATGTTTCTTGATTTCAGAGGCTGATGATTACTTATGATTAATCAGTAGCTAATGAAATGTGATTAATCAGGCCAATTAATGATTAATCTTGGATAAATTAGTAAATTTTATTTAATTAATATTCCTTAAAATATTTGTTATACTGTAATTGACAGTAAAAAAATTGTATTTTTAGGATGCTGAAGCTAATAACTTATGCAGGAGACTTCAGTTGAAAGATATAATTGCCTCTGGATTTCAGAGGTTAACAAAATATCCTCTTTTATTGGAAAATATTGCAAAGTATACACCACGTAAGCAATTTGGATTTTCTACTGAATTTTTAGTAGTTTTTTATATTTGAGAATAGTAAAAAAATTGATATTTTAAATTAAATGTGTTTTTGAAATTAGGGTTGTAATTAATGCTATTATTTTAATTCATAGCTCAACAACTTAGTTGGCAGTTTTTTTAATATCTCTCTTAAAAATTATTTATTAAATAAAGAATGTAAAACTTTCTTTTAATCAAATTAAAATATATATTGATGCATTGAGTGTAATATTTAAATCTAAACTAAACTCCTATTTAGTAAATGCATTTTAAAAACATGCTTTACCAAAAGTGATAATGTACTTTGATAAATTATATCAATTTTAAATACTGCGCTATATATTTAAAATAGATTATTTATACAATTTAAAGCAATATTGTGTGCTTCTAGTTAAAGCTTTTTGATATAATTTTATTTCTTCAAATTTATTATCTTATTAGTGCATTGTTTTTCTATTTAAATGTTTAACTTTCATATTTAAGATGTAAAACTTTCTTAAATAACAAATTACAAAATTTCTTGATTTCTGCAATAAATCTTTAAATTTGAAAATAAAATATCTGTTTGATGATACGCAATTATAATTTGTAAATCCAATAGTAGGTTTGTTTAGTATAATAGATAAATTTATATCTTCTTAGCTAATACTCAAGAGTTGTTGGATCTTCAGCGGGCTGTTGAGTGCAGCAAAGAAATCTTAGTCCATGTTGATTCAGCTGTAAAGGAAGCTGAAAATATGCACCGTCTTCTTGATATTCAGAAGAAGATGGACAAAAGTTCCTTTGAGAAGATTGAGCATCCAATTGTACATAGTTTTAAGGTAGAGTTATCTTACTTTCTCTCATGAATTTAAAATTTAAATGCTATAAATATCAGTGCTTTTCATTTTTATTATAATATTTCAGTGCACATATATTCTTAAATAAATTAATTTTTGTTTCACAGTGAATAAAATAATTAGACAATATTTGTAAGCTGTTGAAGATACTTTTTAGGAGAAATTACTTGTTGTTTTAAGAAAAGTTTTGTAACAGATATTTCAGTTTTTTAAGATTTTTTTTCTAGACACTTGTAGTAGATTTCTTTATTTTAAATGAATTTATTCTTTATACTGTTGAGCACTCTATAAAATTTACTTTTTTTAAAAAATAAAATTGTTTGAGATAAATTCAGAAAAAACTTAAAATTACTTTTCTTATAACCATTACAAAATTTCTATTTAGGTAAATTTTAATTTGTGCAGTTTTGAAAGCAATGAACATAATTTTTCTTATGAATTGTAACTTTTTTTTTAATTAAGGAGAAATATTTTAAGAAATATAATAAGATAAAACAAAAATCCCTTACTTGATTAGAAATGCCTTGCTTTATGTTTATACCTTCTTGTTACTAATGGCAATACCGAAAATTGGATTAGAATTTTCTATCTAATATTTCATATATATATATATATATATATATATATATATATATATATTATTAAAATTGAAAATTTTATGTGTATCCATGGAAAAAGTATGTATATTTGCATTGTTTTGAACTAATAAAATAATTAATGAATTATTTTAACTGAAAACTACTGTAAAACATCTGTCAACTGTATCTATCAATTGTATTTTCTTGTATCAGTAATTTATATACCTTTCTATTACATCAGTAGTAAATATATCTTCCAATTGTATTTTCTTATCCAGTAATATGTTTCTCTTTACAATTTTTACTAAAAATATGCATATTTTTGATGTCAAATTAACTTTATGATAAATATCATTAATCATATTAAATATCATCATAAAAAATTATTGCTAATAGTAATAATTTTTTACATTTCTTATGTGAATTAATGTCTGTTCTTTGTCAGTTTTAGGATATTTGAGCATATTAGCTATTTTTACTACATTTGTATCTTAATTGAACCAAAAAATATCATTTCAGATTTACTTTGGGTGTTAAAGACGAATAGACAAATCTTATATATATATATATATATATATATATATATATATATATATATATATATATATATATATATATATATATATAGGCCCGAGGATTTTATATACACACACACACACATATATATATATATACATATATGTATAGGCCCGAGGATTTATATATACACACACACACACACACACACACACATATATATATATTTATATATGTATGTATGTATGTATATATATATATATATATGTATGTATGTATGTATGTATGTATGTATGTATGTATATAAAATCCTCGGGCCTATTTTAATCACTAATTAATAAAATAGAATTATCATTTAAACGTCAAGTAATTATTTATCTCCCATATTAGCTTATTTGATTCTCTTGTAGAGAGAAATAAAGGAATTTGCTCTGATGTACATATTTTTATATTCATATTCATTTGTATGTACTTCATTTTCATATGCATACATGTATATATGACAAGTTTTGCGCATCATTTTAGAATCTGGATGTGACAAAGCACAAACTTCTGTATGAAGGATCTCTTGTCTGGCGTCTGAGTAAACAGAAGACCATGGAGATGCATGTTGTTCTTTTGGAGGATATTTTAATCCTTTTTCAGAAACAAGATGAGAAGTATGTGTTAAAATTCCACAATACCATCTTAACCACTGGTCGTGAAGACACAAAAGTTATGCTTAGTCCAATTTTGAGAGTCCATAACCTTATGACTCGGGAAAATGCTACTGGTGAGTATTTTTAATATTGTAATTTTTATTAATTAATATTTTTTAAAAATGCATGTTTTTTGTCGTAGCATTGAAATAACTTCTATGATTAACATCATTTATTGACAGAAAGTAAAATTCCTTGAATTTCAGGAAATGAAAATTCATATTTTTGATGATAAAATGAAATAATTAAAATTTTAATTCAAATGAATAGTTAGCAAAATAAATTTGAGAGAACATAAGAAAGTTTTAGAGAAAGAATTTATTGGAAAGCTATTGCATAGCTTAAATAGCTTAAAATAGAGTACACACGTGTTACAAAATTTAATACTAAATAATTTTTGAAACATAAAAACAGGAAAATATGCTTCAATCAACAATTTGATTTTCTGTAAATATTAAAAATGTATTGCTTAAAAATGATGCGTGTATTGTTTATTACAGTGTGTGATGTCCTTGTACAAATGAGATGGATGATTTACTGTATTATTACGGAGACTTATTTTATTTGGATAATTTCAGGAATATTATTCCACTTTTGAAGAAGTAATATTAATAAGATATATGGATGGTAAAAAGCTATATATGTTCTGCTTCATTGTGATTTAGAGAAAATCATTTGCTATTACTCATAACATTCTGCCAATTTTGATAAAGTGAAGTGTATAAATCACATTTCTTGGTATTAATTTCATATTCTTGAAGAAACTCCCATTTTCAACAGCATCTACTTTTCTTTGTTTGCTGGGATTTAAGTCTCATAATGTGTTAAACCAGAGATTCTAGACAGTTATTTTTACTAGACATAATTAAATCATATTCTCAAAGCAAACATTGAATTAGAAAACTATTAAAAATTTTTTTTGAAGTAGGGAAGTGAGGGGGAAAAACCCTTGCAAAATCATGCCTTTTCCATTTATATCCTATTTTTGTCAGGAATATTAATTGCTTATGAAACCATAAGTTTTTTTACTTCACTTTAAATTTGGTTCTTTATTTAATATATAACTATTTGTTTCATGTAATTTCGTTAAAAATATGTACTCCCCTTAATTTTTTTGAATATGTTAGAACTTTCACAATTATTCTAAAAATATGAGATTATAGAGTAAAATTGAAGATTCAGTTCCATTAGATGAAAATCCTGTGGGTTAGTGCATTGATTATAAATGGCAATATTTTTTTATTAACAATTACCTGAAATCTCTCATTACCTAATAAAATGTAATATCTTTCTATCAATAAAATATTCATCTGCACTTCTGAATAAAAATTTTATGATTTGTTTTTAATATTTTGAATTATTTACTGTATTCCATATAACTTGCACATTTAATAACTAATTTATTTCATTTCAAAACAGTTTAAATGTTCCTTTTTCCTTAATTGCTCAGAATAATTATCTAGCGGAAAAAAATTATTCATTTCTGCAAACAAACATTTTTGTGCTTGAATTCTATAACTACAAATCCCAAAACTTTTATTAATTACTTGAAACAGCAATGAGTTATCAAATAAAATTACACATAATCAAATAATATAACGTATTGATCAATTGTAAATTTTTGTAAATATATTGTTTTTCAGTTTTATTTTAAAAAATGTATTTTTTGTATCAACTTTATTTATTATATTTACATTGAAAATATTGTTTAATTGTAATTTTTGATACATTGTACCAAATGTAAACTATGCATTCATTAAACTGAATTTTATTTCTATCAAGAATAATTTCATTATAAATTAAATTATATATACAAAAATAATTAATAATATAAATTTCTGCGCTTATTATATATTTTAAATCATATTCACAATTCATTTCTTTTTTAGATAAAAGAACATTTTTCATCATCTCTTCATCTGAAATGCATGCTATGTATGAATTTGTTGCCTCTTCTGCTGCAGAAAGGAGAATGTAAGCTATTATCTCTGCAGTGTTAAAAACTATTATAATCGTTTCTTGTCTGAATTTGTATTTATATAATTTATTTCATTTTTATATGTCATGTTTTATCATTTTTATTAGCTGGTGTGCTCATGTGGATAGAACTGCACAAGAACAACAACACAAGAAACGAAGCCTATTGAAGAATAGTCAAGAAGCTCCACAACCCGTCCCAGATAGCCTTTCTCCAAGTGAGGAGCAACAAGAGCAAGAAGAAGTTGAGGATGAAACTAAAGAGTATGTTGCTAAAATATATATTATCCTTTTTACCGTTTCTTTGATTTTAATGTGATTCAAATTTATTATTAACAGCTGATTAACGTAACATCAAAAATGTTATTCTTTTTAGATTATTGTATTTAAAAATAAATTCATCACAAACTTAAGCAGTAGTATTTTTTAGAAGCTATTGCTATCATAAATAAGTATAAATTTGCTAGTGGCTGTAAAGCAATTTATGCATGATTATTTTTTGTACCTTTGAGAACTAATTTTTTTGCAGCAAATTTAGTTTAAATAAATCCATTTAGTAATAAAAGTAGATTTAATATACTTAAAAAGACTAACAATTTTGTTGAAATTATATAATTTCTTTAATGGATAAAATCAAACTATTTTTATTAATAATGCTTTTATTAAATTTTGTTGCGTAAAAATGTTTCAAAATTTATTGTAGCTATTATTAGATTTGCTCTAAGGAAATAACTCGAAATAACAATCCACTCCAATGTAAAAAATATGTATTTTGCTTTTTAAATAGTTGTAATCAAACATTTAAGGATAAAACATTTAAATGAAAGTTATCAAATAAGTTTTGAATCAAAAATGAATGCTTAATTGTTGAGTGTTAAATACAAATCATGATAAGTATAAAGGAGCATATAATAAAAAAATTTCTAACTTTTTATTAATTAAATTCAGATGTATCAATTGGCAAAATATCTCTTATTCTAAGTTAAATATTTTCCTAAGATTTCATTATATATATATATATATATATATATATATATATATATATATATATATATATATATATATATATATATAGTGTGTGTGTGTAACTCAATTTATTTATTTTTAATATAAAACAAAGCACATTCTTTGATCATGAAATGTGACTGTTTTGAAAAAGAGAACTTTTCGTCTTGTGAGGTAAAAAAGTTTTATTTAGATTTTTAATGTATGTTTTTATTAAAATTTGAATTTATGTGTTAGATACTGATAAAATTTGGTGTTCTTGAATATTTTCATTATTTATATGTTATTTATTTAAAATCTTTTTTTCTTTAAGTATAAAATGATAAATTCTTTCGTATTTTAAGATTAATAAACATTAGTTTTATGTTTATGCTTACATTTTATATGAATGAACATTAATTTAAAATGTAAGCAATATATATTTATTATATATGTATATATATATTTATGTTCAAATAGTAATCACAAGATCTTTATAATGTATCTTTGCGGTTTAAATTATCCTGGAATAAACTTAATTGTGTGAACACTACTGAATTTTGTTGTTTGAAAAGGGCTCCTGAAAGTGGTTCATTATGCTGAATTTCAAAATACTGTTCAAATGTATCAGTGTTTCTATTTTCTCTTACATATATTGGTATCCCTTGTCTCCTCTTCTAGGACATCGGATGCCAAAGTGGTGATCCACGAGAAAATTTCACTGGTTCCAGGAAAATGTGGAACGTTTATGTATTAGGATGCATTGAAACATAATTTAATTTATAATAATACATGAAAAGTTATAGAAATGCTACTTCATAAAATAATGCCCCAGTAAATGAGTCATACTGCCATAGCTGCATTGTTTTAGCTACATGTTTTTGTCCCATCTTATTTTGCACTCTTCTAATGTTTTACTCTCCTGTATGCTCTGTACGTATACCAGTTCAACCATTTAAAGGACATATTGAGTTATTACCATATGTAAAAAATATATTCAATGTATTAGTTGGGTTATTAAGGATTTTTTAATTGGTGTTTTTTTAGACAGGTATGAATGATCTTAAACCTTAACCATGTACATACTTTCTATTATTTGATATTTATTGGGATAATATTAATTTTATTGGTATCTTATTTTAAATAAGAGGGAGCATCTATCACACTATGAATGTATAATGCTAAATGTTTAATATACTTAAATAATTTTTAATTGTTTTATTTTTATAGTTTTTGTTTATGTTATAATGGTTATAACTTGATTACAATTAATAGTTTCATTTTGTTAACGAGATACATTTTACATGTTCTTAGATCACAATTTTTTAATAAATATATTTAACATTTATATAAAAAATCCTATTAGTGGTCCACAAAATTAAAATTATGAATTTATTGGTCTGTGAGGTCACAAAGTTCGGCAACCGCTGTTTCAAAATATTGCTGTGGAATACCATTTCTTCTGATTTTTGATCACTTTTAGTAGTGATCTGTGAAACATGTTTGGTACTTGAAGATACATTATTTTATTTAACTAAAATTAAACAATGTATATGTGTACCTACTTGTATTGTGTCTTATGACTCAACTCTTCCATAGCTGTTTGTCAACATTGATAATGATTCTCAATCATTCATTTATTGCAAATCACAATGATTCCTAAGTAATCTGTAGTAATAAGAAATTTTATGAATTTCAGTAATATTAATTTCAGATTAATGAGGAAGACCTTAAGCATTTATTACATTTTATTTCTATGGTATTGAATCAATCCAGTTTCTAAATAAGGTAGTTTGAAATTCCTATTTATGTTTATAATACTTTAGGCATATAATAAAATTCTGTTAAATCTGAAAGCACTGACATTCTGATTGAGATTTTGATATATTGTTATATTATTTTATTTATATTATTTTTATATATAATTTTAAATTAAGCTTTATAAATTTTTTAGGGAAATTTTTATTTATACTTTTATAAAATTATGAATGCTTATTTTGGGAACTTAACCTTTAAAAAAAATGCAGTATATTATTATGAATGAATTTTCAATATTTATGCATAAAATCGCGTAATCTATTTAAAATATTTTTTGGTCTTCCATTCATGCTAGTTAATTTATTAGTTTTTATAGTATATATAATCAACAAGCTTCTAAATAATGAAATTCTTAGGAAAATTCTTATCTGAGATTCTTCATGTCTGATCTTGGTATTATTTCAAAATACTAAACATTTGATTAAAAAAATTACATGAGTAACAGTTGTCTATTGCTGTCAATTCTTTACTTAATTTTAATTTGTATTTTTAGATTTGTTAAGTTGCTCTTAGGATCTTATAACCTCATTTGCATAAAAAGAAAGAAAATGCAGAATATATTTTAAATGTGAATGTGGATATCCTAAAAATAAATACATTATCTTTTAATTAATGTATTTGATTGAGTAGGTACTTGTATTTGATGTGTTTATTTCATCAATAAAATTTAGTTTTACTGACAGCAAAACTGCTACTTTTTAGATTAGAAAATTCTGTTGAGTCCACTGAAGAATCTAGTTCCCAACAAGCTGAAGTGCAGGATGTCAATCCACCTGTTATTGAGCCGGAAGTTCCATTGCCTAATGAACCACCTGATGGAACACCTCAGAGGGCTCGGCAAATTCCAGCAGAAGAAGATCCTAATGATCCTGACAGCCATCGTATTCATAGGAGGATTGAGCATATAGAAATCCTTGAAATAACAGAAGGCCCTCAGCTTATTGAACCTAGTGAAGTAATTATTAGCACTGGTGCCATATGTCAAACTGCTGAACCAGTTCTGACTCCCTTTGGTGAGATTTTTAAGTTAATTAATGCTTGATAATGTGATCAGAAGATGATTTTTTAAATTAAAATATTTTAGATTTAAAATTAGCAGACAATTTTTTATTAGTTGTTTCAATCCTATGACTCAGATGTTAAAACTGTGAAAGTAAATTTAATTAACTATTTTTGAAAGTAAATTTAAACTTTTAATATTGTTTCTAATAGTTTTTTTTTTAAACTAACATAATTTCTAGTTATTGTATAATTGCCATTAGTTCAAACTAAAAAATGGCAGTAAGAATATGTTATAACAAACATTTTGCCAGTTTTCTTTATAAACTAACAGTTTTCTTATAAAAAAAAACATATTGCCAGTTTTCTAATAAACTAATAATATGTATACTCTTTTAACATGTTAATAAGTTGTCAAGATATTTGGATTTTTTCTGGTTTTGTGCTCTTATTACAAAAAATATATTCACTACATGGAAAAAATATAACAATATATTTCTAAGTTTCATTTTTAGATCATATCCCTATAATTATTAATTAATCAAAATCTTTTCGATGTCACTCAAAGTGGCACTTTTATTTAGAAAATCATTTATGTTTATCTACAAATTCAGCCGCAACCTCTCGAGAAACAAAATTTTACCTGATCTCTTGAAAAAGAATGTTTTGCAAGTGGTGATAAAAAAAATTCCAATTTTATAGCTTCAGTATTTATACAACAGATAGGCATTATAAAATCTAGTTGAAATCTACTTTTTTATAATTTTATTTTCTGAAATGGAAACTATAAGCATATAACTTTTTGTTTTATGGAAATATCATTTTTATTGAGTTACTTTGAGTTAAATGTTACATAGTATTTCATCTATGATAAGTAACTTATTTTACAAATTTTAAGAAGAGAAAAATAAATTTTATTTTAATAATAAATTTGATTGTGCAAAAGATGTACAGTTGTATTAAGAACATCTTTTAAATGTTGAAATACATTAACTTTTGTGTGGATTGTATGAATAATATTTAATATTTAACAGGCTCAATTGCTATTTAAATGCTTATTATAGAAACTTCTTAGGTGTCAAAAAGGTAAAAACATTTAAAGTTTGTGCAATTTTTGTATTAAATGAATTTAGTGTCTTAAATAAAATTAGTTTAGCTCATTGTTTAATGATTCTTGATATTATACAAGATTAATGATTTATAAAGGCTTTTCTAAAAATTAAATGGATTTACTAGATCCATTTCAAATTATTATTTTTTTTTGTAGAAAAGCTTCGCAGGAAAGATATAGAAATATCAAAAGCTATGGAAGAGAAAGAAACAATTACAGCTGAGATTTTACAAGTACCTGTTGAAGAATTGAAGCGTCTTTCTGAAGTATGATTATTTTACAAAGTAGATTTAATTTAACTATAAAATACTTAATTTTGAATGATATTTTATGTAAAGATGTGTGTTTGAAAATGAGCTTGAATGTATTATTTAGATTTAGGTTTATTAATTAAATTATATGAAGGATTTAAAAAGTAACAGAAAGTATTTTTCAAATTAAGTATGAAGTAATTTCTGTGCAGGTAAATCTCAAATAATTTGTAATTTTCAGGTACCAGATGATATCCAAGGCTTATCACCACTTGAATTGGTCACAGTTGCAGTTCAACAAGGTAACATTTTTGTTTTCAGTTTAAGTGGGATTAATAAAGTTTTTTCAATATTATTTGTTACTTCTGTCTCAAGATTAAAAATAAATTGCTGCTATTCTATTGGTATGATTTTAAAACTTAGAGTATTGTCTTCATTATTATTTATGAAGAAAATTTATTCCTTTACATTTATAAATGCTGTATTATGTTAATTTACTGTAATAATAGTGACATCTGAATGGTAAAAGCAGTAGACTGATTTCTTTTTTAATTTTTGTGAGTCTATTTGCTATGTTCTATTAAAATTTTAAAACTTTCTGTTAAATGTTTTATTGCTGATTTTCCTGTTAATCTTAAATATTCAATATTCTTCTGAGACAAATGCTAATTTTCCAAATCAGCGATTTCCACAACTGTTTATCAACATCAATGAGAATTTTGATCAATATAGAATTAATATGAATTTTTAACCTTTCTCAGATAATGTTATTAATTATTATGCTTATGTAGTGAAATTATTTATAAAATGAGAGAGAACAATTCATTAACATTGTTTAACTCTCTAATTCTTCAGACTTATTGAATTAAAAATGGGACACTTTATAAATTTGTAATTTTTTATATTGAAAAGTAAAAGAATAAGGTTTTTATTTAAAAAAAAATTAAGGAAGGGGGAAAGATATTTATTATTACGAATGCATGTTAGTCAGTATATTTCTCTTGATAATTTAGACAAAGTTACTTGTATTAAAAAATTATTAAAAATAATTTAATTTGAAAATTCTTGACAGACTGTGGTATGCTCTGTTATGAATATTATAGTGAATGAAATTATGTACATTCTCTTTTGTAAAATGTTTACTAATTTTACTATTTATGTAGAAATACAGATTTTAGGAGATGTAACTTTGTTTAGTATTAGTTAACTTAGTGTTAGTTAGTATTTTAAAACTTTAAGCCTGTTTTTTTGAAAATTTTTTAGTTATATTTCAGATATTTTTCTATTTCATTAAACATGCAAGAATGCTGTACACTTTCATTCATTTATTAAAGGGATTATTTCAATCACTTTTGGACATTTCTTTATAAACTTGCAAATTTTAAATTATGAACATGATAAGAAACAATTATTGTTCCTTAACATTGTTAGCTAAACCATTGTTTAGAGAAAATAAATTTGCTTATTAACTATTAATCTACTAGAACTTGGTTTAATGATTTATTTATTCTTAAATTAGGAAATAAACTATCATCTTTGGTAAATGAAGGACTAAGTTTGCAAGAAGCACCTGTTGTGAATGAAACCAATGGTATGTATATTTATAATTGTTTCAATTTTGTAATTTTTTTTATATGAAAAGTTTGAAGCTATCAAAATAAAATCATTTATACAAATCTATTTAGTTTACATCACTTATGAGTTAATACATGTTAAAATTGTGAAATCTGAAATGGCCAGCAATGATTTATTTAATAACAAAGTTGAAACACTTTTAATTTGAATTGTTAATATTGAAACTTTAATTTATTTTTTCTTGTGATATGCCTATACTTTAATAATGCTTAATTTTAGACATTAAAATATTATAAAGTATCAACTGATATGGTGAATTAAGTAAGTTTTTTTCCTAAATATTATAATGTATTTACATAATATGTTGATATTATAGTAATGGATACCTGTACTAATTGTTATGATTTTTTTAATGCAATATATCTTATTCTGTATGTTTTTATACACAAAACACTTGATAATATAAAAAATGAATTTTAAAAATATTTTTTTACTTTTTATTAAAAGAACTGTTGCTTAAAATTTAGTATTTTAAGTCCTGTAACTACTACTTTTGCTCCTAAAATTTGTTGTTTGAGAAAACTATTGGTATTTATTAATATCTGTCTAAGCAAAGGCAACAAAGGCAATAAAGCTTGCAAATATTATTTGTAAGCTTTTACTAGATATGATATACAAAGGAAATAAGGATTTTTAACAGGGAAGTCCATTAATTTGATTTTGGGCTATTTCCATTTAAGTTTATCTGCCATCAGAAAACAGGCTGTAAAAATTAATGAATTCTTATTGATATTCAATATTATTTAAACAATAATGAAAAAGTAGAAAGCACTCAAATATGGGATTTCTTTGTAAATAACAATATGGGGAAAATACTGAATTATTTTTCTTGGATAAGATTAACTCTGTGTTAAGACTAACATTTTTTATCAGTTCTTCTGAAGATTTTGTAAAATTTCAATCATTTGACTCATACACTGTCACGTCATACATTAAACATTATCAATCATCTAATTTTTCAGTGTATACCAAAATTGAACAAGATAAAATTGAAAATTATCAATCCTTCTAAAGAATACTTTTAAACTATTGAATGAGTTAAATGAAATTAAAGTATTTGTTAGCTAGAGAGGGAAAATATTTAAAATTTAATAATTTACAGATGGAAAAACTAGTACCCCTTAAAAATAATTTATTTTTATGAAATTTATATTTTTGCAATTTTTTTTATCTCCTCTAATTAATAGATTTGGATCGATTTTATCTTGATTTTGCAGAGAATTAATTTTACTGATTTTTATAGTTCTTGATTTTATACAGATAAAATTTTTTTGTCATGAAATGTTAATTAATGTTAAAGAAAATACATAACTATAAGAAATTCAGCTGTTTGTTAGACATCCAAATGTGGAAAAGAGAAAAATTTCCAATGTTGAAAATTGTAGAAAAGTAGTTGGTTATATATTTAGTATATCTGTTCATATGATGCATTAGGAAATGTTTGTGTTGCGGATCTTTCTTTTTGTATGCTGCAGACAAAATTAAATCAAAGACTCACATTGCAAATTAATTGAAATATTAATTTTGCATTCTTTAGAGTTTAGGTTTAGAAGTAGTCTTTAAAGAAAAGATTTAGTTCTTGTTACAAGTTTTGCAAAACATATTGATTCCAATACATAACTTGAAATGATAGGAAACATTTAAGAACCTTAAGGCCTCTGGAATATTATGATCTGTAACATTTCATACTGTTCATAATAATTTTTGAATAATGTTCTTTACTGATATTTATTATTGTTAAAAAAATTACTTGTTCTTAAAACTCACAAATTTAAAAAATGTTTTGAAATAAAATAAAAAATTAAACAAGTTTAAAAAAGAGAGCTATTAGTTCATCTTTATATTCTCTTCAGTTTAAATTAATGGAATTGACAAAATGCCAGCATTGTTTTGATGTCTTGTGCTAATGTTTTTTTTTATGAATGAAAGCATTTGCTTAAATTAATGAAAAAAATTTATTTTTAGAAACATATTTATTTATTCCACAATGTGATATTAATAAATGTCTTAAATAAAATATGTATGAAATTATTTATAAAAATTAATAACTGCTAAGAAGTTTTAAAAAATGAAACCGTTTTAATTGTGTTCTTATGTTATTTTTTATGTTGTACCTTAGTTAATGTGTAATGTTATGTGTTAAAGTTTTTCTTTCCATAAATATTTCTTAATGTATATTTAGTATGGTTATTTTTCAGTTAGACTATGAATTTTTTTTTTCAATTTATGATTTAGAAAATGAATTAATTTAATAATGTGTTTCAAATAATTAAAAAGTGGTATTTATGCATTATTGAGGTCTAATGGATTGATATTAATCTCTGATATTAATTTAACAGTTCATGAATTTTATTCCAATCTTGTAATTGGTATTTGTTATAGTTCAAGATTCAGTTTAAAGATGGTCCTTTAAAGGTAGTAGGTCCTATTTGAATTATTTTATGTGTTTAAAAAAGTGTTAAGTGATAAGCTAACTATCATATGTTGCTGAAAATTTTCCCCTTAGGTTATTGTCAGTCTACTACTTTTTAAATATCTGTGGGCAGATGTCATTTTACCAATACCCACCATTAGGCTAATTGCCAAAAATAATTACCACGATAAGCAGAGCTGCAAATTTTAAATTTTAATGCTGTTAAATAAACGCTAGCTATTAGTTTAAGTACCTATAAAGTATTTCGTTCTATGAATAGGACCTTTCATAAATAAGAAACTAATAACATGCCAATAATAAGGCTTGCTTAAAAATAGTAAGTTTAATTTATTGATACTAAACATAAAATAATTACATAACATAAATTAAGTTTAAAATTTGAGAACAGATAAAATAAAGGTATTACAATTAAATAATTCATTATCATTACTAAAAGAAAATTAAGTTAATTATAATACCAATGACAATAAATTTTTTAGCCAAAACTATCAGACACCAGAGTTTGGTTTTCTGAATCTGGTGCTTTTAAAACACCTGAGATACGCCCCTTTTGACGAACATGTATGCATATACAGTAAGTTAAAAATTCGATTATGAATATAGAAACGCCAGATTGGCAAAGTAAAATTTTAAGTATGTTAGTATTAAATGTTATAGTAGTATGCCGGTAAGGCATAGCAGAACAAAATAAAGTATTTTAAATGAATGATAAATATGGTGATAAGAATAATTAAATAAAACCATACTAGACTAAAACTTAAAAGCATTGAATATATAAATTTAAGTTTGTACTAGGGTAACAGTTATTCGTCCTTTATTTTTCCGCGGAGCTGGCAGCCGAATGGTTAATTGCCAAAAATAATTACCACAATTAGCAGAGCTGCAAATATTAAATTTTAATGCAGTTAAATAAACACTAGCTATTAGTTTAAGTACCTATAAAGTATTTCGTTCTATTAATAGAACCTATAATAAATAAGAAACTAATAACATGCCAATAATTAAACTAATATTTATGAACTTACATATAACTTTGCCTTCGGTTCAACAGTTTGTGGGTTCGAATCCCTCCTTTGGCATGGATGTTTGTAGTGGTTTGGAATTCACTTTAAACCGTAGGTCAGGATCTAATCAGCCCTCGTGTGCAAAAAATGACCGTTGAGCGACAAACAAACTAAACTAAACATCCTTTTTTTTCATCAAAATTCTCCAAAGTTAATATAATAATCTGAATTTTAAAATAATGAGGGTAAAGAATAGTTTGTGTAAAACTTTCGAAATTCTTTTTATAATCTTTTATAGTTCTTGATTTTATACAGATAAAATTTTTTTGTCATGAAAAGTTAATTAATGTTAAAGAAAATATATAACCATAAGAAATTCAGCTGTTTGTTAGACATCCAAATGTGGAAAAGAGAAAAATTTCCAATGTTAAAAATTGTAGAAAAGTAATTGATTATATATTTAGTATATCGTTTCATATGATGCATTAGGAGATGTTTGTGTTGTGGATCTTTCTTTTTGTATGCTGCAAACAAAATTAAATAAAAGACTTAATTATATTTGTTGCTATGTTTAAATTGTGAAACAACGTACCAAGTTACTATAAAAAATAAATTTCCTCTCAGCAATTTAATAAATAGTCAAATTGCTGGGAGAAAGATTTGAAGGTATTTTCATTTATAACTGCTTGATAAAAATTTTTATCATTGAAAAACATTAGTAAAGCATCTCAATGTTGAAAGTATAAATTGACTAATAAAGTTTTTACCATTTTTAATGCTAAAATGAAAATGTAGCATAGCATCACTGCTGACAGCTCTTTCTGCCAATGTGTTGAGCTGTCCAGTCCCCTTGTTGTAAATCTTATGGAGAAATACATGCAAAGAAATTTGAGTGCTTGTGCAAGTCTGCTTTGGTTTTAATTCTATACCTGAATTTTTGAAACCGCTGCCTTGTATGCTCATTTAAAAAATTATCTGGAAATTGCTGACATATCTCCAAGACCTGGTGCTGTTGTTGTGATACTTACTTTGATGTTGTTGTACCAAGATATTTCTATATATTTAGCCCAGAGTTGTGCTCTATCTATTAGTTAGGTGGAAACAGCTAATGTGAGTCTTCGTAATTTAGAAGCAGAAGACCCCTCAATACTCGATCTGTTTTCCTTATAAGTGCATTTTACTGATAGATGGCATTTTTATTTTCGCCTTCTGAATCATGTTAAATATGCATTATTTTCTCCAATTTATCCAATTAGAATTTAGTCAGTAAATCAATATGCCTGTTAACCAACCATTTTGGGATGTAGTTTGAAAAATTATTCTACACAATTTAATTTAAAAATCAAAATATTTTGCATGCATCATAAAAAAATTTATTTTTATAAATTGAACTGAAATTTATTGTGAAGTTAATGTAATAAGCTTATAATAAATTCCTATCTAGAATTTATATTGCTTTAATTTATAAGTTTAGAAAATGTTGAAGTTGCAAAATAGATATGATCTTCTATTTCGATAAATGATGTTCTATATTTCATTAATTTTTTATAAGTATTAACTTAAATGTTTTTATTTCCTGCAGAATTATCAGAAAGTGTAAATACCTCTCAAGAGAAATATCAACCTTCGGAACCCTTTTGTCGATTAAAAGGTGTCTCTCCTGATGCTCTCTTGTCTGTTTCTGCAACTCTTAACCAGTGCCTTGCTCAGTTATTGGTAGGAGGCTTGTCTTTTTGTGATAAAACTTATGTGATTCTGTTTTGTTATTGATTTAGCATTGGTTAAATATTTTGATACACAATAATGTTATATATAAGTGTTATAAAAATTATTTTTAATAGGTTTCGATAAGTTCAGTTGAGGAAGACAAAAGAGAACTTCGCAGGGAACTTGCTAACTACCGAGAACAACTGCACCAGGTCCATGAGGCCCACAGACACTGTGTTACTCAGTCACCTAGCATGCATTCAAGACCTAGCAGTTTTGTTTCAGTTGCCTCAACAACTTCAGATGGAACTGGAGAATTCTTTGAAGTTCCACATTTGTTTTCAGGTAAACAAGTTAAATTAATTTTTTACTTTGTGAAAGGAAATTTTTCAAATGCAAGTACCATTATTAAATCACAACTTCCATAGAGAAAGGTAGATGGAGTTGTTAAAATTCGATAGAAGTTGCTTATGAGGAGGAATAAGACTTGGGTACTCTTAAAAAGAATTCCCATTGTGATTGAGTTATAAATGACCTTACTTGTGGACATGTCAGTGCATAGAAGTAGCTCTACTACATATTCTTTGGGAATTCTAAAATGTTTCTGCTCATCTGGTTATATTCCTGTTTGGATATAATTGGATAAAATGCCTTT
Organism: Latrodectus hesperus; assembly: GCA_037975125.1. Lineage (NCBI taxonomy): Eukaryota > Metazoa > Arthropoda > Arachnida > Araneae > Theridiidae > Latrodectus > Latrodectus hesperus. The sequence continues at coordinate 28,453,565 of CM075853.1, read as the reverse complement.
TGTATTTCACTTCAACTATTGTTCTATTTTGATGAATCTTTCTAATACAGTCGATCTTTAATCAGGATGCTAGATTGATTTTGAATTGCCCATTCTTTATAGTATATGTATGGTATTTAAGTGCTTTTGTGATAAAATTATTTCAAACTTCTAAAGGCAAATGGAAATTATTTGCTATAAAATGCCAACGAGATCAATGAACAGGGAGCTGAGCTCCTGCTGCCTTAAAGTGGCATTATTGAAAAGCTGTATACCTGAATTTAATGGTAATTGCTGTCTTCTGTACTTACATATAACTTTGTACTGTTCATGCATTGTGCATGGTTATTGGAGCTATTGAAATAACTTGCATAGCTAAGCAGCATTGTTTTTATTCCAAGAACAATATCAAATTTATTTGGCTTGTAGGAAAATGGTTTTATGCCTTTAAGTATTTTTTTTATCATAAATAACATTTAATTTATACAATATTGTGATGAAAAATTTTTTAATCCTCTAGTTTCTTCAGCTTAATTTGGCTTGCTCTCTTTTCCATCTATGTGAATATGATTCAATTAAAAGAACCATTCGAGACTAGTTTTATCTGAAATTTAATTCTATTTTTCAGAGGAGGTTTATCATTCTCATCACACTGTTTGGCTACTAATGAAATGGGATCAGGTGCAAATGTATTGAAAATGAGATAAATTTCCTTTCATATATTACTTAAGTGTCAAGGCTCTAGATAGAAAAAGTCTTTTTAATCAGTAAAAAAAGAATTGTATTTTAATAGTATTTAATAATGAAGCTCTTTCAAATATGTATGTAGATATTTTAAAATATTAGAATAAATTAATGAAATTTCTTCAGGCTGAAAATCCTAATTTATAATATATGCTGTGTTATTTGTTATGCTTTTTTAATGTTAAAGAATATTGTTGTGGAAAAAAAAAAAAAAAAAAACTTTTTCTGTTCAAAAATTTAAAAAAATACATATTTATAACAAAATAATTATATTGTAAAACTATAAAATGAACCATGAATATCTCAATTCGCAATTTTTTAAAGTTAGGAGTGTCAAAAATTAGATTAATTAAAATTAGAATTGTTTTAAATGCTGTAAAACATTTTGTTATAACATCACAGTCGAATTTTTGTTTGTTTGTTATGTGCTAAAAATCATAAATTTTGAGGAAGAAATTTCATTTTAGAACACATGGAAAACTTTCAACTTAAGCAGTTTGAATGAAAAGAAGGGGTACTTTATTTTGAAAAAGAATGTATTGATTACATTGGAATATGTGGAAGTAGGTGCATGATAAAATGGTATAGAGGGAAAATGACACTTAGAGCAATTTCATTTTTCAATGGAAAAGTAATTATGCTTGTTTGTTTTCTGTGCGTTTTTTTTTCTATTAAGTTTTTTCAAAATATTTCTAGAGAAAGACCTTTTCAGAGAACTTATCAGTTAAAATTAATATTTAGACAAATTAATAAGATGAATATATCCTCAGAAGATCAGATGTGTCAAATCACAGCTCCAGTAAATTGACTGCCAAAAAATGTGTTAAGATTAGATATTAGGTCCCCCTTAGAAAGTCTGATGCAATCCAGAATGTGATCTAATGAAGCTGGATGGTCAAAGCATTTTTTACAAGTGGAGTGGATTTTTCTGCCATTTTTGAAGAAAGGCATTTAAATTATTATTTGTTAGTCTAATCTGAATTATCTAAAACCACATATTTAATTTCCATCAGAATGCCAGGGGTTGTTCCCCTGTGTACCAGTGATCTTTAGGTGGAATACACCATTTTAAATTGAGTATACTTCTTGATAAATAAGTGAAAAACCAGTAATTATTTCATCCTCACTACCTTATTTGGTCAGTTTATTATTTTCACTATTGTTAACATGTGATGTAATCCATTGGAGGCGGACGTTTTGTGCCTGTAAAATCTTCCTCAATTTGTATAGAATAAATATGTTTGTGTCATCAATTGTTGAGATCAGCCACTAAGGTGTTACGAGGCACTATATCTGTCCAATAAAATTCATAGTTCTCCAAAATTACAATCATGAGACATTAGATTAACATCTTAGTACTTTCTGTGTTGCAATCTTTTAACATAAAATTCAGGGTTTCAATAAATTCATCGAAGGAAGAACTTCATAAATTCATATTCTCAGAAAAGCAGTTGGACGTTGATTATTTATAGTTTTGTTTAATATATGTTTTTAGAACTGGTATAATAACCATTATGTGTGTGCTTATACATATATATATATATATATATATATATATATATATATATATATATATATATATATATATGTTGGTGTGTATTAAGACATTATTTAATATCATTAGTTAATATCTGTGTATGCACATTAGACATTAAATCATTAAATATATTTTGATTTAGAATATTAAATTGCTTTTTGTTAATCTCTTAGTATTAGAGAAGTCAGAAGAAACTGGTTCTACAGATACCAAAAGCCCAATTCCCGAAGACTTTACTGGAAGTCTGCCGTTCTCTAGTCCAATCAACGAAAGTGCTCTTCAGTCAGAGAGGTGGCAATCTGAAGAAACAAGTGAATCTGAAAATAGGACTTGTGATCAGCTTTCAAACGTTTCAAACTGTGATGTTCTGAACTCTTCTACAGATGAAGTGCCCCGTCCCTCCGAAGTGAAGGAGGGCGAAACGACAGAAAGCACGGAGGTGCCAGACTCTTTGTGCAGGACATTTGAGGAACATCACAAAATGGATCCTGTGTACCTCTGAATTTGCAATAGTGCAAAGAACCTCAGCTCTGCATGATAGTGTCTTAAGCCATTGTTTCTTGGTAAACGCCTAGTTATTTTGCAGATTTGAGCTACATCTTGTAAACATATGTAAATTATCTCCTATCCCTTGTATATGTAAGTTGTGCAGAAAAATATATATGATGTGAGCGTTGTTCAATTTTATTTTAGTAGTCCTTTCTCTCCTAGGAAGGGCTTTGAAAGATGAACCTGTTTTGTGTGTTTCAATGTGTGATCAGTGTTGTAAAATTTTTATTTATTGTACAAATATCAAACAATAATTTCAAGAGATACATACCATATATTAACACCCCTTCTTTTTAGAAAAAAGAGCGATAACAGACTTTTTCTGTGGGGCACTGCCAATTTGTAAAAAGTTAATTCAAAGATAATGGTGCTCTTGGCAGTGTGGGAAGTGTATGAGGCCTTCATTAACGAAATATATCCTGCTATATTCAGATAATGTCGTTTTGAGCATTTATGTCCAAAACTTAATTTTATGTCCTTTTTAAGAGGATTACAAGAGTATTTTGTAGATATAAATAAATCTATATATACATATATATAATATCTATATATATTGCTGCAGTTAGTTTTCTAATTCATAATCCCTTCTACAGCTGTTTTATGTCCTTCTGAGATATACATTTTAGTCACATTTAGCTGTTCCTCTTTGTATGTATTAAACATTTTGGCTTTATTCAATTTGTTAAATTACTTCAAACAAAATATTTATTGAGAAATAGTTGTTTTAAATAGAACATTGCCAATAGACAGTAATTGCTTAATTGCTGAAAACTTAACATGCATGTTGCAGTATTTTAATAATTTTTTACTTTTATTATGATGTGTACCTTGCATTAAATGCCCATAACTTTTTTAAGAGAATAGAAATACTTCTTACTGCCTTACTTGTGGCATAGATTGTAACATATCATCATTGTAAATAGTTTGACGCACACCAAGCTAGTTCTACCAGTAGTGCTCTTTCTCTCTCAGTATTTTAAAGTACAATTTTTGTTACTCACTTTAAGGAAAGTAAATATTAGATAATACCAATACTTAAATTGGGAGGGTAATGAGAAAACTCAATAAGGTTAGTAAAAATTATAAACTTTTATATGTTTATATTGTAAAATTCTTGTGTAGCATAATTTTGTATGCTTTTTTTATTTACTTGTTTCCTTTTTTTACTTGAATAGTTTTTGTTGCGGAAATCAATGATGTTGATGAAACATGATTAATTTTAAATAATTTTGTGATATAAATAGATTATTTTATAAAATTAACTATGTACCAAACAATTTTAAGCTTAAGAAGACATGATGATTTTCTTATTCCTTCCTGGCTGTATAGTTTATTCCCATTGTTGGCTGCACTCAATCATACTATTTTTCAATATGTTTTCATGCTTTAGTGTTAATTTATTTTTGAGATTTGCATCAATAAGGTCTGATTTTCTATTTAACGAATGTTTTCATGAGCTTTCAAATTACATAGCTAATTGACAGTTTTCTTGTGAAAATCAATGACATAGCTTTGCAGAACATAAAATTTGTTGAAGCCTTTCTTAATTTGCATGATTATATAATTTGTGTTGTGATTCTCATTTACTCAACACACCTTATTCTACTCTATTTTTTTTAAAATATAATATTATTAAGAGTAATATTTATCAGTATTTTAATCAAACTCAAATTAAATTTTTATCAAAAAATAATTTAGTTTGTGTTTTGTTGATTAATAAAATAATATCCAAGGGAAATATTGTAAAGTCTAGTGTTTTTATCATGCATATCACTAAATTGTATTACTCCATTAAAATATTTATAATTTTTTCGCTTAAAAATAAGAAAAAAAAAAAAGAAATTGAAAAATCTTTGTTCAATATAATCTTAATTATTGTGTGTATTAATAAAAAAAATTTGTGCAAAATTTGCTCTAAGACAAATGAATATATAAAAATTTAAATTACACCATTTACTGTATTTATGATGTCTAAAATTTTTTAAAGAATTATATTTTAAATGCTATAAATGATATACAGTTTTTTATAAATTTATCAAAAAAATGTCGGTATATGGGCTTTTTAATTTTTATATTGAAATAATAATTGTTATTCTTTTTAAAGTATTATGTGAAAATATTAGTTTATTCTTAGTAGAAAATATTCTGTATTTTCATTATGTTGTATACATGAATGCAGCTTATTTTTATTTAAATGTGGAAAATAAATTAACATAGCTATAAATCTCACAAATTACTTTCTTTTTTATTCCCAAAAGTTTTAATGCAAAATTTATGTACTTTAGCTAATTATTAAACATCATAAAATATTTTGCAAAGCTATGTCCCTATACACAATTTGGATTAGAATTTGAAAATGTCAACTGCATATTTTTATACATCTATAGTTAGTGAGAGGTGCATAAACATTTGTAGCAATAAATGTAATATTATTGTATAGGTAAATGTGTGCTATATATATATACATAAAATGTTGTACTTTTCTGAATTGTTTTTTTACAGTGAAATAATAGTCTTTCCCTACTTGTATAATTTTTTTTATAAGTTCGTAGCTTTTATCACATCCTTTTATTTATTTTTCATAGAGATTCTTTCTGAATTTATTCTTCTTCTATGAACAAGATAATCAAAGATTTTCTTGTATAGTGGAAATGTGTTGTTACATTTTTTAAGAAATTATAATGACAATCTATTTATTTTTTACCGGTGATATCCTTCTTCAACATGGATTTTTTAGAAAAAACAATAGCCATGTTTCAGCAATTTACTTTCTTATCATATCTATGTCTAATTTATATTTTAGCTATCTATTTTCTTTACATCTTGCCTATTAATTTGTTTAATGTATGAAATTAAAGCAATAAAGTATTTAATTAAATATGAAATAGCAGCTTATAATTTTCTTTTGAACTGTGAAATAAATTAATTTTAAATAGTATTGCTGTGTATGTGTGCTTTTATTTAGAGTATAGAGAAGTATACCTTAAAACACAGTTTTTTAAGTTGAAGATCAAAATTGGTCTTATTGCTAGAGTAAAAAGTGATCTATATTAAAAATATTGATAAATGCACTAAAATATTTTTGTTTTAAATATACTTCATATATATATATATATATATATATATATATATATATATATATATATATATATATAGTTTTTTATACTTTTGTTTTATTACTTTTGTTAGATAGTAAAATATATGTTTAACATTAAATCATTTTTTTCAGTAAATAAAAGTATATTTAAATAAAAGTAAATTAAAAACTAAATGTTAATTCAACCAAGAAATAATTTAGCCTTCTGTAAGATATGGTACTATTTAAAAAGAATTTATATGCGTAGTATGTAAAGATTAAGTAGAGTTATATCTATTGAAACAAATAGTTAGCATAATCATTTGAAAGCTCAAAAAATACGAAAACCGATTTGAAATTGTTCAAGAAAACAGCATAGTGGATAAAAGAATTCTTATTTTTCAAGGAATTCATGCTTTGAATATTCAAAATTTAAGACAATATACATAAAAACATTGAAATAATTTTTATATTCCTTTATTGTAAATTTAATTATGTCATTTGTTGTATTTTTTATCAAGTTATATTTGTTTATTTTTCAATATAACTAAAATAATTTATACTTCTATAAATATTCATTATTAGATTTGGCTTAATGCATTTTAATTAGGAAGACTAAAATTTTGTACTTTCATTAAAAATGAATTTGCCTTTGCATGGGATGGAATTTTTAAAATTTTGCTGTATTTTTGGATCTGAGATAAGCGGGTAACTGAATATTCTGTGCCTGTCTGTATTATTTCTGTATATTTTGTTTTATCATTTCTCAGCTCCAGCATTACAATTTATGAGTTTGATTCCTTTTTCTTTTTTTCTTTATGATGAGTGGCACTGGGTGACTAACCCTTTACCACAACAAGGCCGGAAACTGCTACTTATTTATCGTTTGGACACCTGTGAATTAGGTCATGGAGGCGAGTAGTATTAAACATGTCATACTACCACAAACCCGTTTATAGAGTGTGCCACATTCATACATTATCTCAGAAGAAAGGACAAAGAAACACAGAGGGAAGGAAACATCCACGCCCAGACCAGAGCTCGAACTCTGGACCAACAGCCGAGGAGTCGGGAACGCTAACCTCTCAGCCATCGCCTGACTCATTTATAAGGATTGTATTGGTTCTAAATCTTTCAATCTGTTTTTGTTGAATTAAATTATACGTGCCAAAAGTGACCACAGAATGGCTAATCAGTATTAGTATTCAACTTTTTTTTAATTATATCAATTTTTCTCATTATTTCATAAAAAATTGAGAGTTTAAAGTGATTATTAAATGAGGGATTAATAATGAATTGTGTTAGAAAAAAAATTTGTAGATATACAAAGGGTTTAACACATTTTTAGAACGATTTCGATTAAGAATTTTAAAAAAGTAAATGTTTTGAAATAAAAATTTTTGGCAGCAGTTTATTATTTGAAATGAGAAATATCGTCTGCTACTTTTAAATTTATTCTTCTTTCAAAATGTCGCATTGCAAACAAGCTGTGGATTGAAGGATATATGTTTTTGCGCTTTCCGAAGAGTATTCTTATTCCAAAATTCAAAAACGTTGTGAAATGCATGGTATTAAAATTTCTAAGTGCAAAATATGCAACATTATTAATCGGACAGGTAAAAACCGTCAATTATTATTTCTACATGGAAAGAAGACTCCAAACGAATATCCGAAAAAAGTACGTACTGCTTCAAATGTTTCTAAAATGAAATCCCTGGTAACAAGAGGAAATCCGCCAACACAGAAATCAATTGCAAGTCTTTAGATAAATCTGTATCAACAATAAATAAAATAATAAATCAAGATTTACAACTTAAAAAGGCTAAAAAACATAATGTTCACTAGCTATTGCCGAGACATGTGGCTCAAGCAAAACATTTTGTAGAATCCTGTATGAAAACCATTTAGCAGGAGATAAATAGAACTACATTGTGACCCTTGATGAACCATGTGTTTATCTAAATGACTGCAACAAAAAAAGGTCTATTTACTATAGGAAACGAGGAGAAAAAATGTACAAATCTGGTTCCGTCAATGTAAAGAAAGTTTCAGTATGGGGTTTATGATAGTCACAGGTTTCTCCTACAATGGGAAATTAAAAAAAAAGTAGAAAAAATGTTAAAATCAACTCATTATACTATCAGGAGAAGGTTTTGCGTCCAATATTTACAGAAGAAATTCCACTTTCAAAGAGTGAAACATCAAGACAAAGCTACAAGTCATACTTCGAAAACTACCACTGCAATCCTTGAAAAAAATGAAGACTAATACAGGTATTGCATATATACCTTTTCACAACATATTCCTGTGAAGTTCCCTGACGTTTCACATATGGACTATTGTGCCTCTAGTCTGTTAAAAAGCGCTCTTACTAAACGCAAACCCACCACAATGGATGGACTCTGGAAAGTAGTGGAAGAGGAATGGAAAGCAATACTCCTGGAAATTTTACGAAAAGCTCTTATATCATGGAAATCACGATGCAGACTTATAATCCAGAAAAAAGGCTATCAGATCGTACATTAAAAAAAAAATCTTTACATTTTAAACATTAATTAAAAGGCCCCAAAATCGTTCTAAAAATGTGTTAATACCCTCTGTACTTATTCTATTAGAATAAAACTGCCAGCAGAAGAAAAGAGTTACATTAGCATCAACATTTAATGATTATTGTTATTAAAGGAAACACATTATAGCACATCGTTATATAATTTTAAGAAATTGTTTTCCAATATTAAAAATTTTAGAAAATAAAATTTTTTTATTAATTTAAAAAAAAAATTTGTAGCATAATTTTAGAAATAAAAATTATTCGTAATTAATATTGGAAAAAATTGCTATTTCAAAATAATAGAAAACAATTACTTTAGTTAAAGATTATTTAGATATTGTTCAGTTTGTGGAAAGCGTTTGTGTGATACTTTATTTTCAAAGATTTCGAGATTATAATTTACTGCAAGATATACGGACTCAAACTCGGGTTAATCTGGCAAGCAGTCAGCAAATTGTTCTAATTTTAAAAGATTAATATAATGATGTTGTGCTACTATTAGAAATGTATTATATTTGATTTATATATGTGTAAACATTGTTAAGTATGTTAAGAGGTAAAAAAAAGATTCAATTTTATACTTTTTTTAAACATTTTTTAAGAATGATAGGCTATGTAAAGGCATATGTGTGTGCATGTACATCTGTATATTACAGAGTTAGAATAAAGAGTTTTATGTAAGATAAATAAAAGTAAATATATACCAAAACACATAATGTATGTAACCAAATGTATTATTTATTAACCATTAATTATGTACAATTTAATAATTAATACAATTCTGAAAAATTTTGAGCCAGTAGAACACAAACTATAAAATATCTACAGAAGTAAGATTTTCATATTTACAGGTGTTACAATATCTTTAAGGGTTTTATCTATTCAAACGTCCCACACTCACTGTCGTAAACTATTTATTCGAAACTCTTCAGATAATTTATTTACACACATATTTACAAGCATTTACTAAAAATATGAATGAAAAATGCTTAAGATTTTATAAACATTTATTTAATAAAACTTAAGGTTTTTTAACAATTATAGAAATTTTAAAACTTAACAATTTCATTGATTCAATTCAACAATTAAAAATTGGCAGCTGTTTTATTTCGAATATAATTGAATTCGAAATATAAATTGAATGCAAATAAATCTGTTATATATCAGTTTTATTTGCATTTAATTTATATTTCAATGGTTCGCATCAATTTTTTTAAAATTTTTATAAATTTTTTTGTTAAATTAACTCTCTCTTTTTTACATGTAACACTTGTAATTTTATGATTTATTTTCTTAAACTTTGTCCTGTGCATGGAACTCATAGATTTATTCTTTCATTTTTTTCCATTAAAATATAGCAAATTTTTTTTAAATAAAATGCATTTGTCATTTTTCAGATTTGATCTAACTTTTAATTAATAGAAATGTGAAATCACACTGGACAAAGATTAAGTATTTCCGCATTTGACAATTTAGCAACGTTACTAGACAGCATCAAAATATTTTTTAAAAGTAAAAAAAGAATGAAGTTACGATAAATAGGATAAAGCAATATTGGGAAACATCTTGAAATCTGAAAATTGGTGTTAAATCTAAAAATTATAACTTCTCACTACCTTGGCTAATTTTACTATGCTTGTTTATTTTCATTAGAGGTAGTGCAATAATATGAAAAAACATTGTATGTAATCTTGTATAATTGTAATTTTCCTTTTTATAATTAGAATAATTAGTTTATAAAATAGCTCATCAGCTGATCTAGAAATATTTAATTTTTTTACTACTATTGCAATTAAGAATTGCAATTTTTTAAACTAAAATTTGCTTAAATTTAAGTGCTTGTTAAAAATATAATAATAAAAATGTCACAATATATGTAGATTATTTTGGTAGAAATTTTTTTTAATAAGAAAGTATCTGAATAAAAATTATTGGACATTATTATGACTCTTAAAATTCAAATTATGCAAACATGATTAATTTTATTAATGCAGGTAATAGAAACAATTTGTATAACTTATATATTCACTGATTATAAAATGAAGAATATGTCATTGCAGACAGAAGAATTATGTTAAAAGGAAACCGTTTTCTGTCTTGTGTAAAGTTCTGTTTCCATGAAATGCACAGCATTTTATGGCGACTCAGTAGATTTTTGTCTTTTCAAAAATAGAGGCACCTCTTTGGCATTGAATATTGCTGCAACTTCTTTAAAGTATTGGATTTTTTTTTATCAGTTTTCTAAAATAAAAAAAAAAATAGTTTAAAAGATATTAATAAAATAATAAATTTTTTCATAGTAAAATTTAAATTTGTTAGTGTGTTGTTGCTAATATTTTAACATCATATTAGAAGCAGGTTTTGAAGATTGAAATTATAATTTAGTTATTTATGGTACTCATATTATATAATAAGAGATGTCCAAAAAATTCTATGAATGATCCATACGGCAACGACAATGCCTTTTAGAAAACACTGCAGCACTTCCTTATATCGTTGATGAAATAATACTGTCTATGGCAATAAGAGTGTTTGCGAAAGCTCGTCTCATAGAACAATTCATAAACATTCCAACTTTCTTCAGATTGGATAAATTGATTAAAAGACATAAGTAACGTAACTTTAAGAATGAATGTCCAATTAGTTGCTGAAGAAATAAGAGAAAACTTTATAACTGATCCAAACATTTTTGAAAGAGAAATGAAACTAAAAAAGCATTTGAGGTTAACTTCAAGCAATTGAAGTTAACCTCAAATATGATTGAATATGACAGCTGATAAAATGGAATTTGTCAAGGATAATTTGTGGTTGATTGTACATGAAAACAAATGAGGATTTGTTCTAATTTTGAACGCAAGAGCTACATGACGACTATTCCAAAATGCATCAAAATCTGCAGATTTTTTATTTCAGTGCCTTAAAAATTTACAGAAAGTGTTGACTTTTCAGATGTGGATATTAGGAACAGAATGACCTTATTTTTTTTCGGTTATTTCCCAAGTAGGATATTGTAAGTTCATATATGCGCGCGTCAAAGGTAGATTGTAACAAGAGCTATCTAATGATTATTTTAGAATAATTAAATGTCAGCCTTTGCAGGGATAATTTGTTCTACTATTACAACTAATTAATGTATAGTTTGTAGACATGCATTGAATCAGAGTAACAAGACTTTAGCTAGTGATTTCGATAGAAGTCTGCTGAAAGTTTTCTGCTAGTTAACACATCAAAAGGGCATTACAGCCCACGATAATTACCTCAAAAAACAATATTAATTTCAAATGTTTGTTCTTTTTTGAGGTTATTCATCACATTTTTTGAACAACCTTCTAGAATAAATAATACAGTATTTGATGCCAATATTTAATAAAATAAATGTTTTAAATTTTCTTTGAGCAAAAACTTGCTTTATTCATGTAAAATGAACATGATGAGGAATGTAATTTTATACGGCATCAGTTACTTAAAAAATTAATTATATGTAATCCCTAAATGAATATATTTTGATGTATGTAAATTTTATTGATATAGATTTTTATTTAAAATGTTTAATTATATTGAAATATATAATTTTGCTATATTTTCACTTTTGAAAACCAATTGTTGAAGATAAATATTCATCGTATACTCATAAAAGTAATATATTTTACTTAAAAATTTGTTTAGAAGTGCTGCGATGGAAAAAGTATATGACCTTAACAGTTTTTCTCGCAATATTTTTTCACATCTACTAAATATGTAGCATTTTTTTTAATAGTAGTCATTTTCACGTCAGTATCTTTCAAATACTTACAAGGAGGATTCAAATCTAGTACTTACGTAAATTATATAAAATTTTATATTGAAAATATTAAAATATCCTATATTTCTTTTAGGTAACCCCGCTAAACAATTAAAAAATCCTCTAATCCAGTTATTTTTTTATACACTGTCCGACATTGAAAATGAAGTACAAAGAAGGAGCTGAGTTGCTAGAAAGATACAAAACTTGGCAAACAGAGAGAGACAACCACGAACAATAAACGATCTGTATTTCGAAATGATACACGTAATACAGAGTGAAAACAGGCTTAGGTCAGTAGGTTATAGGATTACCGGGGATGGTGATACATGAAGCAACACGTCTAGGCCCATAGTAGAGAGATGGTCTAGGCCCATAATGAGAATACGGTGGGCATCTTGAGAATGGCTCTCCATTCCTTGTCAACCATTTGCCAAAGTGCGTCTTCTGAACGAGGCAGTGTCAAGGTCTACAAATGGCTTCCAATCATATCACTGACGTGTTTCTAATGGTAAGGGATCTGACGAGCACAGTTGCCAGGGAAGCAGCTGTACACCTTGCAGGTCATGTTGGGTGAAGCGAGCAATATGCGGTCGGGCGTTATTCTTCTGATAAAGGGCATTGGGCACCCCTTGAAGGTAGGGGAGAGTCACCGGCCACAGCATATCATCCATGTAACATTAGGCTATCATACTGCCGTAAATACGAACTAGAGGTGATCTGGAATCTTGATCTGGATTTTGATCTGGAAGGTGCTCCCCAAACTACGATGCCGCGTTGTCTCGCGGTGAGACTTTCCGCAATTGCTTCAGAATTGGATCTGTCTACACGTCGATGTCACCTTCCTACGCAGTGACTATCATTAAAGAAACAGAAGCGGGACTCATCCGAGAAGACGAACATGTGCCACTCCGTCGTCCACATCGCTCTAATTCGGCATCATTCTAGATGTTGGCGTCTATTCTGTGGGATCAATCACAATCTTCTGAATAGGCGCCATGAGCGCAGGCCACTAACAACCAATCGACGGCAAAGGGTTCTGATCGATGTGGGAGCATCCAAGATGTTTTGCATGCTGCAGAATTTTGGTAAACATTTTGCGAGGCCGTCTCCACCTCCCGTCAAACGCGTGGATCCATGCTACGTCCTTCTGGCTGCACTGGCACACCGCAAACGTTCCACAATTTCCTGTTCCAACCATCTTTGCCACAGCCGGTGCACTGTATATGCGCCATGTGTCTGTCAGCTTCGATTTGCCGTAAGGGCTAATCTGCCTCTCTCAGTCTGATCACTATGCCCCTCGTAAACTCGTCTGTTTGCTGTAATTGACTCCGTCGACAAAGGTCTGGTATTCTCTGCAATTACAGGCCTCTTTTGCGACACGAACAATTTTTCATCGACTATTTTCTAATCAGCAATAACGGCGGGAATTTTGCCCACTCTGCCGGTTTCTCATATTAAATCTTATCCTTTGTGCGCTGGTGAACTCCACATTTCACATTGTATAACTTGGTAAAGTGCGTCTACCCTGAAATTCGCATAATTTTCTGGCCACTCCTTCTTGGTGTTGCATTTTCAATGTCGGGCAATGTAGTTTGGAATAATTTTTGTATATATTTTCCAGGCTTTGAATTAAGACATAAGCATTTATAGCTTGGCTACCCCTTAATTTAAATTTTTTGTAATTAAATTCAGTACATTAAAATCATTCTTAAATTAAACATGAGATACAACCAGATTTTAATTGTATCTGAATCATGATTATTTAAATTTTCATTAATACAAATTATATGAGTTAATTGAAACTGTATTTATCAGTCCGATGAGAATTTGGTTACTTTCCTGAAATCTTTTGGATTAAATTTGCTTACATTAAAAAACTTAAGGTGTCTTCCAGGCTTATTTCGTTATTGCTATAAAACTAACAAACATTTCATAAAAGAATGATAATCTCAAGCGTTTTTTCAATAGCATCAAATCTAACTCACCAGTATGCAGCTATGTCAGCAGATAATGTGCCATGAACAGATACAAAATGAAGTAAAACAGATTTGCTGATAGCTGTTGTGAGCTGTTGTCATCATCTCCTAAAGGAGATAATTCAAAATTAGTTCATAATATTCTCACATTTCATTGTTGTTTAAGAAAACAAATTATGTCTTTAATTGAAATTCAGCTAAAGAACTATGTTACCTCGATCCCCTATTAACAGTTTATGTTTACAAATAATGATATTCACATGTGCCATTAATATTTCTTATATTATACTTATGCGGCAGAATACATTAAAAACTCAGGTTTTGAATTCGGCAAGTAATAGGTGGGAGAGAAAGGCGGTATTAAATTTGACACAAAGGAACACTTCTTCATAGAAATCCATCAGGAGAAAAGTTTTCAGCTTTTGATTAAAGTGAGTATTGCGTTCTACTATTAAGTCCCGAATAAACAAGATAAAGAATATAAGCAATGTTTCTGGCATCATGGCTGTTGGACAGTTTTAAAACCCTATTCTATCAATTTTTTTTCTATTGTGTATGACATTCATATCTGTACAAATTATATTTTTTTCCGTATAAGACTTCAGAATTTTTATACAACTTTTTCGATTCAAACTGATAAAGATCTTATTAATAATTAAATGACGAAGACTTTCTTATAGTTAAATGATGAATCTGCATCATATGTGATGCCTTTAATGATTCGGAACCTATTTTGACCGTTGATTCTCTTGAACAAAATGTAATCCTAAATCAGCAAAGCAAATTAACTGGTAAACCTTATCAGAGTTCGGTACCAAGATTGTTCTCGGGTGTCTAACTGCTGCTGGCTTCATTTTGAGTATTTAATGCAGATTAATTGTAATGCATTTTCTAAAATGAACTAATAATTAAGTTAAAGATCTTACTAATAGTTAAATGATGAATGCTTCCTAATAGTTAGAGCATGAATCTGCCACAAATGCGATAACTGTAACGATTCGAAATCTATTTTGAGCTTTTGCCCAGTGAGTGAAAAGTATTTGTAGATCAGTAAAGGAAATTAACTGGTAAAACTCACCAAAGAGTTATGTGTCAAAGTGTGTTCTCGGGTGTCTAACTGCTGCTGACTTTAATGTGAAAAATAAGAGCAGATTATTTGTAATGTATTTTCTAAAATGGTAGAACTATGCTAAAGTGTATGCTTTAATTAATGTTTATTATTTGCAAAACCTTTACGTAGAAACAGTATAATGTTTTTTAATTGTGTGCATAACCAATGTACTGACAATATTATTTTTGATATTGATAATTACTAAAATTAGAAAATATAGTGTCGCAAAATTTTGAACCCCTTTTAAAAATCATATAACAATTTTTAACTCATTCTGCATTGAATATCCAGAGTGTGTCAAAATAATGTATACACATTTTAAGCCATCATAGAAACCATATTTCTCTTGCTACAAGATTCAATTTCTGGGAGAAAGTACTACAATAAATATAATAAAAAATGTATAGTTTGTCTGCAATAGGAATTATTGTCCTTTGTCGCTTTTAAAGTAATGTAAAATTGGAAAAGCACCTAACAGTGCTTGCTGATTACATATCCTCTGATATCCGTATATTACACGGTAGTAAAAAGTTGCAATATCGCAATATCATCCCGATGTACGAGCATACGTGGATCAAAGTTTGCCTGACTAGTGAATAGGAAGCAGAGTTTCTTCTACTCTCTAAAGAACTTACACTGCAGGATTTCTTTTTATGGGGCACAGTAAACATGTGGTGTACAAATGTAAACCACTTAATCTAGACACTTTCAATTGATTGAGCCTAAATGCACTTTGGAATGAGATTCAAGCGTTGTGCACAGAAATCCCATAGGGGGCACGTTGATACAATCTATGGAATCAGAATGACTCGTACTCAAATGTATTAATTCTGAAGACAGGCATGTTTAAGAGTAACCAAATTTTCGTGCGAAATTGCATTTATATTTTAAATTGGATTTTAAGCTTTCCATTTCTAGCAAATGAATCTTGTAGAACGGAACATAAATTTTCTATAATAATTTAAAGTGTTTTTGACACACCCAAAAATTTGCTTTCCTTTATGATCTCAAATACCCGTTTCTGCAAAGAATTGGGAAATTTTATGCAAAATACTTAAATTTTAATTTCATTCATTATATATATTTACTATCATATTCACAGAACATTCTTGTTACTATTGGCAACATGTTTTCATAGGATAGCCACTAATGATGTCAGTCAATAGCGTACTGGAATTCTACTAAACATTTACCGTTTGCAAGTTGAATTTAAAGTGTAACTAATTCAAAAGTCAAGATTTTTAATATTTTAATTTTTTTGAATCTCGGTAATGGGAACTTAGTAGGGATAGCTGTTGATATTTCAAAAATTAGCCACAATTGCTGGTACTAAGCTTTCCGATATTTGCTGGTACTAAAAAATTCATTTTCAAAAGCTACTGGTGTTTCATAGCTTGAATTAAAATTTATAGATAATATTTTCTTTCATATTGCCTATCTGAAATAAATTTATTTCGAAACTCTGTATGATCTTATTCCATTTCCAAAACCATGATATGTGGTAAAATGTACCAAATCAAACATTTTATGAATTGTTTATCTGCTAGTTTGAACTGATCACCATACTTTTAAGCAAAATGGAACAACTTATTTTAAACAGCTTTTAAACAACGGAACAACTTTTTCGCTCAAGTAATTAATTAAAAAATACATTAAAAATTTGTAGCTTATAATTGGTTTAATATTCCCAAATTATTATTTTTTAAATAAAATTGATCTTGTAAATGAACAAGAAATATTCTTGCTTTAAAATTTCTATTAAATTTTAAATAAAGCAGTATGATATTGATTTTATTTCTAATAGTTGTTGCATTTTTATCTGGATGTGTTTGTGGAGCCGTTAAAGAGCTTATCTGGAAGGCATGGTTGAATTAATGTAAATTTAATCAGTACTTAATTAAAATTTTCTTTTAAAAAATTCTATAAAACTGCATTTTTACAAGTATCTTTTGATAAATAAAATTCGTCTTTGGAAAATTTCACGATAAAAAAACTTTTGATGGTTTTTATTATTTTGAGTTAATATTTAAAACTTTCATTTAAAAATTTAATTAATTTTCTCTTTTTTAACCATTTTATCATTTTTAATCATATATTTTAATCCCATCATTAAAAATGTTCTTTTGAAAATAAGTTCATGTACTTGATAATCCATTAAAATTCTAGTTTCTAAATAAAACACAATAAAGAAATAATTGCATCAATTTGATACTCACATTATCACGGAATTCAATGTTTCTGTATTTAATAAGATAATGAAGTTCATTTAGTTAAATATTCACATATTATTACTTTTTAATTTATTTGAATATATTCATGAATTAAAATAAATATTTTTACTTTTACTACAATTCGAATTTTATGATCTTTTAAGTTGCTTCCGAATTTTTACAAGTGGCAGTAATTTCCAACTTTCTTATTATTCAACATAACTGTTAATTAATTTAAATCACAGAGAAATTTAGTTTGATTTACTAATTACCTCTCAGAGAATTAAATCACACATTGATTTAAATTTTTAAATAAGATACATCACTTTTAAATATTCATGGTGTAACAGAACCATGAAAAAGATAGAAAGCCAGGTTTGTGTGTGTGTGTGGTTGCAAAGAACAAATAAATAGAGAAAGCATTGCCAGATTCCTCTCTAGACAGATAAACATAAATTTTTAAATTGTTCTTGTGTACTAAAAGAAAAAATAGATACATTCTCGAACAGAGTAAATAATTTTTCAAACTAAGAAACAACGTTCTTACCTTCCTGCTTCTCCGCTACGGGATCTGCAAAAGAAAAGCAAAATGTCACTCGATTTTAACTACAAATATTTGCGAAAATAAACACCAGAGGATTAAAACTTAAATTGCCTTATTGACTTTCAACGTCTTGTGAACAAAAAAAAGTCAGTTTGACAGTTTTCACGAGTGAGAATCTAATGGAACATAAAATATTTAAATATTCTTTAACTGTGTTAAGAATTTTTTTCCGCTCCTCATTGAAGAATAGAATTTTCATTTCTGAATATTTAATTCTTTTCCTTCGAATTGACAACATTTCAATTAATGTAGTCTCCTGGCATATATTTAGCCAATTAAGTTGCCAATTCGTTTGTCTGGGATTGATATTTTTTCCTTCCGTTCGGTAATTCGGTTATGCCGCCATCTTGGAAAGGAATTTGCAGCATTTTCTCTGAACAGGAGTTGCGATAACTTGGAAATGAATGTTGTGCTGAAATTAATTTCGTAATATTCTTGAGGTAAAACAAAAAATTAATCCATGCATGTGTATTATTAAAGTTGAGAAAGTTTAGAACATGCATTTATTGTGTTATTTTTTATTAGTGTATCACTCTTAGCAAAAATTAGTGCAGTAATTAGATTATAGAAAATTATTCAAAGAAATAAGTAATTATAAAAAATTTCATTCTGCTCTTTTACTCTAATTTTTATTATCACAGCATAAAAAATTGTGAGCTTACCTTTCTCTTAAATGATTTTGTATTTTCATTTAATAACAATTAGTCTGAATACTTTTAAATCAAAGCAATTGTAGTATAACAGTTTTGATGCTCACATGTTTTTATTTATCAAAAATTTTGAATTCAAAATTTAAATTTTAGAAAAATATATAAATTAATTTTATCATGAAATAATTTTTAATTTTATTGTGAAACAATCATTTAATAAACATAATCAGTATTTAAATTTATATGAATAAGTATTTACTCGATATTTATAAATAAGTATTTATATGAATAAGTATTAAATGACATTAAAAGTAAATTTTTGTTTCGTATCATCAATATGATATTTTTTATTTAATCATTATTTAAAAATATGAGACTGAAACAGTTTAATCAAAATTTTTAAAAAAATTTACGCTTGAAAATTTTTTTAATTCAGTATACAAGAAAAATTCGAAGGATCTACGAATTATATTAGTTGTTTAAGGATTTAAGTCCATCAGTCATCAAATGCCACATAATTTTGAATCACGGTCATATGACGAAGTCAAAATCTGAGCTGTTATAACCTCTTTACAATGTATGTATATAAGTTCAACCAACATTTAATACAAGTAGCAGACGCTTTCTTAGTATGTAGGATGACATTTTGATTAGATGAAAAAGGACACAAGAAATTGATTTCTGGATTAATCGAACCACACAAGATATTGTAAGACAATAGCCAACATCTCCAAAATATCACATGCAGGAAAAATATAATTGTTCTGTATTGTATAAATTTAAATAAAATTTTCGATGATTTCATTTCTTGAAATTTTTTAGACTTGCTACAACCATTTCATCTTTAAAAAGATACTATTTTTATATGCAAAATCAGTAAATTCCAGTTGTAAAACGTAAATAAAGTGAGAATAAACGTAATAAGTGAAGACTTGTGCATAGCAGACAGTGCAACAGAAGTTTGTCATATCAACAGCATATCTTCCGAAAGTACTTTTTATAGATATTGGAGTGTATTTATGTGTCGCAAAGAAAGAATCTTTGAATACTCCAAATTTAAGTGCAGTGAAACAATGTTTATTTAACGTCCATTTCCTTTTTATTCAACATGGACTAGAGACAAACATAGGAGCATGCACTCCGAAGTGAGTCCGAAGTATTGGTTTAATCATAATCAGGTCAAAGAGAGAGAGCGTTCGTTTGCTCTTTATTTAACAATAGTCATGGATAAGCATAAGATCTTGCTCTTCGAAGATAAAGTCTGAAATATTTTAAATTATTATTCATAACTATTACACACTGTCCGACTTTAAAATGTAACACTAAGAATGACTGGTCAGAAAATTATGCAAATTTCAGGGTAGACGCACTTTACCACATTATGCAAATGATGAGAAATGTGCAGCTGTTCAGTGCACGTAGGATAAGATAAAAGGTGAGGAACCAGCAGAGTGGACAATATTCGTGCCATTATTGCTGCTTGCAAAGTAATTGTTGAAAGTTTGTTCCTGTCGTAAAGGATGTCTGTAATTTCAGGGAATGCCAGGCTATCGTCCAAAGTCGGAAGTCAGTCAGTTCCGGCAGACAGAAGAGTTTACGTGGGGCATGGTGATTGGACTGGGAAGGGCAGATTGGTCCTTACGGCAAATCGAAGCTGACAGTCACGTGGACGCGTCCACATATCATCCACCGGCTGGGGTGGAGATGGTTGGAATCAGGAACTGTGGAACATTTGTGGGGTGCCGGTGGAGCCAGAGTGACATCAGCACGTGAGGATCGACGAATCTGACGGGAGGCGGTGGCGGTCCCGCGAAACAGGTCTACCGATATTCTGCAGCGTGTGCAAGACAAACCTGGATGCTCCCATATCGGCAGAATCATTTGCTGTCGATTGGTTGCTAGTGGCCTGCGCTCATGGCGTCCTTTAAGAAGATTGTCACTGATGCCACAGCATAGACGCCAAATTCTAGAATTGTGCCAGATTAGAGCGATGTAGACCATGGAATAGCACAGGATCGTCTTCTCAGATGAGTCACACTTCTATTTCTTCAGTGACAGTCACCGCATACGAGTGTGGCAACGACGTGAAGATAGGTCCAATGCTGCAACAATTGTGGAACGCCCCACCGCGTGACATCGTGGTTTTGGAGCGCCATTGTTTACGATACCAGGTCACCTTTAGTTCGTTATCATGGCACTATGACAACCCAACGTTACATAATGATGTACTGCGGCCAATGAAGTTTCCCTACCTTCAAGTTGTGCTCAATGTCCTTTATCAGCAGGATAACACCCGACCGCAGATTGTTTGCCTCAGCCAACATGCCCTACAAGGCGTACAGCTGCTTCCCTGACCACCTTCTCGCCAGATCTCTCAATAATCGAATACATTTGGGATATGATTTAACGCCATTTGCTCACCCTGCCACTGCCTCCGTCAGAAGATGCACTTTGGGAAATGGTTGACAGAGAATGGAGAGCTATTCCTCAGGATGCTATCCGTACTCTCATTGACTCTAGACGTGTTGCTTCGTGTATCACCGTCCACGGTGGTTCTACAAGTTAATGGCTCTGTATTATGCATATCATTTCGAAATACGGATCACTTATTGTTCGTTTATGTCTCTCTCTGTTTGCCTGCTGTCTCTCTCTGTTCGAGTTACATCACTTTCTGACAACTCTTTCTTGGTGTTGCATTTTCAATGTTGGGAAGTGTATTTATTAAGTATTATTACATGAATTTTAATTATTTTTAGTTATTATTGGCTTAATTATATACAGGTGAGGGAGTGTGTTCATTTCCTTTTTATATAACAATGATCATAGACAAACATAGGATCCTTCCTCTTCAAAGAATGAATCTGAAATATTTTTAATATAGATTTATCCAGATTATGTTTTTACGAAACATATTAAGATATTTATTTTTAAAGTGGTGCATATGATATTTTTGAACGAATTTAAAGGTGTTTAATTGTTTGCCTTAATAGGAAAATTTTGCAGATAATCTCAGCGATGTTGATAGCATTCAAAGAACACCATTTCAAATTACTAATGACAATTTTGAATTTTAAAAGAAAAACAGAAAAATTTTCTGGCTCACCATCACCGGTTATGCATGCAATCATGATTTACATTGAACCAA
Source organism: Latrodectus hesperus (assembly GCA_037975125.1). NCBI lineage: Eukaryota > Metazoa > Arthropoda > Arachnida > Araneae > Theridiidae > Latrodectus > Latrodectus hesperus. Next base: position 28,431,649 of record CM075853.1, on the reverse strand, counting down.
TGAATTTAAAAGATTCGTTTAAAACAAATCATGCAAAAAATGCAAGTAATAGTGAAGCGTTTTCAAAATACACGTATAAGGGTGATTTGTGAAATTTTATATTAAATCATCAAATCATATAGCTACATTTTTTGTGATTGTTATAAAAGGAACCTATAACATACAAGAAAAAACTGGAATGTAAATTCATAATAAATATGCTGTAAATGTGTCTGTACATTTCTTATACAGATTAAGTTGAATTATTTTGAGGATGTTTTGAGAAATACTTTTCAAAATGCTGGGAGTGAGATATATTAGATTCGGTTATTAATTCTATTTTTAGGATTTATTGTTTGAAAATAATTTTTTTTAAAAAACACCAAAGAAGAGTTCGATAGTCAGATATTTTAAAAAATATAAGGGATGCTCAAAAGTTTTTATAAGATGTAAAGACATTTTGAAGAAAAAAAATGAGGGATTTATTGTCATTATGAATGCACATTAACTTTTCAAATTTATATAAAAACTTCAAGAAAACTTTTCCTTGAATGTATGTCAAAGACATTCTTTAAAACGAAGGAGACAGTGATGTTGCACTTTTTGCTGCAGTTTTAGTTCATGAAAAAATGCAGATGATAAAAGTTAATTAATCAATAAAATTGTTAACAAGTCATATAGATGGGTTATCCAGAAAATAACGACTATTTAGTTATAAAATGGGAAACCTTAAATTTATCGTGTTGTGTTGTTGTTGTAAATTTATCGTAGTACAAGTGAAAACGTAGCACAGTTCTTTCATATATATAACACTTATTTTTCACTTTTATACTTAACTATCTCCCAAAATATAACTTTATTATATCTAGTCAAGAGTTTTAGAATTTCCATGCTACGTTCTTTTGCTGTTAGTTCATTAAACCAAGTGGTTATTGCATTTTCGAAATCTTCGTAACTTTAATGAGTGCTTATTGGATATTCTTCCAGTTTAGGTTGGTTGGTGTCGTGTCCAAGGGGAGAAATGACTATAAGTGTACACAAAACAAGTGGCTATCTCCTTGATGTTCTGGAGTATTGATACTTTTCGATGTCGAGCATGGGGAATTCCTGAGCTGAGCCACAGATTTTAAAATGGCAGGGCAGTCAAAAAATGTGTCTTGGTGTCAGTGGAATATTATCGCAATGAATGCAGAGACGGTAGGTTCTGCTGCCATCTCTCTGGATCTTCATATATCGATAGTAACCAATTCTAAGGCGAGTGATAGTTTTAGTGAGGTCTCTATTTGCGTTTATTTCACAAATTTGTGAATCATTTTTAATGGTGTTTTCTCTTAGACGGTATCTTGTAGTTCCAGTTTAGGTGAAAGGTAAAATTTGCTTGAAGACTACCAAAAATCTTTCGTTAGGAAGGTCTAAACAACAATCCGGACGATTAAAAATTTCTCTTTAAAATTGATTCAGCAATGTTTGAGGTTGTAAAGAATCCCTGCTTCCCACTTGAGAAAATCTCAAGTGAATCTCAAGAGCGTGTGAGGTAAAATCGGGGAGTCAACCAGTGGGGACTTCAAAGAAAGCGGGTGAATGTCTCGCTGCTCAGAAAACCTAAATTTTAATTTTCTTCCCTGTGATTATTTGTAAAGATGTGTTTAATGCAGTGTTTTTGTATGTGGGGTGTTTGTTTAAATGTAACAAATAGTTAACTTAGAAACGCTTCTCATTTTATACACCACAAGGGGCAGCAGTAATATTGTTTATCAGTAACATGCATTTAGAAAACGCCCGAATCCTCTCCAAACATTACTCGCTTTCTTTTTAGCATAATTCGCAATAATTTTTTGTTAAAACCTCACAATAAAAATTTCATTCGGTTGAAGACCTTTTTGACATGAAATGCAATACTGTTTGGTTTAAAGAACGGGAAGCAAAAGATAGTTTAACATAAAAACTCTAAAGCTATTATAAATAATTAAGTACACCAGATAGTATAAATAATTATAAGTATCAAAGATATTAAAAAGAGAATTAAAAAAAGGAAAGCTTTATGTGCGCAAAAAAATTATTTTACTAATAACATATTGTATTTTGTATTACTTATTGATATATATCATTACTTTCTTAATGATCTCGTATTCCAAAAATAATAAAAAAAAAAACATGAATAATTTTTCTTTACACGTAGAATGCTATAATTTTTAAACATCTAGTTTGTAATTCAACAAGCTATTCAATAGTCATGAATGTTTTACTATAAACTACGAATATTTTAGATTCACGACTATGAAGTCAATTCATCACCAGGTGGCGCTTCTGCTCTTGGTACTTGTCATGTGACATATTCCAAACATAGATTATTTTATAGTATTGTGTGTATTCGTATTTGAATTTTGGAAATGTAAAACTTAATTTTATGCAGCAAATTGGTAGCATTAATTTTTAATTTTTGCACACATTTAATAATAAATAAACGTTAAATATTTAATTTTTTTCAAATTCTTCTAAGTTTAATAATCTGAATATTTTTCCCAAATGAATGAAAAATGTAGTATTTTGACAAAGAATAAAATAATGGGAAGATAAATTTGTAATCAGAATTGTTTTATAAGAAATGATAGATGATAATAAAGCAGCTAATATCATTAATAACGGCCAATTTTTTTTACCAAAATAACCACTTAAATTTAATCACCATTTTACTTAACCAATGTTTTAATAAATTGGTTTCACTGAAATGCTTGTCATTGACAATATTGAAGACCAAATGTTGATAAATTGGAAATAAACGAACAAAATGGTGAAATAAAAATCAATTATGAACAACTTGTAACCTATTAGATTCAAATTTAATAGAGTTTATGCAGCGGACACATCTAACAAAGAAAAAGCAATCGCCAAGCTTACTTGACACGTGACATTGACGTCACATGAAGTAAGTCAATTGAACATAAGACTCATTTTTATCATTTAAAAGAGTGAGGAGTACTATTCCAAGCAGGTTTTGCTTAATTTTATTTATATATAAAAGTATGAACACAGTGCATTTATAAAGGGTGTGTGAGGGGGCTTCGGAAAACACTGTAGTCGTTGGCGTAATGCAGAAATGGAACGATTTATCCGAGTATGGTCATTATCTTTCAAGCCAATGGTGGAAACATTTCCGAAACGCTTAAGTTTGTGAACTATTCGCTTGAAAAGAAAAGATTTCTTAAAAACGTAAAACATAAATAAAACTTCGTTCCACGTGATATAAGAAAATATGAAATATATTTTGAGATTTAATTTGCGTTTTTAATGTTTATGTAAGTATGTAAATACTTATAATATTTTTTATATGAATAAAAATAGATTTTTAGGATAAAATTTTCCAAAAATCAACTGTAAAAAGCTTAATAATTTTTAGGATACTGTGTTTTCAAACATCTTATGTTTTCGTAAATAATTCTAATTGCAAAAAGAAAGTATAATCGTTTACTAAAGGTGTAACAAAATTTAAATAATAGACATTTCTTAGAATTATTTTTTTAATATATGCTATAACGATATTGGATTTTTTCTTAATTTTTTTGTCAGTGAAGAGATTAAAAATAGCCATAATTTTGAAGGAATTACTTACTTGGAAAATAAGGAACTTTTAGAACTTTTTCATATTCCGTGCCGTTTAGTATTACCTCACACCCGAAGAACCTAAGAGTACCCATTGTGGAGGTCAGATTCTCTTCCGGTATGTTCGTGTAAACATTTAGGTCATAAGCACCATCTTCGAGATCATACTCCATTTCCAAATCTTCTATGGGTGTCTCGTCTATGGAACCAGGCTCAACCTGGAAAAAGGACACTTCTGGAAGTGGATAAACTCCATCTACTTCGCAAACAATCTTCACATTACCATCAACCACTGTATAGTTAAGATTGACTCTAGAAGGAAGAGCTGTAAGAATTTAGAAAAGTTATTACTAAACGAAAATAATCAACGGTTTTTCTGAAAATAGAAACACACAGACATTAAGTAATATATTTCATGATGATATCAAGAATTTTTTTTTCATTTTTACCAGAAAGATTTGAATCTGTTTTAAAAATAGTTATGTGATATAATCAATGCTTATATCTTCAAGAAATTAACTGATTCCATAATATATTTCAAGTTTCATTTCTGATAGGAAATTCGTTTCAGTGTGATATTTATAAAAAGTTGAAAATATCAAATTTGTGGTGTTTTGCTTTCAGCGAGAAGTTTCTGAGAACGGAAAAATAATTTCGACGAGTTGGACAATGACATGCTTATATCATATCTATTTTCATTCACATTTTCTTTGTTAATAATATTTCTAGAGGATTGGGAGAAACAACTTGACCGATTAGGCAGTTAAATTAACTGAACTTTTAAGCCTATAATGTGATTTCCACAATGTCGGATAATGTTCTTAAAACTATTAAATATATAAGAACATTGATTAGCATAATGAAATAAAATAAAACCTATCAAACTATTTTCTTACGAAATGTTTAACGTAAGATCTAAATTACATTTGAAATTGTTTCTCTAAACCATATAAACTGCAATCAGAATATATGCTATCAGGCTATGTTTTCCGATTGGTAAATATCAATATAATAAATTGACTAGCAAAGAGAGACAGTGATAATTCTATATTAATAGTGGTACCCTAACTGGGTATTTTGCTGTTACACATCTCATTGCAATCAGATTTCTTTCTTTCGAGCAATGTAGAGGCTGCCAAGTCCAATATAAAATTCTGATGCTACTTAATTCAACCAATCAATATGTGATGAGTATCTTAACGAGATGTGATTGGTTTCGTTCTGCAAGAAACTGTGATCATTCATTCTGTCGATAAGAATGAGCAGCAATCTCTAAGTTGATCAAGCAATTTAATGCGGACTTAAATATATACACGTTGCTATTTCTGAAAAACACACGTCCATAAATTTACTCCTTATATTTTAATTTTGTAATCTTTTTACTTCTAATGGGAAAGAAATATGTGATTTAGAGCTGCATACATTTATTTAAAAAATAGAAACTCCTCTCTAGGTTTATTCAGAAAAGAAATTTTTGTCAGAAGTTTCTATGGTAAATCGAAGACATCATAAGGTACAGTAGCGATTTTACAAGCTTCTTCTGTTACATTAGTAAGACAATTAAGTGAAATACTTAATAACTATTTTTATCTTTTTCCTCAAAAATATGTTGATTTTTAAATTTGTATGAATAGCACTAAAAATTTCCTGACCACTTAAAATACATCCTTATGTTTTTTAATGAGAACATCCTTATGTTTTTTAATATGAGAACAACTTTTGGTACTAATTTTATTTTACATTAATATTGTTAATTTATAAATATTTGTGAAATAATATTTGTAATAATAATAATATTTGTCAAATAATAAAATAAAGTTAATATTTAAAAGTTCAAAGTTATTTAATTTGTACATAGATTTTGTAAACAGGAAATTTTCATATATATTTGTATGAGATGTAAAAAAGTAGGGTAAAAGAATATTTTCCAGTAAAGAATATTTCAAAGAAATATCTACTTCAAGAAATGTGTGTTCCAGTTGTAAATTAATCGACAAAACAATATTTAAAAATTCTTTGAATAAATTCAACATTATTTAATAAATGGTTATTATAAATTATCATTTATTCTCTTTAAAATCATAAGTAGCCTGAAAAAAATGCAAGAAAAAAATTATGTATACATGTACCTAAAACATATATATATAACTAAACAAATATATTTCTTATGAAATTTCACATATTTCAAATAAATATGTTAAGAACTGAATAATTCAATTTAAAAAGTGGAATGTTTGCACAAACAAAATGAGAAAATTCGAAATTTATTCAAGCATCTATATAAGAGAGTTCTAGAACATTCCTATATTTAGCGTATATGTATGAATGTCGTAGTAGAAGGCTGCTTCTCGACCTGACAATTCCTTCATCGAATATTCTGCCTTTTTTGACATTTTCATTCGTGCTTGGCGACATATTGCATTTGCTGTTGAAGAACATATCTGCGAATACAGATGACGACACATTATTTACTTCAAAACATTCTATTTTATTTCTCCTGGCGTGAAATAGAATAAATAAGGCGAGTGTATGTCACTCTCCTTCTGTGAAAGAAGAATTCTTCGCAGACAGAATGTTTTCGGAACACTTCATAATCTCTTCAAATGACTGAGAATACAAAGGGAAAAAAAGTTCAACGATGTATTTCATAATTGGGATGAGAAAAGAAATGCTTACATTTGGAGCTTTGGATAGAAAATGGATTTACGAAAGATAAATGCTTATAAAAGTTAAAGATGAAATAGCCTCTAAGCTTTATATGTTTTGATTATTTTAGTAATGATAAACAATTAAAATGATTGATTTTTAATTATTAAATGAAAATTATATATTATTATGAAATATGGCGTGGTTATTTTCCTTTATGAAGAATTTAGAAACCAAAATTGGCTGCGATAAAATGCAAAGTAAAAACAGTTTTAGATTTTCTCTTTTCAATCATGCATGTTTTTTTGTTCATTGGAGAAAAATCAAATTGCCGTAAATAAGATTATAACTTAATATCAAAAACATTCAAACGAGTGATTCTGATTTTCTTTTCTCAGCTAAGTATATTGAAAAACATTCGAAGAAAAATTGAAGTACCATTTTGTTTTACTTATTTGTAAATGAAATAATACCGTTTAGTGTGTGTGTGTGTGTGAAAAAAGGCTAAGAAACTATATTTAAATTACTCAGAGATTTGGCAACTATCTAAAATATTTCTAACTTTAGAAGCCAAACATAATTTCCAAACTTTTTATTATTATAACAATAACGCAATTAAAGAAATTCATCTTCATAGCGTTTATGTTGAAATATGCATAAAATCTCTATTAAAGTATAAAAAGTATTTTTCTTTGATGTGTGCTGATAAACTACAATGAGAGTTTTCATTTTGGAAAATAGCCTTCTTTTTCCCACTTTGTTTCTAATTTTAACTACAGACATTAATCACTTTAAATCATTCTTGGCTAAGTTCATTTTTTTCATTTCTCAATCAAGAAAAAGTCTTTGTTTCTTTTAAGTAAGCTAATATTACATCATTTGCATCAATTATTTAATTATTACACAAGACAGTAGATTGAAATGTTAGCTTACACTAAGAATAGCAGCTGCAATTAATGAAATGTGAGAATATTCGCCACAAATTACAATTATTCAAACATTATATGGCGCGAATTGATTTTTTGATACATTATTCAGTTGTAAGATTACATATTTGTAAGACACTATAGAAAGAAAATGTCTGAAGTGAAAAATACTGTTTCACCATTTTTTTAAATTTTGTACCACTACTTACATTTTTTCTTTAAGTCTTACATTAATATTTTTTTATCAATACACTCACAAAGATCTTTCTTTTTCTTGCAAATATAAACAGAAATTAGTTTTCTTATAAAAATACTTGGTAGTTTAAAAAGGGACTGAAAATCCTTACATAAATCCTTTTGAGTTTATTTTAAGCACTTTAGAATGTTACATAAAGGTTAATAAAAATCAAATGTTATGAACAAGTTAATAAAAATCATTAAATAAATTTAAGGAGGTGGTTTTGTTTAATATATTAAAAAGGCAACATTTTTTTAACAGAAACATTAATTTATAGGTCATGGTCACATTGCAACTAGTCAATAAAAATAATAGTAGTTATAAAATTATAAGCGAAGTTAAGATATCTGAAAAAATTTCATTCTTTAAAATAGATGTTAGAAAGTAATAGTTAACTTATAATTTATAGAAAACAGACACACACGTACACAGCCTTTTTGCATTTGAATCGAATGTCTCAAGACTAAGCGAAATGAAAGGGCTTGAAACGAATAGCATTTGGTAATCATAGATGAAAATCCAAATGGTAAAATTCAAAAGTCATTTGGAAGAATGGCAAATTTATGCATTTTTACGCAACTGTGGTGAAATTAGTTTATTAAATTGAGATCTGTGCAACATACATTTTGTTGTAGAAGACTGATGCTGACATGAGTGATTTATATACGGTATTTCTTTTAGTTTTATGAGGCATATATAAATGCTTCGGTGTTTCTCCGTGCACCTCTGAATTACTAGTGTATGATGCAGATTGTGAAGGTCTATTCAGAAGGTCTGTTAATTGTGAAGGTTTATTCTAAACCCTATTGAAGATAATAAAAAACATTTGTATATGAATAAAATATAAGCTAATTATATTTATAGTTAGCTTATATTATAAAAATGTAAGCTAATTACAATAATTTTTTATATCACTTTTGTTGAACTTTAAAAATGCTGAATGAGTGGAATTTCTAAAGAACATTGATGATTACCAAGTCATCGAAAATTTTCTACTATCATTAAAGTAAAAAAAAAAAAGGATTAGTTGTCTTTCTTATTGGTTTGCTGTCTCAGATTTTTTTTTTATTGACAAGATATTGATCAGACCGAGAAGACAACAGATGGTATGTTTCTTTCTTTCATTTTCTTCTCAGTTTTTTTTATTGCTTGTATCATCTAAGAACCATTAATAATTCCATTATGACCAGATATTGTTTCTAGTATTTTTATTTCGTCATTTTGAACAGAGAGAGAAAGAGTGTGACATTTTAAAAAAATCTTTTTTCTTACCCTAGAATTAAAACATTTGAGTAATTTGAACTCATACGTAAAGGAAAGAGAAACTGTAGTTTTAACATGAAATTGATTATGGTTTCCAATCCATTTTTTTGCTGTCTTGTAGTAGATAATTTAACTTATATTCTTATATATGTGCTGCTAATTAATATAATCTGATTACATGCTTGTAGTTGTTGTAAAACTTATATTCTCTTTATATTACTTTTGTAATGATTCTTGTGTAATAAATAAATAAGGGTTAACCGTGGTGTAAGGGTTCTCATGATAGAGATCGCTGTTTTTGTAGTGAAAGCCTTAAGACCCAACCTCGCCCAATTTGAACACTCTGAGATGAGTTATGGCTGCCTATGTTCAAAAAACAATACACAAAGGATGTTAAAATGCTTTCTGTAAGCAAGCTATCTGGTGAGTAGTAATTGTGGATGCATTTGCCTTTATCAATATAACATGAAGGAAAATACTTATGTTCTCCAAGAGAAATATAACAGAAACGTCTAACAAAGTAATATTTACGAATAGTGGACTAATATAAAAACGAAGCATTTTTATTTTATTTAATCATACTATTGCATTCATTCGTCAGATGCTACAAGGCTGTTAACGTTTTGCGATGCGGATGTATTTTTTTGCTTTGATTTTTCTCTCATATTGAAAAGATATTATTGACCTCGAGTATGCCGACGTGCAATCAATGAAACATGTTTTTTCTAAGTCATTTCGGAAGATGGAATAAATGATTTTTGCAATTTCTAGATTTATATGCATATGTTTTCTCACATGCACGCATACATATCTTAATGAATCAGATGAAACGTATGATAAAAATAATGCATAGTTTTCGACAGTGATTCTGCAGAAAATTTGAGTATGATAAGTTAAACTGATCAACCAATAATAATTCTGATATACTTGGACTATATAATGATAAAGTATCATGTTATATTATATATGCTACTAATTTCTTGATGTTATATAAAATGAGTATGAAATTGTTATACAATGTTTAACATTGAATCCGAAACACAGTTACATTTGCTAATTTTAAACATATGTACGATTGCCGTGTTTATTTTGAATTAATCTTTGGATGTCCTATAAGCTATACAAATTTGTTGATTTTAAATTCAAAAATTAATTTTATGTTATTTATTATTATGATATATCTTTTTACATAATGTTGAATTTATATCGTGATATAGTTTTTTGAATTCTGTTATTCAGGTTTTGAATTCTAAATTTAACATAGTGAAAAAATGTGAATACTTTGTACAAAAAGCAAATTTATCTAAAGGAACAACACTTATCTGACGAAGTAGGAAAACCAGTCACATAAAAATTAATTTTGTTCTCTGGGCTATCGTCAAGGCTTTCAGAAGTGGGAGTTTCCACCCAAGGGAGACGACTAAGCTGAAAAGCATTGGAGAGGGATGCAGCTGATAGTTTTCACAAGACTTTTTTTTTTTCATTCTTTCCATTTCGAACAGCACAATGCTGTTTAGCACGTGCTTCCTTCCACCACCTCTTTCGAACAAAAATATAAATAAATTTAACGAGAAAGGAACAAGAAAGAAAGAAAAAAAAAACTTGTCGATGGAAAAATTAAAAACAAGTTTTCCTTTATCAATGCAATTTTGTAGTGGGATCGCAAAGTGGTTAGATTCTATCGCCATTTTGAGTGAAAATCAGAAAAAAAAAATTTGCGCCATTTCTTTAACGAGATTTTTTTTGTTCCCTTTCTTGAAAATAGCTCTCATGAGTCCATCTCTTTATTCTTCCAGAAATTAATTTTCTATAAAATATTTTGCGGTTTTCATTTTTCTTCTTTTACTCCTTCATGTTTCACGTTGTGTACATTAAAATTGAACTCAGAATGATTATTTTTATAAATTTTAGAACACATTCGTGTTCTACGTGTGTGTAGAAACTTTCAAATACCAATTATTCTCTCGACCGCATTCCGAAATTGAGGAATACGCGCTTCATAATTACTTTTTTGTAACGCAATTGTTTTTTTCGTAATTATCATACACAAAGTATTTAATAAAATATTCTCGAACTATCTTACTCAATTATTTATTTATGTACTTCTAACGGAGGAGCTTTTAAAATTGCATCAGAATTTAATTAAGTTCTTTCGTATATGCCTTTTTCTTATTAAATATGTCGCCATTATTATGCAGAATTCCTTAATTGGGTTAATATTTAGAAGAACAGTTTATTTAAAATAAGTAGTAAGTATTTCATATAGATATTTGTAATTTAATTGAAATTTTCTTTCTTTTTTACAATTTTGCTTGGATTTTTCAAAAGAATTAAGTGATACTTTTGTAGTTTAGAATTTTCTATCACTTGTATGAGAAAAAAATAATTCTAAAAGCAATTATTCACAAGCATTATTATTTAGGAATTGTATTATAGAAATTTTTTTTAGCATTAAATCTTGATATAATTACATTTTTCGCCGTCTTTTAATCATTTTTTGATAATAGTTATTATATCGAAATGCTTTTTACTTACTTTGGAAATTTTTCTACGTTGAAGAGCCAGGATGTAGAAATTTTTGAATTTTATCAACGCATAAATTGATCGATTAAAAAAGAAAAACTAGATCAATATATTATCAATAATTATAAGAAATATAAATATTATTGCTTTTTTTAGTATATATATATATAATATCCAAACCCTATCATATTTCTCACGGTTTGCAAAGCTATTGTGAATGTTGATGGGTTTATTGTTTTGTTTAAGAAAAATAAATGTGCTAAATGGAAGAAAATACCTCACCAAAATGTTATTTTTAACAAATGAATTTAAACCGTTTTTGTTCGCATTTGTCTAGCTTCAATAATCTGATAATTGTTTTTTGGGGCTGCATTTAAGCTATAGAAATGGAAAAAATTTCATTGGTATGAGAGAAATGAGATGAATATAGTGAATTTTTGATTTTTCAATTATAGAATATTCCATTTAAAAATAGTTGTAAAAAGGCCAGATGTCTTATAATGAATAGGAAACAAAGTTCTTGTAAGAAGGAAAATGCCTAACCACTAGTCTGTGGTTGCACCAGCTTACTTCATTGTACCCACAGCTTTGATTTGGGCTCTACCACTTAGATAGAAGCAGCCAGTCTTCGGGATTTTGAAGCAGGGTTCAAGCAGAAGACCCCGAATATTTTTTCTGTCACCCCCAGAGGTATCATTTTATTTGGAGGACATTGCGACCACGACTAGTTTTTACGTGACCCAGACACCTTTAGTGATCACGACGGATCTTCGGTTAAGGCGGGATTCGAACTCACTACATTCCAAAAATGGGAACGACGTTCTAACCAACCAGGCCCCCGGTGCCCCAACCACTAGGCTATGGTAGCCTAGTGGTTAAGCCATTGGTTCTCCATCCGGAAGGGCGGAGATTCAATGCCCAATGCCACCAAAGACCCACAGAGTACATGCGGTATACGTGCTCGTTAAATCCGTGGAATCGAAAGACATGTGATCGGTCATTGAGCAGTTACCATGGATATAATGGTCTGCGGAAAATCCCCCCTTCCCAAATCAATGTCAAAATTGAAAGAGTGGATCTTCTGGTGGTGCCATCTATCAGAGGAATCTTAGAGCAAAGTCGTACTTTCAACTTCGTAGTGCTCTGGTTAAAAGCACCCTTCTGACTTAAATTCGCATAGCCAACGGCAAAGCGAGTTTGGATTGTTCAAGTCTCATAAGTAATAACAACAACAGAAAAATGGGTCTAGTTAATACCAAAAAAAGCGACCAATTAATACGAAAAGAATACCAAAAGAAGCGACCAATTAATATCAAAAGAATACCGAAAGAAGCGAATTATTTATTTATTTAAAAAGAAAACCATTAAGTTTTTTCTTAAGCAAAACATCGATTTTGATGCCAGAAAAAGCGAATTCATGATGTACAATACAAAGGATAAGAAACTTTGCTTTTGATTTTACTTTCAGTACGTAAAGAAGGACCACATCTGACAGATCTTCGACGAAATATTTCATGCATTTAATCATTATCTAACTCAAAGGCGTTCATAATAGTTCAGCTCATAGATTTCAGTTTAATAAGTTGTCATGAGTAAAAGTTATTGCAGAGCTTTAAATTAAAATCATTGTACAACATAGGATAGTTTAATCACAGCATGTATTGTATTTTTTGTTTCACAGTAAAAATTAGCATTGAATTGTTCAAAGTCATGAAACTGCAGAAATATTTATTAACTTCAAGAAGGTATCATTCATTAATTAATATTAAGAAATAGATTTACAATTACTAGTTAATTCTGAATGTTACGCGAAAGAGAAATAAGGGAACTCATAAGTACTCACCATACACAATCATGCTGTCTTCTTCGATATCAGCGCCACCATGTGATTCTACTTGGCACTTATATTTCCCACTTAACTCAGTGGTTGGGTTCTCTATCCTAATGGCTCTCGACCTTGTGTAAGGACTTCCTGTGGGCAGGACAAACTCCCTATCCACCCGGTACTTTTCCGAGTAGATCTTCGTCTTCATTTCAGGGATCCACTGGTACACAGGGCTGGGGTCGTCTTCGTGGAACCATTTCACCACCAGATTCTCGTCCTCCTCCATGCTGAAGGAGTACTCACAGTCCAAAATGACGGACTCCTCGCTGCCATTCTGAACGAAATTCGGAATGCTGAGTCGTGTTATTTCGAGAGACAGGCACTCTACAAATTTAAAACAGGTCAAGAATTACAGGTTTATACTATAGCATTTAGAGAATGATGTAGACATAAAATACTATAAGGAAACGTTTTCATTCTTGCTGTACCAACATTGGTTTATAAAGTAATTAATTCGAGAATTATTACTATTTGACTAGATAAAAATTAAAGTTTTGGTTATTTAATTAAAAAATGATTAATTCATTTCGAAAATCCTTTCTCAGTTGAATGATACTTATTTGCTTCGATACTTAGAAATAGATACTTAGCTAAATACTTAGAAAAAATGATACTTATATGAAAATTTTGATAGCAATTAATGTAATAAGAATCGATTATTTCAAATGATAAAGTATCTATATGAATTCGATAGAGTTATCGTATGTGATAATTTTATAATGCGAAATAACAAGCCTTAATTAATAATCATTAACGTAAGACATTAATAATAACCACCATTCATAAGCTTAGTGTTTATTTCGTCTATAGGTGTAAGAGCTAATTAATTAATATTAGAAGGAATTTTGGTAATTATTTGATAAAATTTCGTAGCAATTAATATGATTAAATTAATAATTTTGAAATATTGATGTGAATTAATGTAGAACAAAATAATATATACTAGTTACTATATATATAATACTATATACACGCATCACTTAGATGAATAGCGTAATTCTGTGTGTTCAATATTGGGAATTATTGGTTATTGAAGCAGGTAATGAGAAGGCTGACTCTTTGGCAAAATTTGCACTGGGTTTGCTCCAGTGTCGTTTTCCTACCCCAATTTGTAACTTCAAGTCTCTGGTAGCATCAGGGTTCAAGACATCTAGGGAGCTACACAATGCTAATTTGGTTGCTGGTAAGAGTTGGGAGTGCCTGTTACAGCATAAAAATAAGAGTTCCTCCGGGTTTGCCCAGGAGAATTGGTGATGCCTGCTTCTGGTTATTGACAGGCCATGACTATCTTCAACAACATCTACATAGAATTGGGCTGGCTTCCTCTGCCTCTTGCCCCTTGTGTAACCGTGGTTCTATGGATGGACGTCATCTTTGGGAGTGTCTGGTCTTAAAGATATAGACATTGGAAATATTTCCCACTTCAATTCTTCGCATCTTTACTGGTCAACAAGAAAGCTCATGGCGGATTGGCCAAGGCTGGGCGTAGGATAAAAATTTTTTTTAATTTAAAATCACATTATTGACATCTGACAACAGAAATCTGAAAAGTTAAAAAAAGTTCCTGATTTTTCAATAATATCTTTTATAATTAAAAGTATTAAAAAACTGACACATTAAACAGAAACGATAATATATATTATCGTTTCAATATAATGTGTCATTTTTTTACTAAATTCTACTAACTTTTGTTTAAAAAAATTGTATTTTAAATAACATAATTAAATTTAAATAAGGAATCCGAATTGGCCCTATGGTACGTTAAATTTTTGTATATATATATGAAATTGTTTTATTTTGATAAGAGCTAGAGAATCAGTTTAACTGTACAGTTACTTTTGGCGCCAAATTTGGCGAACATTTTTACTGGAAACCCGAAAACTAGAATTCTGGCAACCCTATTTCTCAAAAGTCTGTAAACTGGAGAGTGATATGTTTATTGTTCATTATTTACATAATATAATAATAAATTAAATGGTCATCATGAAATGAATTTCTCTTAAATATTTACCAATTTATATTCATCAATATAAAATTTAATCAAAATATTTTATAGATAATTTAACATATCAATTTTATGAATCGATAATGGCTATCGTTATTAATGTGAGTTATGATATATTTATTTTTTAAAATGAACATAAATCAATCATTGCAAGGAAGGATTTCCAAGCTTTACATATTAGATTGGACTGTTTTTGAATATAGTAATTTATAACTTAATAAAGAAACAGTTTGTAGTTACGTAGTAAGGTAATAAGAGGCAGAGTTTCCAAAAAAATGTTTTGAAGAAATAGTTCAAAGAGTTTAGCATAGATGCAACTTTTACCGTAGTAAGCAGTCTTCTGTGTACTGCTTCTTATTGAACGGGCCTTATAAAGAAGATGCTACGGGGTGATTAAAAGTATAGGAAAGGTCTTGGGAATTATATACCCTGACACTTGAATTTTAAGCCAGCAATTAGTTTCATTGTATGGGTAAAAAAAAGAATATTTATAAATTTAGCATTATATTAAATATGATATTTATTATCAAGGAACTATATTATATATATTTATATATATACATTTATATATATATATATATATATATATATATATATATATATATATATATATATATATATATATATATATATATATATATATATATATATATATATATATATATATATATATATATATATATATATATATATAATGTTTCAACAGTAGCTAGAATAGGTTTACATATAACAAGCATTAGATTATAAATTGAGTTAAACTAACCAAGAGTTAATGGAGTAAAAAATAATATTTTAACTCCACCATTTCTACACAACAAGCCTACCGAAGAAAACTCACTTTTTCTATATTTTTTGTAGATCTGAATGCGAATTAAATTAACAAATTTTCTATCCTTTTGTTAATATCTCAGAAATGCTTACTAGGTTTTTGCTCTTGGAGTATCTTTATTATTCATTGTGAAACATCTTTCGGTAACAGTTGAGTGCGCGTTTCCTAATATTTTTAGACATTTATGAGCCAAGAAAGAAGTCTCTACATCAAAATTGCGTAGGCAAGAATATGAATGGCTCGAGATGAGGTTAAGCAGGTGATGCTTGCTGGAATAGTTCCAAGAGAAAAAATGAAATGAGGGTGAAGGGTAGCTCTTAAGCTGAAGAATAAAAAAACGTATAACATTGTTCATAATTGTGGAAGATTTATTATTTTTTGCTGACATTCAAGAAACTTTTGAATGAAAGTAATGGATGCTGACAACAAAATTAATATACTTTGTCGCAATTAATAGTTATGAATTTTTTGATACATGGAAAAGAGCAAATGAATTAATGTTCATATCTACGCAAGCATAATCGAAGAGGTTATATCTTTTTCATGAACATACTATTAAGATTTTCTGTCTGGTATATATGACTTACACAGAAGTCATTTAGAGAAACGAGTATGTTAAATTTTATTAAAAAAAATATGTGATTTATAAATAGTTTATATTTTGTTCTATTTCAAACTTATAACTCGTTCTGCTCATAATTTATTTACTAGTTTTTTGAAAGCTTTGTAGATTCCTTTTCATGGAACGACCTAAATCCATTACCAATACCGTTTTATCATATGAATGTTCTCAAAAATTGCTGGAATTATTTCACATCAGTCTGTTTATAATTGTGAATATAGTCATTTTTACAGTTAGAACAAAAATCAGATCTAATATATTTGTTTAAAAAAATGTGCAAAATAAGAAAACGAACGTTGTTGATTTTCAACTTATTACAATTTCCGTGTTTAATGTACGATTTGTTATACGTTCCTCTTAAAGCCATAGAAAAATGATTCTTAAGGAATGAGTGGTTTTAGATAAAAATATTCTAGTTGGCAAAATAAGGCAAATTCTAAAGATAAAGAGCACAGCTGTCTTTATTAGCATCAGTCAAAATTGAAATGAATAAGAGTACGGAATTAACGCATTAGGCAGTGGCAAAATGGTCAGATCCACACGAACAGTTCATTCCATTTTAGAAGTAGTGCGAACACTCAATATTTCAAGCACTGTTGAGACAACGGTTTACTGTAAGTACATCGATTTTTGTAGAGCATGGGTAAAACCAATTGTTTTGATTATGACAAAACCATTCTTGCCAGGGTCAATTATGGTGAGCAATAGTGTATGGAAGACAAAATTCCTTCGTCTGTTAACATGCATTGGAGCAGTGGGTAGACGGACCACAATGCAACAGTTCAGCTGTCGTTTTAATGATGGTGCATAGCAGCATGTAAGCTGTCCAAACATACAAAACCTTCTCCTCTCACTGAGGTTTTTAAGTCATTGTGCTCTACAGATTGTACAAAATAAGTTACAATGATCAGCATGTACACGGGAACAAAGCTAATGGACCATTGAGATTTGAAAAATTGTTTGAATTGGTAAATAGAAATTGCCTTTGGTACATCCAGTAGTGGAATAAGCTTAAGACGTATATCACATAAAAAAACAGATTCCTCTAGTCACAAATATATAGCAAAAGACTTTTCAAGCTAACTGAGGTAGAATTCTTGTCTAGTTTACATTAATATGGACAAAA
This sequence comes from Latrodectus hesperus, assembly GCA_037975125.1. Classification (NCBI taxonomy): domain Eukaryota; kingdom Metazoa; phylum Arthropoda; class Arachnida; order Araneae; family Theridiidae; genus Latrodectus; species Latrodectus hesperus. The sequence goes on along the minus strand of CM075853.1, from coordinate 28,414,007 downwards.
ATGGAACACTTCTAATTGGTAAAGAAGGCATTTTACTTTGAGAATTGTCTTGATGGGTTGAACTAGGACTCTTAGTACATGCGACTTCTTCGCTTACAACTCAATCTTACTAACATTTTCTCGACGATTATTTATTCAGTGTTCGTTTTTGAATCCCTCTACATTTCCCTTTCAAATACACAATGCTTCAGCTATTACGTTCAAACTGTAACGAATTGATTAGATAAATATTCCCAAACTTGTCTGTATTTTCCTATTTATCAACATTACTTGACCACAATCCAATCGAGCACAACTAGAATGGAATTTAGAAAACTGCAGATGTTCCAGCAACCTTTTACCTAATCTTCGTGAATTGTGATATTTTGTACTTTCAGTAAATTTCTACATGCTTCTGTAACAATTCTCCTTTGATGAAATTAGTATAAAATATTGAGGCGTTAATGAATTTTGTGGGTAGCCATAGAAATCCATTATTGCTTTACATTTAAGATTAGAGTCAATCGAAAATTGTTGTTATAAAAATGGACAGAACTTTCCAGTAGACCTAATACATTTTTTATGATGTTTACAGTTAAAATATTCAAATTCTTCCAAAAATATTTTCAAAAAGACTACTTTTTATTCAAGAATTAGTAAATATTGAATACGTAAAATACATAAAGAGAAATTAGAGCCCTAGAATATATATATTCGCTTTATGTGTTTATATTTTTAAATGAAAACATGCACATGTGGAATTAAAAAAGATAAAGATAAAAGCTTATTATGTAAGAATATACAATTTTTAACATGTTTCAAAATATGTTGAATGGTAAAATGGTACACTAGGGAAAAACACATCTAAATATCAATAATATATAGCTTCACAGATAAATTTTGCTGAGAATAATAATAACTTAAAAATTTAATTAAAATTAAAATTGTTAATTAATTAAATTTAAAATTGTTAAAATTGAACTTACTGAAGTTGACATTAAGGAATACTGAAAGTTTAAAAGAAGATAGAATAAAATATGAAAAAATTTATCCAAAAATCAATAAGTTGTCAAGCATACATCTAAGTACTGAAGAAGATTCCAATATTACATAGCGATAATTATGTGGCAATGTAGCACAAGAAATTCTGAGATAGACATTTCTAATGATAAAGAACAGAACATCAATATAATATATATATATATATATATATATATATATATATATATATATATATATATATATATATATATATATATATATATATATATATATATATATATATATATATATATATATATATATACGAGGGTCACTCTGAAAATTTTGAGATACAACTAAGTTTTTAAAGTTATACTTACAATAGGTGTGTTTAAAGTAGTCTCCTCCGCATCAATGCACTTTTGTAGACGAATTTTCCACAGATTAAATGCCTCAAGCCATTCATTTCTTCGAATAGATTAAAAAAAGGCATTTATAGCCACATCAATCTCTTCTTCTGAATGAAAACGACGTCCACGTAAGTTCTTTTAGATTAAAGAATAACCAAAAGCCGCACATAGCTAGATCAGGTGAATACGGCGGATGTTCGATAATTTTAGTTTGTTTTTGTTTAAGAAACTCAACTGTTAATCCGGCTGTATGTGAAGATGCATTGTCATGGTGAAGCATTAGTCCCCTAACATTCAGTTCTTGTAGAATTTCTGGAAGACATTTAGTGGTTTTTTCATATGTAATTATTCATGAATGATTTTGTGTATGGCTGCGGATCCAATGTTAAGTTCCTTCTGTATCATTTGATAGGTACAGCGATTATCATCCATTAAATTTTTTTGTATGGCAGACACATTATCCAGGATTACTGCAGACGGCGGCTTTCTTGTGTGTTCTTCATCCTGAAGAAAATTGCGACCTCTTCTAAATTCTCTAAACCATCTGAATACAGTAGCATGAGCTGGAGATTCAACACCAAATGCTAATTGCAACCGTTGAACGCATTCTTCTTGATTTAATCATGCTTTGAAATCGTAGAAAATCAAAGCGCGAAAATGTTCTCGCGTCAACTCCCTTTTCTCTTCTGTTTAAAATTTATTCCACGCTAAACAAGTAGAAGTAAGTCATTAAAAAATCATCTTCTGTGTTAAGATACTTTGTTCTTTAAGATTAAACCTTTATTTTTATTTAGTAAATTCTCGTCTGCGCGTATCTCAAAAATTTCAGAGCAACCCTCGTATATATATATATATATATATATATATATATATATATATATATATATATATATATATATATATATATATATATATATATATATATGTATGTAATGCATTAGGTAGTTACGTCCTTGTCTTGGTGAAATAAAGAAGGATTATTAAAGAGGCAGATTTTTCAAGAATAAGTTTTTTTATACAGGAGCAGTTCTTTGCGTGAAGACCAACCATGACATCATTAGCACGTCCGCTCGATAGAACTCAACCAAAAAAGCCTCGAGAAAAATTAACCCCCTAGAAGGGTACAGAATACTGCTCACTCATTTGTTGTGAATTGTGGCGCAGGGTGACATCATCGGTCAGCTCGAAATTCCTTTACCATATTTGGTAATGTACATTTTGGAATTCCACAACAGGGGTGGCATAACACATACCTTTGTTAAAAGGGTCCATAATAAAAAAGTGCAAGCTACATGATGCGGAAAACGAATATATATATATGTATATATATATATATATATATATATATATATATATATATATATATATATATATATATATATATATATATATATATATATATATATATATATATATATATATATATAATGAATAAAAATTCCTTTAAAAATATTTGCTTTAGTATATGGCGATTTAATTTTGGAGTTCTTTATAATTTGGCGACATTGCAGAGAAATTTGAATGCATCAAAAGCATAATCATACGTGCATAAAATGAAGCGTGAGTGTATGTAGATGTGAAAGGAGTGCTGACGGTTCTAAATGGATAAAGGTTAAGGATAACGTCAAATGCCTCGTAATTTTGAATTACGGTTTATTTATGAGGAAGACACCTAAGCTCTTCCTATGACAGCGGCAGATGGCTACTCCTTAATAATCCTAAGAATTATATATGTTACCATAAATGTGATTAATCGGATGATTTTGCATAAACACGGGAGATAATTCATAATCACTACTAAATTTGGTAAAGATGACAAATTATTGAATATTTATTAAATTAACCGGTTTACTCCTAATATAATTCCCAAAGCGTAATGGCGAATGTAATAACAGTGCATAAATTTACCCAAAACTCATCCAGTTCCCTACTATATATATATATATATATATATATATATATATATATATATATATATATATATATATATATATATATATATATATATATATATATATATATATATATATATATATATATATATATATATATATATATATATATATATATACATATATATATATATATATATATATGATACATATGATATTTTAATGACATAAATAAAGTGAAGATTATAAGTGTATTATTTTCAAGGTACAAAACAAGTTTAATTAGTGTAAATGTCAAGAAATCTGACAAGATCTACAATTCTAAAAATCATAGCAGTTACATTTGTTTGCATAGATAATCTATTTTATAACTCGTGTTTAGGCAGTAAAGAATTTTTGAAAAAAAATGTTTTTACTTTTTATAGAATCTGGATTTAGTTTCTTTTTGATATGTTAATTGCTTTCTACAAAGTTCTAATAATAAAAACATTTCCTCTTATCTGTGACAGTTTATTTATGAATTATTCTTTCTCTGACATTTGGATAAGTGATAAATAAGGCTACACACACTCATATCAGATCCTTATTCAAATGTCATTTAAGAGTCACACATTTTATAGGCTGTTAAAATATTTGATTATAATGAAGCGGTTTTTATTTTTTATTAATTATATTAACATAAAATATTATTTCATATACTATTCATAATAAATATTAAATAATACTTTGAATAATATCCAAATTATTGTTCTGTTTTTCGAGCTGAGCTTTGGACAATTGAAGAGGCTTTAAGTTTCTGTGTTACTGAGGGTATAATCTCTGATATTTGGATCCTCAGTGATAGCCGAAGCTACATACAACATTTGGCCCCACAAGGTAGCGGCATGGTGACATAACAAATAAAATAGTACAACAATCTTGATAATTTGAAAGCCAGTACCATAGCCAGTACCTTCCAGTGGGTGCCATCTCATGTTAATGTGTATGGGAACGAAATTGCAGATCAATTAGCCAAGGATGGAAGCCTACAGAATATCATCATTGGAGACTGCTTGTTGTACCTCTGAGCTGACCTTTAGAGTTAGGATGGCTATCAACGCTACTTTTAGGGATACCATTCCTACCCACGAATGGTACCCATGCAAACATCCTGCTTCCGCACTACTGGGTAAACATAAGAGATGCAGCCAAATGGCTTTGACAAGACTGCGAAGTGGCCACCTGCTTGCTCAGAGACACGTGTCTGATACCAAGGTCTACCCTCTCAGTCCCAAATGTCGAGTGGTTCAGGCCTCCCCATCTCATATTCTTCAGTGCATTGGGGGTGAGTGAGGGGACATGGATTTGAGACCGGAGGTGGTGCTTGAGAGACTGACTATTTTTGGATTCATGGGGCTGGTGTGATGGTACTGTCACGCCAGTCGGGGATAAGCAGCAACAACAACATACTTTGAGTAATTGTATTGTTTTCTATTAATTCAAAAAATAAAGTCATTTATTAAATATACTCCATTAAGAATAGTGAATTATGTTCAATTAAAATGATCAATTTTAAGTAATTATTATATTTATTGACAGTTTTTGTGATAACTAGCAGCCATAGATAAACATTAGTTTATTATATTCACAAAACGTATTTAACACAACAAATATTTAATTTGAACAAACTTTCTCAGCATGAATTTTTCTCATTGGCTAAATTAAGAAAAATTTTCTACTAATCACTATATTCACAATTTCAAGAAAAGAAAAGGTGCGAATAAATACTGCTTGCAATTAATATTTGAGTTTGCTCTTTTGAGGAAGATGCTTTAGCGAGAATTTCAGCCAACCGCAAAACCGGAAAAAATCTATGTGTTTAAATACTTTTATTACCAAAATAAGATGAGAAGTGATAGAATGGTATATTTTTAATTTGATGACTATTTCTCTTTTTTAACTACATACATGACTCTATATATGACTATTTTTATATAAGTTGTCCGGGAAACAGACTGTTTCAGGAGAGAAAGTTGACTTCAAATTTAAAAAAAAAAAAAAAAAAAAAAACATATCAAGCTACAGGAGAAAAGAACTGATAAATTTCGGATTTTCAATGAAAGGGAATAATCTCAAGAGAAGAAAAAACTCTCCAAAAATATATGGACAAAAGCAGCATAAAATTATTGAAAAAAGAAAAAATTAATATCAAAAATGAATCCGACAGAAAATTTTTTTTGTTCAATTTTACTTGTAAAACAATCTATTCTAAAAATTAAATAGAGGAAATTTTGCGTTTTCAATTAGTTTAATAATATAAATAATAACATGAAATAGTGATGAATGGCATTTCTTTCAAATACAGTGACTAAAATTTGCTTAATTATTATGTCACTGGAATACAAATTTTTGAAATAGATGAGGAATTTCATAGAATTGTTGCTTCTCAAATTGTAATCACAAAGCAAAAAGTTTATTTTACCCCCTTTTGTAGTTAAATCATAAAACATCAATTTATTTTTAAATATTTCGTGCAGCTTTTAATACTTTAGTAGTTGCAGTGTTGTATATGTAGAATTATATTTAAGTTAATTTGAAATATAACACTAGGTTCGTTAAATAAATCTTATTTACTGAAATAGTAAATTCCTGAACATTTTTTCATTTATATTTATGCATACAAATTAATTTTTGGCTTAACAATTCATGTACGAACAAATTCCTAAGATATTTTCTACACTATGGACTATTCCGTAGTATATGGCTTTAATTTGTTAGAATACAGATATTAATGTTAAGCTTTATTACAAGCTTATTTCCAATTTAAGCTTTGTATATTTCTGCAATTATAAATCTGGTTTCAGAAACTTGAACTGTTTCAAGAAACGCTGTATCTCAAGCAACGCTTGAATTGCATTTTTAAGCGGGACTCAGAGACACTAAGGAGTATTTTTAGCAGTTATTTTGGCAAGTATCATTTTATGTTCGCCGCGCCTGTCTTTAACCTCACTTTTTTTAGTGAGCGTCAACAATAAGAGAGGCCTTGTGACGTCACTGTCGCTGTTTGGGAGAGGAAAACGTGTCTTTTACATCCACGCGACGAAATCCTGCCTCGTCACCAGCGTTGCACGGATTTTGTCAACAGAGTGATACTGAGCAAGTATATGTAAGACTACGTGAGCGTGCTCGTAATAAATAAAGCTTGTGGTTGCAATTATACAACAGAAATAAAATTTTTATTCATAACGTATACCTAATTTATAGTTTTTTATTATTTTAATTTTTTAGCTATCTTAATAAAAAAATTTAACTTTTAATAAATTAAAGAATTAAATTTTAAATACTCAACCTTTATCAATATATAAGTATTTTACTTGACATTTTGAGTAAAAATAGTTTAAGTAAAAAATTATAAAATTTACCTTTAGCTATATATACACAGTAATTTAATTGGCTCTTGTTCACATGATGAAGGCTTAATGCAGATACTTTTACTAATTTTTTTGGTATATACATTTCTTTACCAATTTTTTTTCTTTTAACAAAGGAAATAAAGTTATGATTATTTCTCATTATGTAGACAGTGCCAGTTTATATTCGAGATTTGTTTTCGAAAGTTAATGCAAATGGCACCAGTTTAAAAAAGATTTTGAATGATAACAAATATTCTTGTCTGAAGTGGGAATCAAACACACGAAATATTGAAGTGAAGACGAAGCTTAACCATAAAGCCACTATATTATTAAGATTGGAAAAGAAAAAAAAAACATTTTCTCTTTTAAGAACTCACCACCAACAATTATAGGGATGAGAAAAAGCTCATAACACATCCTCTCTCAGTTCAACAGGAACTAGCATCAGGATCACATATGAAACAAAGAATTTCATATCTCCGAGAAGATAATAAAGTTTAAAGATTTAGAAAAAAATTGGCTTGAATATAAAAATTTTAAAAGAAATTTGAAACAATTTGTGTGTGGAAAATGATATTCATAATAAAAGTTAAGAATATGGCAAAGAAATATACAAAAATGTATTATAATATATTTTTGCTGTTTATTATTCAGGGAATATAAATATTCTAATTTTAATTTAAAAATATAAAAGTTATTACATACTTATGATTATATTATTCTCCTTACCAGCATAATCATGTAACAAAACAAGATTAAATATCAAAGTTTTGTGAAAATGTTCATTGATTTTAATTGATTTATAAAACATCGAAATAGCTTATTCGAGTTTTGTATCTGTGTTTCTGTAAGATAATTTTTAACTAATGTTTAAGGTAATTAATCCTTATAAGCTGTACTTAATAACAGCATGGTTCTCTAAATTATATTTACAACTATTTGTGCATACGATATTGATAAAATTACTAACAAAATTTCAAAATAAAATACGAGTTTAGTAACTTTTAGTAATTAAAACTTGAAACAACCAAATTAATGATACTAAGAATCAAATTTCTGAATTTCTTATCTTCTTTTCGAAATCATGGAAATACGATTCTCGAGAAATTTTTAAATCAAAAATTCTCAAATTACTCATTTGATTGAATATTTATGGATTTGAATTTATCAATTTTGACTCATAATAACGTCAAACATATATAATGACTAACCGTTTATCTAATATCCAATGAAGAGCATCTTTTAAAATTTTTCCTGGTTTCTTTATTTATACTTTAAAGCCATCCCTATGCTTCTATTATGATTCTTTTGGCAACAGGAGTTTTCAAAATGATCTCTTATTAAGATAAAGCACTTTGTATTCTTCAAGTGGACTCTAAAAGATTTCCTAAATCTTGTTGTTATATAATAATGCTTGGTTACGAGGATTTCCACAAGAGATGCAGCCAAACGGCTCTGACAAGACTGCGAAGTGGCCACCTGCTTGCTCAGAGACACGTCTCTGGTACCAAGGTCTACCCTCTCTGTCCCAAATGTCGAATGGTTCAGGCCTCCCCATCTCATATTTTTCAGTGCATTGGGTGTGAGAGAGGAGACATGGAGTTGATACCGGAGGTGGTGCTTGAGAGACTGACTATTTCTGGATTCATGGGGCTGGTGTGATGGTACTGTCACGCCAGTCAGGGATAAGCAACAACAACAACTAGGATTTCCACTTTTCAACACTACAAGCGGAAAAATTTATGTCACCTATGTAGTGAGGTGCCCAGTGGGTGTGCCATCTTAGCCCCGAAAGTATGTCTATAATTTAAAAGAAAGTACCAAGCAGAAGACCTAAATAATCGGTCAGCAACCCCTCCCCCAGATGTATCATTGCACATGGCGGACACAGCATATTTTACATGCCCCAGCCGCCTTCAGTGAATACCATGTATCTTCGATTGGGTCAAGATTCCAGATTTGACCTGCCACCCCCAGAGCCATCGTCGATCTCATTTTTTTTGCTTAGATTGGTTTTAGATACTTGAAAGACAATGTGTATACCATGTTGACAACATTCGACTTAATCAAGTATTTGCATCACCAATAAGCCTTCATATGCAGAGGGTCGGACATAGTTGAGTGGACATAAGCGCTGGAGAGATATTTCTCATGCAGCAGAAGGATAGAATTTTTCAAAGGTTTATTGTAAAACTGTCTAGTGGTCAGCGTGCCTGACTATGGATAAGGAAGTCCTGGGTTCGAATCCCGGTTTGGGCATGGATGTGTACTTTCTCTCTCTATCCTTTCTTTGTCCTTCGCTTGTATGAATGAGGTGTGAATGGTTGCCTATCCTATAAACGAGTCCCTATGGCATGCATGTACTGAGGAAGTCGGACTCCACACCAAAATATGATTCAGTTGAAAAAGTGGAGCAGCGCACCCCATATTCCCAGCCTGGCTGGCACACGACACTGAACACACTGAAGGATATTGTTTGAAAATATTTTAACCATCTTTTAAAATGTCAAATAAAGGGAACGACTGTCAATATATCGAGCAAATATTAATAACTTTAAAGCTGTATGCAAGCACATATTTCTGCATGGACACATAATTCATTATTTCTTCACTATTCTTAGGATAAAGTGCTGCTCAATAAATTTATACGTCCGTTTCAAACAAAAGTCTCAAATTTGTTCACGATTGATTCAGAATATAATTTTATTCTAATAATTATAGATTATCTTGGAATTTATGAAAGCTAAGTCAACAAAACAATTTTTGCAAGCAGGATACACACGCAATCCATATAAACTTAACATGGGTCAAATGTTTTCAAGTCATAGGAAGAATAAAGTTTTTAATTGATTTCTTTAGATTCTTTCAGAAATTTGCATATGAATTCTTCCCAAAACTTCCACCCATAAACATATTCTTAAACTTTAATATAAGGAGGCTACCCTGTTTTTTTTTTTGATTTTGATTTTCTTTTTCTATTTCAAAATCCCTTTTCATACTGCGTATTGCCTAATCGAATAACTATTTTTTTTTTTATCTTACTATAATTTTTATTTGATTTAACACAGTTTTTGCTTCCTACCATTGAAGATAAATCATATTAGTGAATGTCCTTTTCTTTCTTCCGATAATCAAATAACACTTTTACTCAAGAAATAAAATATTTAGCAAAAGAACGATTTATAAATTTATGTATAACACAAATACTTTCAGTAAATAATTATATCTGTGTAAATTTATTCAAAAACATTTTTTTGATATGTGGACAGTTATGCATGTTTTTTCTAATAAATTTTCATTATTATTATTATTATTTTTTATAAAAAATAAAGCTTTTTATTACATGCTATTTAAAATAAAAACTATAGGAGTGTTTTGAAAATTCAATTTAAAAATATGCTTGTGGAGTTTCAATTTTAAATGTCGACTCGACTCACATGCATATTCACATTTTCTCCTGATACTATAGATTTAAAATTTATTAATTTTTATTAAATTGTGTGTTAAATATATTTGAAATAAATCATTTGCATTTATTAAGTCCTAGATTGATTATTCCTTTTAATTTTTGATCGTTAATTAAATATCTTAACAAGGTTCATTTCGGAAGTTAATTAATCCTAAACAACTAGGAAAATATTGTTGCCAAAATATTTCCATAAATTTAACAGTATTTACAAAACTGACTATTTATTAATAGCATCAATATTTCTAACTAATAAGTTATTTTCTCTATCAACAAATATTTTCCCGTTGAATAACGAACAATTATTGAAATGAATAAAACTTTAAAAATATATTAATATATGACAATTATTGTTAAAATCATTATTTTTAAAAGTATTTTTGCTTTGTAGAAATATAAGTTTAACACGGCGTAGTTGATAATCAAATGTTTTTGCAAGACATTTTTTTACCATCCATTGCGTGTTACTGCATCCTAAAAAGCATTCCATTGGTTGATGTATTATAAGCAGGGGGGGGGAAACCCGAAAAATTCTCAAACACTCATTAAAAAAGTTACTGAAGAGAGCATACTCTCCACACTAATCTCCTCACGTTCCCAAATGTCTGAGATCGAACTCAGAGCATTTTATTTCGAAAACGGCAATCTACTAGGTTACAATGAGCTTTTAAAATCTAAATTATTAAACTGCACATTTAGCTAAAAAGAAATTACTATTTTTTCCTTAATTTTTTTTATATAGTTTTAAGAAGAATCACATGACAAATCAAATTTATTAGAAAAATTCCTTATCAAATATTTATGATAATTAATTTTCAGAAAATTTTTATTAAATATTGTCTATGCCATTAATAATTGACATTCGATTTAAGTATTTTATATCAGATTATATCACTATATTGATATCAATAAAATATTGTCACTGTAATGAACTTCATACTGTTGCCAAAATTTGTCACTCTAATCACAACCTGATTGCTATGAAATTTCCGATCATAAAAACTATTTTAATAGAAAAATAATTTTTTTTTTTCGGGATTTTTTGTTTTATTGTGTTTAGATTTTGCTGAGTTAAATTAGTAGATTCTGTATTGTTAGACATCTATTAACTACATAATATCGTAATCACGATATAATAAACATTTTAAAATTTTCCCTTCTTTATAATCATAATTATATTTTATTTTACTTAATTTTAATAGATCGAAAATAAAATGTATTTTAGGTCATTTTTCATTAGAATTAATTCATTAGAATTAATATTAATTATTATCATAATTATGTATTATCGTTCATCGCATATACATAAATAAATAAATAATATATATATGCATATATATATATATATATATATATATATATATATATATATATATATATATATATATATATATATATATATATATATATATATATATACACTTAAAAAATTAAAAAAAATCATTTATACATCCCAGTTTTGATATTATTAATCGTAATAATCAAGCTTTTATAATTGGTATATCTATAAAAGTTTATCAGATAAGGGTTGTCCAAAATGATGAAAATTCTTTACCAAAAGAAATGTTTTGCATCTAATATGGTGTAGAAGAATCTTGATCAGCTAAAGCCATTTAAACAATCCTTGGAATAGAAATATACAAATTTTATTGGAAGGTAAGAGCAATGCTGTACTATTCCTCTTGCAAAAAAATACTCTTAACTCCCGGATAAATGTAGGAGGAAGGTAACAAGATCTTTCTTCCAAAATAGACTGCAGGGGCCAGTGTTGTTTGAATCAGGTGATTGGGTAGGCCTCGAAGGGTGAGCAACTAAGTCCTCATGTTTATCAAACCTTTTCTGAACAGCTCCATCACTGTGAATCGGAAATTATAATTTTGATAAGTACATCAGAATTTTAGTTTTCCGAATCAACTGGCACCGGTTCCCATTCGGATAATCAGAAATTCGGTGAATTAGATTTTTTTGGAAAAAGGGTCAAATTTAATTAATCACTGTATCTTGGAAATGGGGGAAAAACTATGTATATTTAAAGAAAAAAATTTAATGAAAAGGCAACTCTTTTACATATTAAAGTACATACAAGTGCTGCACATTTATACAGCATGTATGTACAGTGCTGTAAATGAAAGGCGTTGCTTGCTGAACATCCCGCTAAGAGCATGTTTCACTGCCTTCAAACGTTTTCGGGCAGCCAAGTCAGGCATCCATTTGACACTGAGAATTTGCATGTGGTGACACTTAGGCTGATGCTCCATTCACTTCAAAGCAGTTTCAAAGCCGGCAAATGCTTCACTAGCTGATGGTTCCGTGTCTGCTTCAACTTGGAAATTAAGATCGTCTTCTTCCTAGACACGTTCAATAAGTTGACCATCATTTGTAATTCGAAATCCAATGTCTGACTCATAATCCATTCTTCTATATCTTCAGCCCTAACTTCTGAACATCAAGGATTTATCAAAAGAAAAATTCTCAATTTTCAAATGTCACGTCATTTTAATCTTTACTCTTACCTTTCCTTTTAATCATTTTCCATCTATTCTTCACTTTTTACTTTTATGAAATTTTGAAAGCGTTCTGATAATCAGTGATTCGGATAATTGGAATTCCACTGTACTCTAAACGGAAGTAATGTCTACACTTTAGAATGCAGCTGGTAGGCCAAAAGAAGTCAGTGCTAGTGACGTGTAGTTTTCTGTTTGTGTTTTCTCCTCGTGAACCTTTCCTGTGGCTTGGAATAGGGATAAAGTGGAATCACCAGTAAACAAGATTTGTTTTTATGGATTTGTAGTCCTGAGTTTGTGAACCATGTAGATTGTAATCACAGCTCTTAATTTACATCTGATACAACGGGTTTTGCAATCGCACCTCTGCTCCAAATATTTTAATTATATTATTTCTTTTTTGGATATTGTGGGTTTTGTAGGCGTTTTTCCAGATAAGGAGTCAGTTTTGTTGCAATGTTCTTTTTTCTGATAGTCAAAATGTTTCTTAATGTCCGTCTGTCTCTCGTAATGAGTTTGATTTTACTTCTACAATTATGTTTTAAAGATGTTGATTTGTCATTATTGTTGCATTCTGTCACGAATAGATGAAAATGGATTTGACCAGATAGAACCCATTTATCTGTCCTCTGTGGATTTCTGACAAGTCTCTTGTTTTTAGCTTCACCCGAAATGAATAAGCAAACATTGATATACAATTCTCTAACACACACCTATAAACAAATATTTAACATAAAAATTCCTAGTTACGTATTTAATTTAGTCCAGTATATGTACAAATAGAAGAAATTGTTTTCTGAGGCGACTTTTCTATTATTTTGAACAATCAACGTAGGATTAATTTCCTATTCCCCATAATTAAATGTTTTTATGCTGTATGAATAAATTTCTTTTCTAGTTTACTTGTTTTTCATTTTTTAAAGTTAAATTAACATCACACAGCACTAATTACGTTTAAATTGTAAAGAAAATTGCTCTTGTGGAATATGTGTCTACTGTTGCTTATGAAATATATATTGTATGCAATGATTACTTTTGAAAAGACATTGCTAAGTAAATTACTTATAAACGTACCCGGCAGCTTGTTTCTTCTTCACCAAGCAGATTCAAATCACCAACTGATTCACAATTTTGAACCAAGATTAAATAGCATCTATTCTTGTACTTTCATCTCTAATACACACCACATCAGCGTATGGATATTAAATATTGATGCATCATTAATGTTTAAAGGCCATCTCAGCACGATAGTCTTCGACTGGGTCAGCTATCGATCCTATTCTTTTCTAGACGTCAGAGCGATAAATTTCACATAAAAGTCATTGCTGTCCCTATTTCTACAAAATAGGGTGAGAAACATAGTCAATAACTTCTAAATCTTGAATTGTGACCAATCGTCGAAGTCGTCTGTGTATAGACATCTATCTGTGGAAAGTTTCACATACACCAACAGATGGAGTTTGACTAGACGAATATTTAACGGAAATTAGCTTAACCACATGGAGTTCATCAGCTACATCAGGTATCGAACACGCTTCTTTCTTGGAGTGAGAAGAATTCCTTTCTCAATCAGGCAACTACAATTTCAATAAGATAATCTGTTTTATCAAATCCCATTTAAATAAAATATATTCTGTTCAAACTATAGACAAGCATAAGATAAATAGCACAAACTCATTGCAAAAGAAAATATTAAAAATATATTTTTATTTAAATTATATAACCCTTTGACTTCAATCAGATAACACGTCAATAAATACCTATTATTATTTATAGCCACTTTTATAAACAATACTCTCTGGATCTTTTTCCGAAATAGCCTAATTTCAAAAGATGACAAATAGGACCAGATAAAACTAGACACACATAAGTCCATAAAGAACAGTTTGTTTTAGGTTATTATCATAGGAGAAAAGGGCCCTTATAAATAACATTCCTTCTTTCGAGACCATTAATTTATGGAGTTCAAGACTCCACAGACCCCCTAGAGGGATTTCAAGAGATTTATCACCCTACCTTCGAAGCTTTTCTTTTAAATGTATCCACCGCGGCACACTTGAATAAACTTTTCAGAACAATACTGGAGTTTTTGAGAGCCCACTATTCGTGACGAAAATACTTTCGCTGCTCGGTCACAGTTAAAAATATATGGTGGTAAAAGCTTTTGTGTGTGTCACACAAAAATAGTTTAAATTCAACTATATAACCGAGAAAATGTACTTCCAAGATGTTTTTCGCAGCCGTTGTCTCACAGAAATATATAAAATATGCCCCGAAGATCTTTTGTTATGAAATGAAAATAGGAATATGCAAATTTTATAGACTATACTGTCTTTTATTTTTCTGATTTTATTAAATTGCAGAAAAAATGTGAGTTATTTGTTTGAATCTTGAATTTTAACTGTTTTATTGTAATATTACTCTATTTGGAATATAAATCACGTAACTGTAGTTAAAGTAATTCCAATACATACATATATATCCAATACATAATACCAAACTACCTATTAGTCAACTAATCGGATTAACTAAACATATTCCCCAGGATCCATTTAACATTACATTACATATTTTGAAAATTTGGAGCTTAAATGTAAAGAAATTCTCATTGTAGTGAAGGGTTAAGTTTGAATATATCGTTGTTGTACAAAAGACTGTATTATTTCATTCAACATAAGAATCAAAGCAGCTACTTAAGATTTTTTTTAGGTTTTCTTCTTTGTAAAATGATATTACATAATTTTAACAATAGGAGATCTTTTTGAATAATAATACGTTGTGAATTTTATGAAAAGTTCCACAAAAGTTTTGTGATCTTACCGGTCAACCATGCTTCAAATTCCAGATCAACGTTTATACCTTATCCCATGTTGTTTGACATAAACCATGGCTCAAGATTGTTAAATTTATACAAGATGGGTAAATTTAAACCTTATTCACACACACACACAAAATCACCAATTCTGTTGAGTGGAAACATTATGCTTAGTTTGTCTCTTACGTTAGCGTTGCATTTTTTAGTTGATATTTCATATATATATATATATATATATATATATATATATATATATATATATATATATATATATATATATATATATATATATATATATATATATATATAATACAACACAAGATTTTGGCTTCATTGTGGTAAATATGTTGTTGTTGTTACTTATGACACTTGGACAAGCCATGCCGTTGGCTGTGCGAATTTAAGTCAGTGAGGTGTGCCTTTCGTTTAACCAGTACGGATTTGAAAGTACGAATTTGCTCTAAGCACCAAATATAGATGGCACCACTAGAGGATCAACTCCTTCAGTTTTGACATTGATCTGAAGGAGAGGGAGATTTTCTCCAGACCATTACAACCATGATAACTGCTCAACGACTGACCACAGTACTTCCAATTCCATAGATTTAACGAGCACGTTTATCTCATGTCCTCGGTGGGTCTTTGGCAGCATTGAGAATTGTGCCCAGCCCTTTTGGACGAAAAGCCGATGCACTAACCACTAGGCTACCATGGCCTGATGATAATTATATAAAAACACGGAGAAAAAATGCATGCGTTAATGTGAAGGTCGCTATTTACAAAAAAATAATAGACAAAATTTAGAGTATCAATAAGTAAACCCTTCAGTAAGCAGACATAAGAATTAAAATGGTTTTCTGAGTTACAGAAGTCATCTGAAGAGTGCAGTTTCATATAAGTCTTCTACCTAGCAGATAAGCCGTAAACGTATTCTTAATCAATGTATGTACTAAGGGTGATCTATTATCATAACTGATTACATACCGAATCATTATTCTGTGTGGAAATGGAATAATGGCAATATATGTAAAGTCATTCAGTAATAAAGGCAAATTAACTCTTTCTGATGCATCCAGACTTACACTATGTAACTATCTTTAGACAATCGAAATCGAGGCTCGTCACTAAACACACCATTGTGCCCTTCACTTGTATGTTATTTTGTGGTTGAAGACGGTATATCAATCTTTTACTTCAATGATATGGCATTAATGGCAGTCTGCATGAAGAATGATAAGCTTTTGGTTACTTTTAGTTAATCGTTGTTAAACCTTATTCTCAGATATTGGATCTTCCAAAGTTCTCAGCTCATTGAACACAATATTATCAAAAAAGACACTATGGGTTTATTTAGGATGCATTGATCTATGACTTAATCTTTCATGAAAATTCGCATTTGTTCATTCATCCATACACAGTGGAAATATCTACATGAGTTTCAACTATGGTATGACCTTAGGATCAACAGCAGTAGATTACAATTTTCACTCTCAAATATATACTGGTGTGCAAAACTTAAGCAACATGTGTTTTTTGCAGTAATTCTATGAGAAATCATCTGAAAGACATGAAATTCAGAAATGGGAGACATCATTTTATATTTCAACAATGACTAAAGCACAGTAACGCAAAACGGAATATAATGCATATTGTATAGAATGAAACAAAAAAGGCTTTATTGAACTCATAGTATCGTTACACATGATTATCTGTCAAAGAGGAAAAATAAAAAGTAGATGTTCATTAGTAAAGGATATGCCCTTTCCTTACTGCAGTGACTGCTTCACACCGTCTCTCCATACTAGGTACCAGATTTCCATCCCCGGAAGTACCATTTCACTTGGAAGACATTGCAACCGTACTCAGTTTTAACATGTCAAAGCCGCCATTAGCGAACATGATGGATATTTGGTTAAGCTAGGATTTGAACTCATCTGCTTCGATAATGAGAAAAAAGCCCTAACCGACAAGTCACAGTGGCCTTTTGAGGTTAAGAGTGCCCATTAATCTATCAGCGTCTGTTACAGTTGTGCGGTGTTCTCCGGAGGATGTAATCCTGCAACAAAGCGTTTCTCAAGAGTATACCACACATATTCTATGGGATTTAAATCAGGGATGTAAGAGGGAGGATCTATTCAAGTGACCTTTCTTGTCTTCTCTTCCTAGTAGCTGCTGAACGGCAGGAGTTCTAGTTACCCTGTATTGTTATCCATAAAAAAGAAATTTGGTTCAATACCACATGAGAGTAGATGTACATTTCGAAATATTACTTCTTTAAAATTGCTATATCCGGCTACAGAGTCTCAGTCTTCCCGTTCAACATATTATCTCGCTAGACAACGACTTCAGGACCACCGTAACGATCTTTTCCCGTATTGTTACTGTAATGAAACAATGATCCGATCTTTCTCCAAATCTTCTGGCCATGAAAATAGCTTGTGGCGCTGAAATGACTCTCATATGCAAAGAGGACACGATTCTATTGATGAGATGTCTAATTCTTATGCTTCTTGTGTACCATTTTTAGTGGAGTCAGAGATCACCAACTTTTAAAAGGATGTAAAATTTAGGACAGCTGTCAAATAAGCCATCTTTGTGAAGGCATTTGCAAACATTGACACCCACCCGATGATATCTTTACCTTGTCGTTGTGGGTGGGTTTCCGTGCTCCAGCAAACCAGAGAGCTATGCTGGCAGTAGCTTAGTTAATGGCAGGGTTTCCCTTGCCGGACAGGTCTTCATTGAGTTGGAGCCAGGCCAGAAAAGATACCTAGGGAAAGGAAAACTCCGATCCAAACACCAGCGTCAGGTCTCAATATTAGGAGCTGCTGGATTGTTGATCTGCAGAAAGCCGGCGTAGGAGCAAAATCAGACTTCAAGCCTATAGTGCTCCAGGTACTTTGTATTAAACGAAGCTTCTCTTTCCCCTAAGAATAGTTCGCAATTAAAAGCGGACGAGCTCATGGATTTGATCTGATTTCAGATCAGAGGGATTAGAAAGAAGAAGAAGAAACTATGACAGTTGTTACCCCATTGGTATCAGCAACTGCTGAGCAATGACCTTTGCTGACTGGCTTCGAGTTCTTTTCGCCTGAAAGACGTTGTATCTGTCATCCACTTCAGTTGTTTTTCTGGGTTCTGATACATTTGTTCTCCACTTTAATTGTTATGGTGGCGACCACCAACTTTTCTAACAACTGTAGCTATGGTTTGGAAAACTTTCTATGCATGCGAGCAACACTTTTGTTGATTCTGAACTTCAGATACATTGGTTTCAGTACATTCCTTTTCTAACTTTCGCTTGCAAGAACCAATTTACTAAAATTTCATGTCTACCTAATTAAAATTTACATTGTTGCTTACGTTTTGCATACCAGTGTATATTCGTTTGCTGGGACATAGCTTTTGGATATTGTTGTCTTGGCATGTACTCATCTACAAATGTCTTTTTCAATTTTCCATTTGGGAAAGTACTGGATTTTAAAATAATGTTGGTTTTCTATCTTATCTCATGCCTTTCATTATGTTACTAACTGGCATTTTAAATAACATTTTCTGCCAAGTATTCAGCAAAATTTTCACACTTATCACAGAAGGATTTCATGCTGTGCATTCTTTGAGCTAAGCAGATATGCAATTGTGGAAAAGTTTCGGTATAGATATATTTTTCCATCATATTTTATAAAATTTCACTTTTTGTGACATTAAACAAATTGATTCCATTGAATTAGTACATTCACACTATAATGTTTCTATATGGTACTTCAAATTATCTCTATTAACATTCATACTTTAATATCTCATTATTAATATATCGAAACGAAAACCATGAAAATTCAGCCTGACAAAATAAGATCCGTACTTTTTTGAAATTTTGATAAAATCTTAAAATTTATGCGATTTTATAGGCAAATTGATTTGATATTCACAGAAAAAAATCATAGACTCGGCACTTAAAATTATGAAATTTATTAATTACAATGTATATTTTACAAAAATAATTATATTTTAAGCTAATTCATAAGTTAACTTTTCAGTTATTTGTATCGGTTCTCATGATAGAAAACATAAAAACTGTTTTCCTTTCTAGTACATTGTCTCAAATGCATTTTTTGAAATTTTGTATGCATTTTTAATTTATCATTTTAAACTAAAAGTATTTTTAAAAATTATATTCTGTAATAACATACTATTTATATATGTAATTACTTTTATGAACTCAGTCCATTTTTGAGGAAAATTGTTCATTGAATTGGTCAAATGAGAAAATGTATTATTCTATTGTGTTGTTGATAAAGGAAACTAATGAAATAATTAATTAAAAGCTTTCTGAGCAATTACTAAAGATGATGAATTAAGAAAAGTTTATAATTAAATAAATTTTCTCTTACTCCATTAATTATGAGTTGATAAATAAAAAAGCCTGAAAAGGAATTTTTGAATAGAAATTGGTTAACAGATTAATTAATTGAATCCAAGTTATTTAATGAAAGAAATTTTTAATTATTTTTAAATTATAAATGAGAAAATGTTTTAAATATTTTTGTGGTTAAAATGATAAATATCACTGTTACATAAAAGGAAAGACGTAGCTGAGTATTTGCATAACTTGTTAATACTTCGAAAATTAAATTAAATTTTAATGTACCATCTTTATAAACAGATTTTTATAAATTATACAAAATAAGTAAAGGTGTAAAAGTACTTCATAGCATATCAGAAAATTGACAAATCATTTCATGAAATGTTAAAATGCGGTTGGCATCTCAGGTAATTACGATTTATTTTCAACTAATTTCTTATCATTGAAGAAGCTCTTACTGTTAATTGTCTCATAAAACACCACTGGTACCAAAATGAAGAGGTCGACACCTGAGTTGTCACATTCCACTCCATGCTGCTTAAAACAAGTGGCCAGTTATTGCATTTTACTGAACATTTGGAATATACACATAGCGGTCCAGACTTTTAATGGTTCAACTTAACGAATATGTTCCTCACGCTTATCAACATCTATTGTTTTATGAGCTGCATGTTAAAAACTGAACAATTCTAATCGTACAGCACCAGTTATTAAAATACTAGATATAAGTGATCCATAAATATAACTAGTAACGCGCGTGCCAATACATAATAAAAAGTCTTTTTAAGAATAAGTGTTCAATACAGTATATTGTGTTGGTCACATTATTGTCCGTTTCTATGAAAATGAACGCTTTCTCTCAAATAATCCTTCTGAATGAATGACAAGGGTTGGATCGTTCTTTGATATCTGAGTCATCTCAATTTTGACACATTGAATACATTGTTTAGCAGCTTAAAGTTGTTGTTAACTGTATTGCTGGAAATACTCAGAATGAAGCATGAAAGTCATGTGAAATTTACATAATGCATTTGTGGCAATAAAATAAGTATATCATAAACATTGCAACATATAAGCACATCACGGATGACTGTAGTGCCAAACTACAAACGCTATATAAAGGAGGAAAATATTACCAACTTGAAATAAGACCTTTGTTTTTTCGTGCGATTTTTGTTTAAACTGGTTTACTATGCCTCGTAGAAAGACATTTTGAGTCTTTCGATCAATATTCTGAGTCGATCGAGGAAGAATAGCAGCCTATAAAGACAGTGCATTATTCTTTAGAGAAATCGGTGATCGTATCAGATGAAGCCAAGAAACTGTGATGTGAATCTGTAATCACTGGATACAGGTGGGAAAAGCAGGCCAACGAGGCAGATCGCAACCAACTCATTTCACCACTACACGTGATGCCAAGCCTATTGAGATCATTGCAATAATGGATTTCTCAGCTACATCACTAACAATACCATAACAAATTCAATTTATTACTAAAATTCGGTGACCACTCAAACCATCCGTTGTAATTTTCAGCTTACTGGAATATCCACATTAGCGAAAGCATCGATTGCTTCTTTTATCTCTCATTAAAAACTTTAGGTATTTGCGCCATCAATTATTACTATGAAAGGAATGGTATGCGCAATGAAATAGAACGGCAGTGTCCTTATTGACGAATCCAGCCCCTGCTTCCAAAAACACGATGGACAGTTCTGAGTTTGATGAATCTGGTGAGAAACAGTTGAATTGTTGTGTTATGGTTCGGCACATTGATTCTGCACCTGATATCATTGTTTGGAATGATAATGGATTTCACTCCACCATATCCCTCTAGTATGCATTACTGGTAGGCAGGACAACAGCACTACATCTTTGAGGTGTAAAAGTCCGTGATTCTGTCCTACATTCAGCGCTTGTAGTCAGCCATATTCGGTAAAATAAATGCATTACTTCACGTTGCATGCAATGTTCAACTTCTTTACCCATCATGTTGAATTGCATCTTTGGGCTACTTATTCTTCCGATCTGTCACCAATTAAAAACACGTGGCCCATGCTTGGACAACAACTCGCCTGGGATACACCACTCGTTTCTACACCGGATAAATTTTGCAATATGTGGAAGTCGCATGAACTGCTATACCAATAGGATAAATTTAAAGCCTCTTTAGTTCTATACCGAGACGTGTGGGAGCGCTGATAGCCAAGGGTAGCGACTTTATTTATAAGTGAATTTGTCATCACTACACTTAACAAGAGGCTGTATTTCAATCATTTGACCTTTGTATAGTATATTATCAGATAAATACATTTTATTAGGTTACTTCTGATCTCCCTTGGTGTTGCAATCTAGATGGTCCGCAGTGTATTATAAGAACTTTTGAATGTTATTTTCTGTGAAGAATTTTATGGATAACGAACCGCATTGAGGTTTTCAAGAGAGAAAACCCAGAAAAGTTTTAAGCATTCACTGCAACAAATGTGAATGGATGATGCAGAAGTGTGGAGCAAATTTTAAGTTGTTCAACAATTATTAAGACTGAGCGTGAGGCCTTCTCTTCCGAAGAACATAATTCTGTATTACAATAAAACTTGTGAAATTCATCTTTGACCCCGCATAGTAGACAGTCTAGTGACCTAAGGTTATAGTAAAGCATTTTAATGTCCCCCCAGTGTAAATTGTCTGCCGAATAGATTTTTCATAAACAGTGGGCCATATTCCAGTGTCTCAAGTAAGAAAACCCTAAAATCTCCCAAGCAGCCACTTCTACAAATTGTGCGGAAGGCAAAAGTCGAATAAACTATTTTGTTTTGACAGTTACTGGAGTCAAATCTAGAATATTTGTTTCTCTTTGAAGATCTCCTTCTGTTGTTTAGTAGTCACTGGGACAGTGCTTGAGACCTTCCATTCCGGCCACTGTGAATCTGGGAAATCCAGCTTAACTAGACGTCATATAATGCTTTCTAGTACTAGAAAATACCATAGGTGATCTTGCTTAATCATACTCGACGAACAGTTAAAAGTTACGTTCTCGAATACTGTTAGATATCGTTGGAGATCCTATTTAAGTATATAAAATGAAAAAGCAATGTTTTGTTCTCTGATATTATAAGATGTTACAGCAAATAGTAATCATACTAGTCAAACACTAGGCGTTATGGCCTTAAGGGCAATAGTATATTATGGGCTTGTACGTTGCAGATCGTTGAGTTAAGCTCCGACTTTACGATCTGCAACGATCCTGGTGTGATCTTGAGGAAAATATCGATACGCAGTAATCCACTTTGTTCTGACTGTGCGCTAAAGGCCGTTTGTTGCAATTTATATTTCTTATATAGTTTTTTTGTAGGTGTCGCAATTGTTGGAGAACTATGTTTCTCAGTTCGGGTCTATTTAATCGGCCAAAGGAATTTTTTTATTTCTTTTTTTCATTAAATATTTGTTACATTTTCAATTGCGTATTCATTTAGAGTATATTTGCAGTATCTTCTCTGGAACCAATTTAGTCTTTAGTTTGTATTTGGTTATTCGATTTTTTCTTCATATCTCGCTTAATCACGCCGAACTTAGCTTTTATGATTTTCGAGTGCCTTTGGATATCAGGGACGATATACCCTGCTCTAATTTTTACAAACCTTAAAGAGCAAATTTTTTGAATTTGGTTTTGATTTATCATATTAAAATCACTTTTTGCACACGAAGATTATTTAAACTATGAATATTTTTTTAAGGTTTGAATCTATGAATAGGAAACTAGAAGGGTAACCCCTCACTTATTAGATCTATCTTCAACCACGATAGCTATATCAAATAATTTGTAGAGGCTATTGTCTCATCAATTCTGTAATCTATTTCGGAACAGCGTTTTAACATAATTGGCTTTTGGAGACAACTGCATTTCATTCTGAATGGAGTTTTGGAACTAGATCTTACTTCTCAAAAATATATTCATTACGTATGCTCAACGATTTTCTTTTGAACTTTTTCAATCGTAAGTATAGCTGAGCTATAGTCTCGGTACAGGTCATCTAGAAAAGTGCACTCAGAATAGTATTCACAATCTATGTGATTCTATACATGACGTGTACCGACTTTCATATTAAAAACATAAATTTTTACATTATTTTCTAGAATTCCTTAAGTAAATTTAGTAGCTTATTTAAACAACTATAATATTTAAAATATCTTCCATTTATTTCTGGTAAATTTTTCCTAAGTACTTAGATTTTTACAGATTATAATATTAAATATTATTTATAATTTGAGAAATTTAATAACATTTTATATGGAAATATATACAATAAAAAATCTAACTCGCGAATAAAAAATAATGTGTAAAATTTGATAATTGTTTATAAAGTTTTGAGATATGATGATTTTATTTTTCATCCTATAAAACATTTAATTTTAACATTAAAAATATGCGATACTTAATTTGTAAATCATAAAGGACATTTTTGAATTTAGTTGACAAGTTATCTAATATTAAATATATCATCATCATTAAGTTATCAGCGAAAGAATGAAGAATTTTCGTAAACTTGAAGACACTCATAGAATAGTTTTAAAAATAGCTATTAAACAGACCAGATTTTAATTCCATCAAGAATTAATGAAATAAGATATGATGTTGACAAAACTCAATTTCAAAAAATGTGAACAGTTTTTTTTCGTTGTATATACTACTTTTATTTTCCAATTTAAATGCTAAAGTTGAATAAAAATTTTCTAAGAACTTGTGTCATAAACAAATTAATATATCTTTAAAATAAAGAAATAAAATTTTAAAATATTACAATAGCAAGAAGAAACAATTTTCTTTTACAAATTCTATCATCTAAGTTGAAGTTAGTGTTTTTCTATGAAAAAATTCTTACTCTTCATTTTAATTCATAACCTACTTGGCAATAATCCAATTAATCTTTTTGTAACATCTAATGTTTCCGTTTTCTTGTAAAAAACATTTAATTTCATTTTTGACATTCTCTGGCTTACATCGACTTTTTTCGGCAGGTTGCCCAAAATAAAACTTCGAATGACATTGTAAACCAAATATAGTGCTCAAAATTTACAAACATGTGACAAAATAAATACTGATTTATGAAAATAATGATTGAAGTTAATAAGAAATATAAAGTATTATATGACTAAAAATATCCTTTAGAGAAAGGATTTAAATTACCATAAATTATGAACCTGAAACTTGTTCCAAATCATCATTCAATGTTAACTGTAATTTTAACTTATTTGTAATATTTAGAATTCACTATCTAAATTCATTAAAGTAACAGAAATATTGCGTATTGAAAACAGCAAAATATAAATTTCCAAGCAACCACATGCACTTGACTCATTACACCATTCAATGACAACCTGTTCTAAGCATTTTGCATGAAATAATAATCATAAATATATTGAATCGCAATAACGATGCCAAATTCAATATTCTAGCCTTTAAGCATTAAACTGAAGGCCACTGGTTCCCCTTTATGGTTTATGTTTCAATCAGATTACTATGATATCCTGTTAATATTCCTTTTCACCATTGGAAGCTGGTTCTTGTAGAACATCACAACCAATGTTCGTTTCGTGTTTCTTTGACACTTAGTACGTTTTATTTTCCACGGGGAAATTTACAATAGCGCTTTATTCCATTTAGGGTAAATTTTAACAAAAACAATCAGTAAAAAGTACACACAATGGTTTTAATTCTGAAATATCGATATTCAGGAGAAAAAAGTTAATAATTATTCCCTTTAATTATTTTTGTTACTTAAATTTAACATTATTTCTGATTTTAAATTTCATAAATCGCCCGAAATTACAATGATATTTGTTCCATGATAAAATGGGCAATCGTTTAACGGACAGTTCGGACTGCGAACAAATCGGACAACGAACACTTTAACGAAAAATTTTGTGTTCGGTCAAAGAACCCATATTTGGATAAAGAACTAAAACGATTTCTAACGAACATTTCTTGGCTCTCGGAACCTTTTGTGCAGAGTTGCCAAATTGAAAGGATCGAAAATCATTTTCCATCTCTCTAGATTTATGTTGCTTGTCTATTGAACTTCAAAGTATACCAATAGAATATTTATCGAAAAAGTAGACAATCAATTATGATTTTGATTTCATTCAAAAACGAAACTATTTCATTTTGAGTGCCTCTCCCCTTCTTCATTCTTTGTGGCATACAAAGTCTTGAAAAACGAATTCCTAACGGCAACAACAAAAATGTTATTTATCATTTTACAACGATAAGGCTTTTAATTACTATTGGAAAATTCTGAAAAGGGGGAAAAGCAATTGACATTGAGCATGTTACTTAATGCTCTATAAACCGAAAATGAATAGGACTAATAAATTTGCAAGACTAACTACATGTATTATTTTTTATTAACTTAATAAGAAATTATGCATTCTTTTTTAATTTCATTTTTAGGGTCCCCGAAACGGATTGATGGTTTCCACAAAAAGACTATGGTAAGTCTATGATCGGTTAACGAACATTTCGGATAGCCAATGTAGTCTTGTAACAGATTATCTTCGTTAACCCATCATCCACTGTAGTCTACTACTGTTGGACTTTTTAGGAAATGTATGTAGCGGTGTTTCACCGGCGTAGCACTGTTGATATTTGTTGTAGGTTTTAATTACAATAACTGTATTTAATTTGTATTTTGAGGAATAGTCTAAATGCCTAATATTTTACCCTGCAAATAGTCGTTAGTCATGTAGCTCTAATTCATCTGTTTCGCGTACTTGAAATTTGAAGTAGGTGGCGGTTATAATAATGCGATTTGTCCGTGTGTATTTGTGGTCAATGTTAGATACGAAATATGTTTTCCACAATCAGTCGCTAGAATTCTATGGTGTTATTTCCCTGACTTGCGGTGTTAAAATTTAAGAGAAAAGGCTATTAATAATTTGACTTCACTTGTAATAGAGAACAATATTAGGTGCGAAAAATGTTTTTTATAACTAGCTGTTAGTAACATGATACTATTTTATTGGTGTTTTCTTACTGATGTTTAAAGTTAAGTAAATTTTGTAATAATGTGGTATGATTCGCATTCAAAAATAATATTAATATATTTTTATATTTAAGAAATTTTTCCCCTCTTTAAACTAGTGCTATTTAATACTATTTTACTAGATTTGCGTTTTTGACGTTTAAGGTAAGTGATCATTATAATACCTTGACTTTGTTCTTGACGATGATATTAGACACAAAATTTGTGTCGACTAACAGCCGCTAGAGCCACATGACACTATTTTATTGGTTGTGGCAATTTGCGATGTTACTATTTGGGATAACTGGTGGTTATATAATTTGCCTTGGCTTATATTCGACGACTATATTAAATACAAAAGTAGTTTTTTGTAATCAGTTGTTAGGACCACGTGACACTATTTCCTTGGTTTTGCACTATCAAGTATGGGATAAGTGGTGATTATAGTAATGTCTATAATATAGTTCATTTTGTCTCATTTTTATTTGGAATTAAAATATTTATGACATTAATGAACTTAGTTACCATCAATTTTCGTAGAAGCTAAATACTCAGGAATGAGGTCTTCAAGTGTTCACGAGTCAAAATTCTGTCGATGTATTTCTTTTTCATTTGATTAAAGTTGTTTTATCACTATCAACAACAATTTGAGGTAATTTCATTCAAGGGAATTAACAAGGATTTAGGTCTAGTGATCTGAGTGGCCAAGAATTGGAAAATTTTATAACTGAAAATTTAAGTGACATGCAAAGTGAATTTAAATTATTCAAATTTGCACCCCTTCTGGAAAACGTGGCTTGCCCACAATTTCGTCTAAAAATTAAAAAGACAATTTAAATTGATGTACTCTTTCATGCCTTATTTCTTTCAACATCATTTCTTACAACTCCATTTCTCATAGGTGAGAAGTTTTTGAGTATATTTTATGTAGAAATAAAATTTTTGAGTTCTTATATCTCGCTTAGAATAATGAATAATATAGATAAATCTTGTATAGATAAATGAATTTGATAGCAATAATCTCTCTTTCACACACACACACTAAATATTTAATATTATTTACTTAATGATTTATTAGTATATTCAAGTGTTCTTAAAATAGATATTCTTAAAATTTCAGCTTATATAATATTTTATATTTATAGTCAAATTTATATATATATATATATATATATATATATATATATATATATATATATATATATATATATATATATATATATATATATATATATATATATATATATATATATATATATATATATATATATATAAATAAATCTTTATAAATAAATTATATATATATTAAAACAATAATTGATATTGGAAATATGTAAAAATGTGATGATTCTGTCATTGTTTTTCATTGCCAGCAAACAATAATTCATTTCGACAGACATTCATTTTCTAGATGGAAGGCCCTTTTGTTTTCTAGTAACACAATAATCGTTTGGTAAATCTAATCCCGGTCGTTTGGCTATTTCACGATAAGCTTTGCCATTGTTTTTGAATTCGCAATTTTATCTCGCTTGACTAAATTCAACTTCCTGTTTGGTAGACATTTTCGAAAGATCAAATTTACGGTTGAAAAGGTGCTAGACAAATTGGAGATGATTGAACAAACTGGAGCAAATCGTATATTTTCCTTCTTTCCCACTTTAGTATTTTTTCGCTTAGCTACAACTTATCCTACGTTGTTCAAATATTTCTTATCCCTGAATGGTCGAGTCGTTTTATAGGTTTAAAGTTTAATATCGTATTTGATGTTATGTTTTTGTATGCTCATGTTTTTGGTAAGAAATACTTTTCTATTGAAATATTATAACTTTCTAGACCGTAGATAATGTTTTATTGTTTATTTCGTACTTTCTAATAAAACATGTGACAAATCTGTATTAAAATGATCTAAATCAGAATAAACATGATTTGAAAGTTTAATTTGAAATACCAGTTTAACGAAGAGTGTTAAATTAATATAAATAAAATTATATAAATTTTTTATTTTACTAGTATTTATCATTATTTTTATTGCAAACATTATTTATTAGGAAATATTCATTTCACAATTTTCGACCAACTTTTTTTTATTTAAATCACTTTTCCTGAATATCACACTCACATATGATATAACACAGTGGCTTAGTTAAGGTGTTAACCCCGTCATTTGAATATTTCTGAAAATTTCATAATATTTGATTGGTTTAACAAATTTCAAATTCATAGCGAGAAACCAGGATTTAAATGTACGCAGAATATCCAAACATTATTAGGATTGCAGCAGTCTTTTGAGGGAAGGGAATCGGTGCCATGTTATCAGTTTATGTTCGACACCTAATTCTTACGGGTGACCATCGCTCTTAAGAGGACTTTTACATGATAAATATTCATAAGTTGATGTGGCAGTGGAATTTGGAAGTGTGGGTGTCAACTTAGTCAATTAAGTATAATTCAAGAGTACAAGATAATTGGGTGGGCATAACAGCCTTGGTAGTCGGAAATATCCAACAGGAAAAGTAATACAATATGGAATAAATAAAATTCAGATATGTTCTTTCATGCACAGAATAATAGGTAAAAAAAAAAAAATTCAGTTATTGCAATACTAATGCTGCGAAAATAGATTTTAATAATGTAGATCGATATTAAACATAGTTTTCATCATTAAATTTTCATCTAACAAATTTATTTCAAAATAATTGCTAGATTAATTTGAAATAAATATGCAGTCTCAATATTAAAATTAATATTTTGAGGTTTATGTATTTACAGACGTTAATTAAGTTTTAACAATGAAACCTTGGTATAATCCTGAAACTATTGAAGAGTTTGATAAAAGTTTACAATCAAGTACCTCTTGATTCTTTGGAGATTTTTTTGGCGTCAAGGTGTAACTAACAAGATGGCCACTACACAAAAACTAGTATGACTACTAGGATTATCAGAAACTAAAGTTTATCGTCAAAATGTATCGCCAAACCACACACAAGAGGTACTTGATATTACACCGAACCCAAGATAGTTAGTTTTTTTTATCTTAAATTTTAATCAATATTATAAAAAAATATGTGTAATTGAAAATATTAAAAATGAATTTTTAAAAATGCATTTTTTCATCCGTAAATATTCTTTCATATAAATTTCGTTTTTAAATTAATGAAGACCAGAAAAAATATGCATTCCTTTGAATTTTATTGCAAGAGAATTTATGAAAACTAAAATAGCTTGTAAAAAAAAATTGCTAAGATTTGCAGGAAATGTTTATGCTGAGATAATTTTTGGAAACAAAACAGTTTTGCTTTACCGTCCAAGACACGTTAAATTCAAAAGCTTAAAATAAAATTCAGGTATCAGCAAAAAAATAAAAAAAAAACTGGTTTCTATAACATTTATAAATATTTTCACTTTGGTCGCTTGAAAGACTGAAATTTAAAACCATTACTCTTAAAGGTCAACACTTTCAAACAATATCCGGTTTGCAGCGTTCCATGCGGAAGCGGACGCTTTTCCCAAACTGAAAACGATAATTCAGCTTATTTTTCGAAACAATGAATAATGTTCCATCCGCTTATAATCCAAACAAATTCTACATGCATAGGGTCATATAGTTTATGGGGCGTGTGCTTTAAAGAGCAACGAGCTGCTTGTAATCCTCCTTTCTCCCACTTCCATAATGGCTTCTATTTTGGAAAGGCGTTTTTGGACATTATCCAGTTCGTGCAGCTTTTGAAACTTCCCATCGCAAGAATTCCAAAGTCTAGGATGAGGGCCTTAGCAAGTTCGAGGGGCAATTTTGTCGGCAATTTCAATAAAGCGATGGCAGCATTTTGTTCGCGAGTTAAAATGTGGTGGAACATTATGAGTCGTAAATTGAAAAGTATTTGACGGCTTGTTTTGTTGCGTTATTGTTATATCCTATTCGATGGGCCGTTTAGATGTCGGAATTCGTCTCAGAAGGATAACCAGGAGAGCGGCCATGATTGCGAACTTCTGCTGTGAAAATGTTTCATTTTACATTTGAAATAAATCATACTGAATTCGTCGCATTTGACAGATGGAATTTTAAGGTTATGGTTAATAAGGCGTACCACGCGGATCAGAATTAGTCAAATAATTCATAAAATTGTCTTTCTATTTTTGTTTTTGAAAATATTAACATTTCAACCAAAGTTTCCACGTTCAATTCTAAGCATCAAATTGATTTGAATGGCTTGAATAAATTATATTTGAAAAATAAGCATGAGATGCATACTTGAAAATAATTTTGCAAGAAAAGAAAAGTAATTTATTAAAAAAGCTCGTTCCAAATAAGCATTTGTTGAGGAAGTGTTACCCCTCCAAATTTTTTCTGTGTTGATTTTGCGAAATAAATTCCTGCA
The DNA here is from genome assembly GCA_037975125.1 of Latrodectus hesperus. Lineage (NCBI taxonomy): Eukaryota > Metazoa > Arthropoda > Arachnida > Araneae > Theridiidae > Latrodectus > Latrodectus hesperus. The sequence continues at coordinate 28,382,810 of CM075853.1, read as the reverse complement.
TCTGAAATTGATTACCGTAAAAAATACTAAACTATTAAGAAAATTTTAATGTGTATCTTTTTTTCTGTCATGGTTTAAATTTTTGTGTACAAATTAGTTTTGCCAAGAGTATAATTAATAAAGGATAAATTGTTTAAAAAAATCGATTAAAATAAATACTGAAAATTCATTTGATGTTATTTCAAACATTTATCACTAAATAAAGTGAAAGGAATTTTTTGTGTTAGATATTTAATGGAAAAGAATATACTATATGCTTTACCATATGTTGTTTATTTGTATTAAAAATATTTGTTTTTGAAAAAAAATATTTTGATAATGTTGTGCTTAACATTTAAACATAATTGATATTCAGATGATTATTATTAATAAAAAATGATATTTATTAGCACAATATATTAATTTTATTGACAATTTTACCCTTAAGTATTAAATCTGCATCTGCAATTAAGTAGTAGTTAACTATTAAAAACTGATATCTGACAATTTGCTACTTACAAAATATTTATTATAAGATTAGTAAAGACTCAAGGAAAAGTAGGAACTTATACAGAATCAAAGGATTAACAAAAAGAGAAGATCTAGATTCATTTTATGAATAAGGAATTCCTTTGGATTTGAGTCGTAAGGTCAGAGCTTAGATATTTTGAATAATCATAGAATGACACGAAGAAAACTGAGAAAGCGCAAAAATAAAGATTTTGTTCACTCAAATGATTATTTGAAAGACAACTGAAACTTATGGCGGGATCAATATGCCATAGCGACAAGACATATTTTAAAAACGAAACTCTCAGATTCGATACCTAACTACATTGATCAACGAGAGATAAATGTTGCATTTATGTTGTCTTATATGTCAGGGCAAGTTCTTGAGAATTTTTCCGAGTTTCATCCTTTTGATACAGGAATATGATCAGATTTTCGTGAAAAATATAGAACATATATATAGATGCATAAAGATATATTAATTTATTAAAAATGTCTGGATACAGTGAGGTCCCACCATACAGCTCAAGGGGTGGAATGGATAGTATCTTGTTTATGGGGCACGCAGTGGGTATGCGATTCTAACACCGAAAATGAATGATTTAGAACATTATTTAAAAGTGGAAATCTAACAGAAGACTCCCCCCTCTCTGATTTAACCGGCCATCCTTAGAGGTATTATTTCACTTGGAGGACATTGCGACGAGGACCTAACATACGTGCCTCCGCCTTTTTACACAAATACGATGGATCTTCGACTGAGTCGGTATCGAACTTATTACTTTCCGGCTGCGAGAACAAAAATGTTTCGAACCAGGTCACCACGATTTACTAGATGTGAATGAAATTTACAAAACTGAGAATATAACTTATATAACACTTATAGCAAGGAATAAATACTTTTTTGAGACATGGGGAATGATATAAACAGACAGAACGATCAAACATATCTGACAATACTCAATTTGCTTGCAAGAAATCGAAAAAGATTATTTTTAGAGACTATAAATAATGATTTCAGTGATGTGCATCCATTAAGAAACATAAGAACCCTTAATTTGGCTGGAATTCGTTCAGATAGGATATTTCCAAATAAACTCGACGTCAATAATGGAATTCATTTCAATATTAGTCTTCTCTATTAAAATTCAGAAAAATTATATAGGAACAAAATATACCTTGTAATGAAAATAAAGAAACGTGTGTTTAAATATGCGTTCCTTTAACGCGCAATATTCTGAAGTTTAGTATATTGACGGAACTATGTTAAACGGAGACTGTTATTAATTATTTAGAAAAAAATATGTTTGTGTGGATTATAAGCACTTGCGACATGCAGATGCGTCTTATAATGAATTAAGACAACATAACAATAATTATTTGATGTTGGTAACTGTTTGGAATGTAAAATAAATAATATTTCCTTCATTTAGGTACGTATTTTCAATCCAGCAGTAATCTGTAAGCTGCAGATTTTTTTGATATTGGGTACAGGTTTTTTAATTTACTAGATGTTCTCTCCCATAGAGAGAGTCATCTTATGAGTAACAGTCTTTTTTGAATTTCTTACAGGTCAAAAAATTAAGTTTTACTTGATATTTTGATAATCAGGGCACTAAGTAAAGTTTTGCTTAGTACAATAATTATCACAAAATATATAAATATCCATGATTAAAAAATCTATTTATTTCCATTCATAGTTTTTCAAAGTTAAATATATTTAGCTGAATTTTCATATTTTTCCAAATACTGTAATGTTTTCTGAAGAGCTATTCTTGGTTTTATAATTCTGTTTTTACTATCACACAAAATAGTTTGATTAAATATTTTTTTGTGTTATTTCAAAGAGCTTTTCATTGTTAATTTTTGCTTATCGCGGCAGAAAAATATTCAAATATCTGAAAAAGTATGATCACTTAATTCTCAGTAAACCATTTTAGTGCAACAAAAATTTTTACAAATTAAAATCGTTTTGCTTATTGTCTTAAGAACGAATTATTTCATTATATATGTATATATACATATCCTTTTGAGACACAAAAACCTTAAAAAAGTTATTGAAGTTGTCAAGAAGTAAAGAATAGGAAACTCTATTGTTAGTTTAATTTACTAAAATGCAATGTTTTTCTAAACTGGTACACTAAACTCATTAAAATTGTATTAAAAAACCTTAAAGATTCGAATATTTAATATATTGTATATATTATACACGCATATATTGTTTATATAGATGTGTGTGTAATAGTATATCTACTTAAACATATATAGTTTTAAATTAATTATAAATTAGTTAAAAGCTAATCAAAATTAAGAGCTAAAACTTAAGTTACTAAAAATCCTTAATAGTGTGAAATACACTTCAAAATGTCAAAAATAAAAAAATATTTAAAATTGATTATCGATAATTAATTTTTTAAATATTGCTAATTTAATGTTGCCTGAAATTTTGTTTTATTTTAAATTTTTTTATTGAGCTGCATCATTGAAAATTGACACCATAATCTTTATTGTCGCCGAGAACAAAAAATGGCCTGGAAGTTATTTATGTTGATAGTAAATTTTTCATTTATTTCATTTACATTCGATTTTTAATCGAAAATTATTATCCTTATTTTTTATTCATGTAGATTCGATTTCTTACACACACAATTATATCTCATCAATTAATATTATTACTACTATTCGATTTTACAATTCATGATGGATTTTGGCCTTCTTTGCCAAAGCTTCATTTTTTTCCAATCCTTTAATTTTGTTTTCCAGTAATCTCATCCTTATATGAAACAAAAGTAATTTTATAAGCCTATAACAGTATTTATATATCTATATACATATATATATGTATATATTATATAAATATGTATTATATTTTTGCTTATATATAAAAAACTATATTTATAACAAAAATAAGTTTATTGGTATTAAAATAATAAATTTTTTATAAAATAAATTATTTTAGTAAAAAATAACTAAAACTTGATTTTTTTTTGGAAAAATTTCTTAAGGCGTTTTCAGAAAACTAACTTATTTTTTAGAAAAATCCTTCAAAAAATAAATTTTCATAATTGATTTTTCTCGTCTAGTGAAACTACTTTTCTTCAAATTCTCAAGGATTCAAAGATGTATATAAAAATTTTAAAATATGAGGAAAGAATGTATATGAAAAAATATTTCGCTCATATGACAAGGAATATTTTTTTAGCTGAACACTTTTGCTCATCTTATCGGAAAAAAACGATAAACAACTTAGTGAAGTTGAATATGACAAATCATTGCAAAAATAAAAATTTCGTTTCATCAATTGTAGTTTGATGGGATTTTTTTGTGTAAACATGTATTTGATGGATAATCTGGAAATATATAAAATCATTTGATTAACCTCCTTATTTAGCATTTCTATGATTTTATTATTGAAAAGAATTCCCAAAAAAGCTTCTATCGTGAGTGTGAAAGCATGAATCATACACGTAAAAGCATAACAAAGCATGTTTTTGTTTCCTTTTCTGTTATGTTTCTTTCCACATTCCTCTTTCTTTTTTTCATTGTATAAATTTAAGATATTCTGCAGTATTTTTCGAGCAAGTGGGTGAAAATCAGCCCAAAATAGCTCACTTCTAAAAATTCCTCGCTTTCTTCCTACTATAAATAAGTTACTTCTACGGAACTATTTCGCCTAACTAGAGATCCAGCTGGGGAATATATCAACTGATTTTATCCCTTTTTATCCCTTTTTTCCGAATATACTGGGGAATTTTTTCTATCTCGACTTTACATTTTAACTGAGATAAAGTAAGACAGTTATTTGCCTTTAGTCTCGAGTTTTTTTCATTAAGTACTTCTTTGGAAAAGAATGGAAAGCAAGAAAAGCTTGTTGGAGTATTTGGAGTTAGAAATAAGAAAAATAGTCCTCTTTCAGCCTGTGTGTACGCGATTTATTTGAAAATAAAATGCTTATATAAAAGTTTGATGCAATTTTTAATAAAAAAGTTAATAATAGATGTTTTTTTTTCATTTAAAATATGTTTAATTTATTTTCTTTTTTAAACTTAAAAATGTGATATATATGTCTCATTAATTTAAATTATTCATAATAAGTATGTATTTCTTTTAAAACATATACATTAAAGCGAAATGTTTATAATTTGAAGAAATAATTTCTTTCTTACATTATTAAGAGAGAAAAAATTGTATTGTTTCATGTTTCAAATCCATCTAATTATATCATTTTTTATTAAACAAAGAAATCTAATTATTTTTCTGTTTAGAAATCCTGTTTTAATAGGAAAAAATTTAATGTCGGCGTAACTAAGGCCTTAGTTATAAGATTTAAAAGAGACTGTTTACAAATATTGCAATTATTAACTTAAAATTCTATTAATTAATGAAATTTTTTTAATTTAAGCCGTCCTTCCCGATTTAAACTAACCATAAAATGGATGTTTTGTCTTGTCTTTTTCATTTTGCTTTTTCTCCTGTTCTATTGTCCATGTGTTAAGGGCTTGAATCAATGGAAAACAGCCTCTCAAACCAATGCTTTGGTCTGACATAAGAAATCGTTTTATTAACAAAATGAACTTCGACACTATTATCAGATATTCGATGGTGAACTTCGCCTTGTTTGCTGCCGCTCGAAGAATGCGATTTGAAGGCATTCATCAAATTTGTCGAAACCTCGTATTTATGGCGAGATCTCACTACAATGTCGTAATTAGTTATATACGGCGTTTTTGAAACGTTATCTGACACCATAGAATACAACATATTTACAAGATTAAAATCTTCAAAAAAGAAGAAAATCTTTTATAACGTGTATTTGCTATTTAGCTCTCATTAATCAATTGAGTGTTCAGTAATAATTGGGAATGAAGGAGAGAAAGGGTTTGGCTTGGATATTTTTCTATCGTTAGTTTTGCGACGAAGGCTAATTCAACCAGAACTGACAATTTAAAACACATTACGCATCCTTTTGAAGAACTAATGGTAAGATCTCTCTTCAGAATGAAAGATCTCGAGTTTAATCTCAACCACTGTAGAACATCTAGGGATGGATGACTAGTTTTTGCCCTCACATCTATCAAGGTGGGATACTAAAGTTTCCTGAGTTTCCTTCACTGCAACACATCAAGCATTCTCAGTGAAAAATACTTCCAGAAGGCAATTCACATTTTCCCAAATTTAAAAGTGAAGGAAAATTTGGAACACAAATTGGATGTCTCTAGTTTTTTTTAAGGAGAATATACATTTTGGTGTGATACTTATTGTTACTTTATTTAATTAAATATAATGGAAAATTTAATGAATTATTTTTTTGCATAATTATCATTTCTAAATGAAAAATATTACTCTTTATAAATCAGTTGCAAGTCAAATAATTTTGCTTTTAGAGCAAGGAATATTTTGGAATTTTATGGTAAGACATGAAGAAATTTTAGCAAAGTATAACTCATAGGATCTGGAGAAGATATCAAAATTTATACTTCTTAATAATTACAGGAAGACTTAGCTTAATTTATAAGATTAAATTAAAGTTTAAATAATTTTTAAGTAATGTGTTATTTTGTTTATTTTAGCAGTTAAAGTATATATTTGTGGTTAAAAATTTATTAAATATTTGTTATTCATTTTACCAAAAAAAGCTTCACCATTTTAGTTCTTATTTTTTTTATATATTTACATAAGATATCAAAATAATCCATATAAATCTGCGATTCAAGACATTTTAGAAATTTTTCAGAACTATAGTCAAAAATAGTTAGTATTCATTATTTACCAATGGAAAATATTATTTCGCAATATTATTTGAATACCTTGGGTATTTATTTAGTGAATGGAGAATCACCGTGGCCCGAACTACAGTTAATTAAAAACTCCGCCAAAGTCATAAAACAAAATACACTGAACTAAAAGCTGATAAAATTTTCTATACTGTATAAGTCCCATTAAAAGACATAAAACAACATTCCTTTCAAAATTAACTCATTTTTGATTCTGGTTTTATTATTAATAATTAAGGGAGAACTTAAAAGGTCAGCTGTTCTCCATTATTCGTGACAACTTTGGGACATTCGGAGGACAGCGTAGTAATTAGTTTTAACTTAAAAGAAAACACTATTCCCCAAAATAATATATTTAACTGTAACCGGCTCAAATCAATTTAAACTAATGGCCTTCGACTCGTAAATTGCAAACACAAAAAACAATCTCCACGGAATACGGAGATAATTAATTTACCCCGGGGTTGGAATTCCTTTCTTGTTATGGGGTCCACTTAAAGGCTGTTTCTACACGGTTTTCTTTCAATTATTCCAACAGAACAGGGTGGAAGACTCAAGAATAAACCCACGAAAAGTTCTTTATCGAGCGAGGTATAATTTTAATGACAACGTGTTTTAAAATCAATGGAGTTTCATGTACCGTTCATTTGATTACCTCCGTCAAATTTAGGGAAATGTTGAAAAATATTGATTGTAATTTAACTTCGTCGCCTAGATAAATAACAGAATATCGCCAAGTTTGCCTTGGGTGGTTTCCTAGATAGAAACTCTGATGGAAGGTTTTTGGTTTCGTGGAATAATTAGAGACAACTATTCGATAGTTTGGCAGTTTTCAGTTAATTTTAGATTGGAAAATTGCAATAAAAACAAGTAATATATATCCATATGAGTAAAACACAGATAAGAATTTGTCAAAACTACACTAACTCAGAAAAATGTGAAACTACTCGTGGATAATGAAATTAAATTAATAAAACTTTTAATTTATGTAAAACGTTTTTTTTTCAGTAATGCAAATATAAATGTAATTCTATTTTTCAATCCCTACTATTAGTTCACACTATCTTTATAAACATTTTGTTTAAATTTTCAATTGTTAATAAAATACTTTTTATTCATCCATTCAAGCTCAGATACATTTTTTTAAACTTAAAGTGTAGGATACTTGATATTAATGTAGTTTTTTCAAATATTAATTTAAGAAAGAATTGACTTAAAATACTTTTTATATTACTTGTTATGATAACATTACCACGGGTATAATGGCCTGCAGAAAATTTCCTCACCCTTCAGATCAGTGTCAAAATTGACGGAGTGGATCTTCTGGTGTTGCCTTCTATCGGAGGAATCTTAGATCAAAGTCGTAATTTCACCTTCGTAGACGGAAAACTCAACCTCCAGACTTAAATTCGCATAGCCAATGGCATAGCGAGCTTGGCTTGTCCAAGTATCATGAGTAGTAACAACAACAACACAATAATGTTCACGTAAAATTATAGGCTATATTTAATTACAAATAAGGCATAATTTTTAAACTTAATCAAATGATGAGGATGATGTTTAAGTTGGCATCCTCTTTTTTCTTCCATTATACATCAGTGGAATGATACTATAATCTAAGAACTTTTAACCTGCAGAGATTTTTACAAAATGATAGTTTTTGACTGTTGATACTTTTATTTCTTGGCCATCAGAACGATACTATGTCACAACAGCGTAATATTCATTGTAAAATTACTAGCAGCAGGTTACTATGGCAACTAGTTTTATAATTATTGCTTAATATTGTTATAGCGTTTTTTCTTCCGATACTGATTACTAAGCTCATAATTAGAGTCAACTTTTTCAAAGTTTTCCCTCACTCAAAAGATGAGGTTACTCCTTAAGCTGGTTTTTTCTTCCATACATTTTCAATGGAGATATTAGAAGTGTATGTGCTTTTCAACTAAATAGTCATCACTACGATTGTATTTTTGATTTCATTCGTTTCCTCGCCTAATTGTAAGTGGACAAAATCTTTTCTCCCTTCAGTTCCCTGCAGAATTAAGAACTACTGGTTTTACACTGACTTTAAAATTACGCAATTCCTCACTGGACATGGGAAATTCAATAGTTACTTACACCGTTTCCAAATTACAAACAGTGAGGTGTGCAAGTGCAACTCTGGGAGTGACAACCCTTCTCACATTCTTCTTGAATGTCCATCTGTTTCAGAAGAAAGGAACGAGCTTTGTAAAGACTTAAATAACAGGTGGCCCCCGATTATGGTGGATCTAGTTAAGAAAGAGAATTTTGAATTTTTTATAAAATTTATCCATGCTGTTATTTAACTCCTTTTTCATTTTTATATCTCTTTTTTTTCTCTCTGCCTTCTTTTATTATTATTTTTTCATCTCATGTTTTATTTGGATTTGTTTTGTAGTACATTTGTTGTACCTTCGGGCCCTGTGTGGTATTCCTTGGTGCACAGGAAGATATTTTTATTTCCCCCCCAAAAAAACTACTAAAATAAGAACACTGCTGCTGCTTACAAGAACGTTGTCTTTGTTTCTAAGTTGCAATGGTCTATTTTGATTGTCAATTATTTAATTACAGTACTTTTAGCTGATTATTTTCCTACCTACTATTATCTCAATGGAGATTTATCATTATTCACGAAATTAGCGTTCGTAAATTTAATGACTTTTTTGAGCGTTCGTGCCAATTTGTTAATCCACACCAAGGACAATAACAATATACTGAGGAAATGAATAAAACAGAGAAAGACTTACCACCACGTGCTTTGGAAGACCAAGTCTGTATAAAAGTTGATTATATCTATGGGAAAAAACTTCAGACACGTATAAGCTGCATAATATCTACTTTTATTTATGTACACACACTTCTTGATTATTTATAAATTGATGACTTTGTATTCAATATTATGCAAAAGGGCAATACATATGGTAAAATATCTCAAACAAAACAGGCCACACTAACTCGCTCACCCAGCGACAGTTCCTTCCTTCTCTCCCTGCTTGCCACCTGTGTCTTTGGAAGCTCGAGGGGAGAATCAATATTCCCCCTATCAGGTCTTCTCACCACCAGAAACACCAGGACCGGTTTTTCGAGTTAAGCAAAGCGTTTTCTGTGCATGATGCCACAGCAATCAATCACCATCAAATTTAAAATAAGATCAAGTGATCAGATCGACATTTTACACTACCTTAATCAAACTTTTTCAGCTAACCTCGTAAGTTTTAACATTTTATCATTCATTGGTCGACAAGTGTACAACTTTGGTTGCTTCAGTAAGGACAGTGACGCTAGCAAATGTCCTGCACTTTGCGATGATTATTAAAGAGATGGTGTAGAACATTAAACACACACACAGGTCATACTATGTGTCCTAAAACAGTTTAGTAAATTTTGATTCGTCCAGTCATTTGCCCCTCACGAAGATTTTTCTGCAGTTAATGACTTTTTCTCTTATCGCAAATGAGAAATCTCAGAAAATTTTCATGCATTCATCCTACCAGATGAGCACAAGAAAAGTGGAAATTCCACATTCGTATTATTTTGTTCTATAGTTAATGGATTAGCATCTTTGATTCAGAATTATGTTATTCTACTGTTAGTGTATGATGAGCATCTGTGATTTTATGTAGTTAATTCTTTTGTTAAATTAAAAGGAAAACAATTAAGAAAACATTTTTGAATTTCCTTTTCGTTTTCTGACTTCACAGATGTCTAGCTTTCTTATAGGATTTCCTTTTTCCTTGCTTCACGGATGTATAGTTATTTTGCTTTTTCATCTAGTTCATGTCCTAGGGTGAGGGGCTGAGTTGGCCGTTGAATGGTCTTCTGTTCAGCAGTTCGTCAATTCAAATCCAACCTTGGGTTTATTTGTTTATAATGCTCATGTTGTAATGCTTTTAAATTGACATTAGACTGCAGTTCTCGTTATTATGAATCCCCATGTAGGGAAAAAGATCATTCAGCTAAAAATAAAGCAAACCAAGGAAGAGAGACATTAATTTTGATAGTATCATAAAAATTATCATAACAATACGCATTCTTCCATTTTTCCAAGTATATAAACATAAAAATCAATATCTTTTCTATGATGAAAAGAAAAATTACTAAATAGTTAAGCATTTCGATTGTAAGATAAATTTCTTTTGCAGCTGATATTTAAAAATCCGGCATTTTGAGAACTTTTGAAAAATAGAATGAAATATAAGGAATACCTATTTAAAAAAAGAAAAATCGTGAAGTAAAACTGAATAAAAATTTAAAATCATATAAATTGAGTCTGCAGAGTTGAACAGGATCTCATGAAAAATTAAAAAAGACCTTTTCACAGACCTACTAAAAATGTTATTGATTCTTAGATTTTAACGATGCACTTTTTTCTTTGATGATAAAAAAGCGAGCAATCAAACACAGGTAAGGCAAAAGTAAGTTTTAAAGGAACTTGATTATCAATAACTCATGTGGGAATTGTCAAGCGAAATAGACGTCAAATAATTTCTTAAATTGATGCATGGTTTAATGCTGGTTCATCAGATATCAGCTAGCAAATTTTTATGCAGACCATCGTTAATATGAGTTTTGGAACAACTCACACGTGTAACGCTCACGTATCACCTGAGTCTGCCATGATATTGGTCGATAGCTGGCAACACGTGATCTGGTCTGACATGTCTCGTGTTACGTTTCACCAGGCGGAAGCATTATTGAAGATATAGAGAAAATCTCATGAGCCTACATGTCAACAAAGGATTGTTCAACCTGTTAAGGCCTCAGTGATAGTACGGAATGTTTCTATCTGGGATGATATTAGATCTCCCTGAAACTTTCTAGGAGCCTTTTGTGCGTACTAGGTAGTAGTACCAAGCTTAATACTTGATTGTTTCTGTGACTAACTGTAGAAGAAATAGTTGTTCAATATATTTATTTTCGGGACTTGCTTTTTCATTAATATTTACATCTCAGCAGCTTTAAATCATCTTACTGACTTACTTAATTGCGGTACTTTCAGCTAGTTTTTGTTCCTACTCTAGGAAATTAAGCGTAATCAGTCACCATCAAATTTGAAATAAGCTCAAGTTATTAGATCGACATTTGAGTTGACACTACATTATTTAAACCTTTTCAAATAACCAAGTAAGCTTTAGCATTTTAACATACATTGGTCGATAAGTCTACAATCTTTGGTTGGTTCAGTAGGGAAAGTGACACGAGCAATTTTCCTGCAATTCACGAAGATCATTAAAGAGATGGTGTAAAGCATTTAACACGTGTCCTATTATGTTATAACAGTTTAGAAAATTTTTTGCTCTGTGTTTTGCCATTATGCTTCATAATAAACATTAGGTTATATAAAATCCAACTATTTTTCAAATTTGTCAAGGATCCACTGATAATTCTAAATTGATAATTGGTGATTATCATCTTTCTGTAAACTTTTCATTAAGTAGATCAACCAGCTCAACATGGTTATTACTTTCAGAAAATATCACCATCAATATTTCGTGTATTTAAAGATTTTTGGTAGGACTCATATTTCTGTAACTTATTTTTTGATCTCACAATCATCATTACTTGAGTAGATGGAACGTCAACATGGTAGAATCTTTAACTTTATATTCATTTTTTGAAATCGAATCACTTTATTGCATTCATTTGATTAAATCATGAATTTCACTTCTGAAATAAAATTTCTTTATTTCAGAAGTTAAAAACATATTTTCATATTTTTCAAAATTTTTCTTAAAAAGTTTGTAAAAAAGTGGAATTTAAATAAGAAACAGAATAAACGAAATACTTTGTGAAAATAAAATAGTAAAGTATAAGAATGAAATGAATGGTTTTAGAAAAATTATTAGATTACAATGAGATATTCTGATTGAATTGTTGCATAAAAATCTCGAATTAAATTTTCTGCATAAGGTACAATTCAACTATTAAAATCATTCTAAATGCAAATAATAATTAAAATTATTCAAACCAACTTAAGTCCCTAGCTGGCAACCGAAATGCGCTCTGACTTACATTTAAGCAATTCATGGGTTCGAGTCCCTCATGAGGCATCCGTTTTCGCAGCGGATAAGAATCTCCTTCAAATCGTACATCTTAGAAGAATTGGTAATACAGAAGTCAAATAAATATAGACAAACCACAACGCTATAAATGGATCGACAATTTTAAATAAAATTATGAATTAATATTTAAAAGCAATCAAATCAGAAGTATCTTTAAGTTATATTTTTTCATTCCTCATTTAATTTTTCTATATAAAATAAATCTATTTTTTACAGTTTTGAGTGATTGATATTTTTTAAAAATCTTTATCAACATTACATTGTTTTACAAGATTACTGTTGTTGTTGTTACTTATGACACTTGGACAAGACAAGATCGCTATGATGTTAACTATGCGAATTGAAGTCAGTAGGGTGCGCCTTTCGTTTAACCAGAGCACCACGAAGGTGAAAGTATGACTTTGCTCTAAGTTCCTCCGATAGATGGCACCACTATAGGATCTACTCCATCTCTTTTGATATTGATCTGAAGCGACGGGAATTTTTCCAGGTCGTTATACCCATAGTAAGCGTTCAACGACCTACCACAGAGCTTTCGATTCCACAGATTCAACGAACACTTATATCGCATGTACTAGGCTAATTACTAAATTCATTTTATGAAACACAAATAGCTCATCTATTTTATTTATAAATCACAAATAATATAATGCATATACTTATTTTGTATCAAAACAATTTGCACGGAACGCGATTTGTGCAATATTTGCAATATATTTTTACAAAGTATTAGCTTTATAATAATATTGCTTCACTGACTGAATGGTTATTGTGCAGTTAAAAATATTCACAATATTTTTTATTCAAGGAAGTAATTATATACATCAAATATTTTTTCAATATGAAATCAATAAAATTTAAAGTTTTGTTAAAATATTCATTTTAATAGAGATAAATTAGTCAGTAAAACATCATGCAATTTATAATAACATTCAATGATGTCATTAAAAGTTACGTTAATGACATTGAACACAGCTAATGTTTTTAAAATATTAAGTCGCTTCATTTGTGAATCTCTCTTGCATTTTATTGACAATTTTGTTTTAAATTTTGGAATTTTTATTTTTTATATAATCATTTTTACGAGCATATATTGCTCATTAAATTTTGATCAATCTCTTCTATTCTTACGTTGTCTTTTACTCAAATTTGATTAAATTTATTTATGACTCATCATCTTCATCATACATTTTTACATTTATGATTCTTCAAAATGACAAGAACACAGAATTTAATATTGAGTTATTTGACATGGACTGAAATTTAATTTTAAATCTTTGACATGGTTTATGCATTGAATTTCAAAGTAGGCATTTTTAAAATGAAATGTTGCTCTTGTTTTCTCAACATTTTTCAACATCGCAATTTCTAATTCTTTTTTTTTTTGAACTGAAATGTTTTGTAGAAGCGAGGCCGTAAGTTTACTTTAACGTTATATTAACTTCATGTCAAAAGTAAATTAATAAATTAATTAATTCTATAGATCAATTGTGATATTATCAATTTTTGGTGTAATAAATATAGAATAACAAACTGGATTAAGCGAATTTATTTGAAGTTTTTTATCAATAATAAATGGGACCTGTGAGTTTATGTTTATCGTGTTCATTTCCAAAGATGATTCGTATATTGTGTTTTTATATGTTTCATGTTATTTTTTTATTTTTAAGCGCGTATTTTCTATTTAGTTAATAGAAAATAAAACTATATATTATAAAGTTTTATTTTATAAAGTTATATTAACTAAAATAGTACCGCTACTAAACTTTTGTTACACTGATATTAAACATAATTTTTTCAACTTTTTAACAATGAAAGTGAAAGTGCTTGTCATCACATATCAACATTCAAACACATGAAATGATGGTCAAATGAAATTAAGGAAATATGTATAAGAACATTCATATACATCAATTATTAAGTATAAGAAATAACAAATGAAAATATGTTGAAGAAAATCATTAAATTTCAGAAATAGGATAAAACTATGAGTTGCACAACCAGAATGAAGAAAATTATAAGCTGAATCAATGGAATGAGAAAAGTATTAATGAATATGAAATTGTATTGAAGAAAGGGATGAAAACAGGAAAATTATGATGAAGAAACTGATAATGATGATTCAGTGGAGGGACTGATAATGATACAGAAACAATGCTGAAAAAATGATAATGAATGGAAGAAATATGTTGAAGGAAATGAAAAGGAATCGGAGATTAGTGATGAAAATAGGAATAATGAATAAAAGATCTATGATAAATAAAGTGAGATAATGAATAAAACACTGGGAAAAATAGATAATGAATAAAACACTTTACTGAGAAAAGGAACATCGAATTTAAGAATTATGATGAACAATCAAATAAAGAATCTGAGATTTGTGGCACAGAAAAAGATATTCGCAATGTCAATAGGAAAATTGTACTTCAAGGATTTCTTTTACTCATTCAATTGTGTAATTTTTAATTTAATTTTCTCCAACCAAAAACCAAGAGAAACAGAAAAGCATTTTTTTTCATCATAACTTGCTAATCAAATCTTAAAACGAAAAATTAATAAATTTTAAAATAAATTTACTGATGTAAGAGATTCATTTATTCCAACGTAATTTTATGAAATAATTGTGGTTAGATTTTGGTTACAGAAAATTTAAAAATTTTCCAATTTTAAAATCTTCATATGATCGAAATAATTATCTCCGATAAGTTATTTAAAAATAATTCTGTTCAAAATTACTTAACTTTATGATCGATTTTTTTCTGTTAAAATTTAATTAAATTTTAAAATCAAAAGTGCGAGTTTGGTCAGTAATTTGACCAGACAAGGAATATTGCTCATGGTATCTCAGTAATAGTAAAAAATAAGTAGGTAAGAGAGCAGATTTAAGTGCATTTGATCGCGTGTTCTAATGGTTATGGCTGATGAATGGGTCTTCCATATCGGAGGTAATACACGCATTCTATTTTTCACATACCACTAAAGAATACTCTGTGATTACGTTGATTCCCGTAAAACCACCATTGGTATGGTCAACTGCACTGGACAACAGTGTGCGGATGATCGAGATCATCAGTGGTCAGCCCACACTTTAATAATGGATAATTGAGTCCTAGTGCAACATTTATCGATTTAATTGCGACCATTCATAGATTTAACGCTCATTCACATAAATGTATAAGCTACCGCAGTACATAAAACTATCACTTGCGAATGAAGCACTTATGTCATCGTCGTACGATAGTGTCTCTGATGGCTGCACAAGTGTTTGTTTGTTTGTCGCTCAACGGTCATTTTTTGCACACTAGGGCTAATTAGACCGGGACCTACGGTTTAAAGTGGATTCCGAACCACTACAAACATCCATGCCCAAGGTGGGATTCGAACCCACGAACTGTTGAATCGAAGGCAAGAGCGCTAACCATTCGGCGCTGGTTATACAAGCTAAAACCCAACAATAAACGTGGACATAGGAAAAACGCAAATTAACTGTCGATGGTTGGAAAGGCGTTGCTAGGTATGATAAGGCGGAAGTCATTTTGGTACATGCCGATAGAACGGGTTTGGTGTAAGCCACTTGTATCAATAGATGGACTGAAATAGGAACTCAGATGCGTTTGATAGTATTTCACATTGGGAAATATTTTAAAGATATTTTTAATGAATATCTGCTGTAGCATATTCAATTCAGGAGGCACGTAATCGCAGTACATGATTCTCCATTTTGAACAAGAAACTACATCGTGCCATTTCTTAAGCATTGTATCGGAATGGTAGGATGATCACTTTTGTACATTCATGCTTTCCTGATCATCAAAGTCACATGACCTCCATGCTGTCGGCACACTTGGAGTGCTTATTAAGAGAGGTACTTGAGAATGGATTGTGAGAACAGGTTCTAACAGTTTTCTATGCAATATTTATGAATTGTAAGAACAGGTTCAGCGTAACAGGTGCTAACAGTTTCTATGCAATATTTATGAATTGTAAGAACACGTTCTATTGTAACAGGTGCTAACAGTTTCTATGCAATATTCATGAATTGTGCGCAGGAATCATGGATAAGTATGGCTTTCCATCCACTTTTTGTGTCATGCCAAGACGAATCGTCATTAATAAGCCGAAGGTGCAAATATACCTAATTAAATATTCTTCAGCATATTTATTGACTTTTATTATTTTGTATTTTATATAATATTTATATTATTTAATTATTTATTTTATATTATTAATCTATATAAGAATGAGACGATTTTGTATTTTATTTAACTATGTATTTATTATTATTTTATCAAAATTTACCATATGATTAGTAATTTTTTAAAAATTATTTAGCATTTGCATTCAGAAAAATTTTAATCTAATTATGAATATATTATAAATTTATTAGTTATTAAAAAATCAAGATATTTTATATTTATTGTTAAAAAGTAATGTAATAAAGTATTGTATAGAACATTTAAAATTTTTGAATAACATTTGAATATTTTAACTATATATATTTGCTAAGATTGATTAATGCGTGTTGCAAAATTAATAGCATTAATTCTTCACATAACTTTGATAATCGGAACCTATTTACATATAATTCTTACTCTATTGCAGATACTTACTCCGGTAATTGAAAACCGATAATTCTTTCCCTTTGTTTGAGTTAAAAGGATGAAAGAGAATTTCCAAAATATTGTGCCCGTCTCTGTGTTTGTAAAATAATATGAATTATTCAAATGATTCAAATCGCGAAAAGTTTATTTTAAAGGAAAAGGAAAATTTTAAAGGAATTTTTTATTTAATTTAAAGGAAAAATATATTTTAAAGGAAAAATATTTATAAAAATCAAAGAAATATTTTCTTTATGGAAATAAAGTTAAAAGAGACACTTGCTTATTAAAAAAGCATATTGATAAAGGTGATGGTAATAAGTGAAATTGAAGAAAGTGAAATTAATTAAAAAATACTATTTGGCTGTTAAAGACAAATAATTTTGTCATTTAAAATTAATAATTTCTTTTATAGTTTTTAAACAGTTTTCCTCACTTTTACAGATTAACCTTTTTCTATGACTGTGTGCTTCAATAAAGGAAGTATAACAAGCGTTAAATGAAAGAATTCATATTTTTTAAAATATTATAATTTCGAAGGGTTTTATTTAATCGAGAAAAAAAGCCTTTCTTTTAACAAAAAAAAAAAAAAATTAACTATTTTTTAATTCGGTGGTCATTATTCTGGAAAAGATTTGAGCAATACAACGAACGACATTATAGAGACTCCAAGTTTATGAACATTATAATTTTTCAATAATTTATTGAGAGATTTTTGTCTAAAGTGCTCTTTAACCACTTTAAAAAATGCTAGAAGAGCAGCGTAAACGTTTGATTTTCGTCAGTGAAAATTTATAAAAGTTATTTACGAACTTCTGGTTAAAAATATTTATAAGAATATCAATTATTTTTTGTCTTGTAACATAAAGCAATCATGACTATTACAGGGAAAAATAATCTGAAGCGTTTGATTAGTTAACGAAGGAATAATGATAGATTCAATATTTCTGCGAAAGGAACACGTGACTATCTTGCAAAAAAGAAAAACCACGCCTATTGCAGAAAAAACCCCAATCAGAAGTATTTTAACTGTCAAAAATGGAATAATATGCTCAATACTTTGCGGAATGAACACGAAATTTTTCTGTGTTCTGCAACAAGAAATGCAGTGGAATTTCGTATGCTTGACATCCAGTTGGTTAAGCTGAACAATAATTAAATTGTTTTTTCTTACTGATAACACTAGTCACCAATATTAGCAAAAATTACATAAATTAAATACAACATTAGATTAAATCTTGTGTATATTATGACAATATATGAAACAAAGCTTCATGCCGTTCTCTATTAATTACGTCATCACGCCATTATTGGTTACTTATTATATTAAAGCTGTTCTTATAATTCATTACATTAAAAAAATTTAAAAATGTTTATACTGACTCTTATTTATATTGTTTTCTTGTATCTCGTCCTTAATTTCTTCGACGTAGTATGTTGGTTACTTTTTTGAAGGAAGCAAATATATTTGTATCCTATTCATTTAAAATTAATTAATATTCATGGAATGTCTAAATCATGATAATTATAAATCCAGTTAAATTATTATTGACTAATTTAAAATATATTCTTAATTTGAAATACACTTATGTATAATTACCTATCTTTAGCGAGATATTCATATATTCCAATATTTCGTTATAAACAAGAAAAAGAGGTAGATGGTTTACAACATAAAATTTCAATTTTTTTTCCGCAATTATTTTGGAACATAAGTAACACTATAAAAATTATGAAGTGATCTTTTTACATATTTGTTACATTATAATTTAACTCATAATGGACAACTATTGGTATGATTATAAACTCGGTCATTTTAGACATTTGTCAGGTATATTGTCGTTTCAGGCATTATTGACTTTAATTTGTACTTACTCCAAGCCAAGATGACAGTAGAATAGTTATTTCCCTAGCCTTCATTTAAAAAATTTACTGGCTCGATATTTTTATACGGAGTAGATATTTAAAATGATTTAAAATGTACTTTAAACTATCAATCGTGGTCGAATTACTTCTAGCGTGCTATTCATAAGACCATAACGCGAATTATCTATACCATATATACACTCTGTCAAAAAAGTATTGGGACACAATATAAGTTCATGAAATTTTTATCATAATATATAACTTAAATACACAAATGAAACAAAAAAAGACGTATATGACATTTTGTTAAATTCAGATCACAGTGATTGAAACAAAACTCAAATATTAATGTAATTATTGTTATAATTTAAAGAAAAAAAGTCAAGACAAAAAATGAGCTCAAAAAAGTATTGGGACACTGCCCAGTAAATTAAAAAATGCAGCAAACAATTTATAGTTAATATCTTGTTGGACCACTTTTGTACTCTATGACCTCTAACAGTCGATTTGGCATGGATTTAACCAGTTTTGCACAAAACGACCAGTCGATTTTGGCCCACTCTTCAACCAGATGTTTTGTTAACTCCTGCTTATCTTTTCTTGTCAAGGTTCTGTTCTAACTTTTCCTTCTGCCATGCCAGTTCTCTATTTAAATCTTTCTCGTTAGAAATGTGGTGTTCATTGAGTTTTTGCTGCAAACAATTCCATACATGTTCTATGGGATTAAAGTCTGGACTCTGTGCAGGAGTTTTAATCACACCAAGACAGTGGTAAAGGGCCCATAACATGCAAATGTGAGCAGTATATTTTGGGTCGTTATCCTGGTACAAATTAAAATGGCTTGCTATTCCCAACTTTCTGTCAATTTGCTTTAAATTTTGCTTGAGAATGTCAAGATAGACATATTTATTCATTATACCATCTATTAAATCTAAGTTTCCAACACCAGAGCTTGTTATGCATCCCCAGACTAATTGGTTGCTGCCTCCATACTTAACAGTTGGCAGCAAATTTTTAACATGCAATTCCGTATTATGTGTCCGCCAGACTTTTTGCTTCCCATCTGATACGAAAATGTTATATTTGCTTTCGTCTACGAAAATTACATTTTCCCAAAATTCTGGTGGCTGTTTTACAAACATTTTAGCAAATGTCAGTCCATCTTTTCGGTTTGCTTTGGAAATGTTGGGTTTTCTTCGAGGTCCTCTACCATGATACCTATGTTTTCTTAAAACATTTCTGACAGCGTTAGGATTTACAGATTTCCCAAACATACTTTACATCTCAGTCATTTTTACTGCGCTGGTTCTTAGATTAATAAGAACTTGTCTCACAATCCACCTCTCTTCACGTTCAGTAAGTATCCTAGGATGCCCTGATCTCTGCTTTTTTTCAACACTATTTGTTTTCGTGAACTTGTGAATAATGTTAAAAACAGTAGACGTACTCAGCTCCAAGAATTTCCCGATACAGAGAACTTATTTTCCATATTTCCAATGGCTTATTACCAGATTTCGCACATCCATCGAAATCTCTTTGTTTTTCCGTCATTGCTCTACATATAACCGATTTTATTGACAAATTATGTGAAAAAGTATTGTCTAAAAAAAGTGGTAGCAAATTAAATTTTATTTTGTGGGACATATTTATTGTTTTACTTGCTCATTTCAAAAGTGTCCCAATCCTTTTTTGACCCTTGTTTGCCTTTGAATTATATTCAAAAAGCTATATCAAATTATAAAGCTAAAATATTAGCAAAGTTTCAATTATATAATGTATACCAAATGTTAAAGCTCCTCTTGAATACTTTTTCTTTTGTTTTAATGTGATAAATGTTTTTATAAATAGCTTTACATGTTACGCATCCCAAGTGTCAAAATACTTTTTTGACCGACTGTATATCAACGAAGAATGAATGCTTATTTAAACGTTGTGGATAATGCTACTGGCATTACAATAACCATGAAATACATAAGATCACATTAATACCCGTTGTCCACAATTATCCTTAAATGCAACCCCTTTTAATGACAAACTTTTGGAATTTAAACTTTTAATGTTCACTTAACACGTGCTTAAAAGTGATCAGAACAGCACCAATCAATTTAGCAACTCCAAAAAATACTAAGTAGACAAGCTTAATTTCAAATAATTTTTGGACATATTCCTTTTTTTTTTCCGTTTGGAAGGCACCTTATGATTGGAGAATTTACACTATCAGGATTATTTTTCTGATAATAACTTATTCGTGTACGAAATTTGATTGAAATTTTTTTAGGTATTTTGAAGCTATGGAAGAACATACATATACAGAGGCTTCGTTTTATACACATAGATAAATGCATTTCAAAATATTTTAGTTAAAATGTCATAGAGTTTGGAAACTTAATAAATTTTATGTATTAAATTTATAAGATATCTGTTATACTGTGTTAATAAAATCATTTTATTCAGTTTATTGGTAATCGAGGAGATTACGACGATAAATAACAAATCTTGGTTATTCTTGTTGTTATAATTTAAAACTCATTTTTTAGGGCAATATAAATTATATTTTTGCCAACATTCCTACTAAAAGCGCTGCATATCAAAATTATAGGTAAGTAATGTCATCAAAGGATTAAGGTATTTATGTTAAACTCTAGATACATATTATCACACACAAGCCACAAATAGCATAATTGTTAAGAAGTTTCGACTGCCAATCGTTAAGAATACTATCAAGAAAAAAATTGATTTATTTTTATTTCTTTGTTCCAAACAAAAACCGATAACTTGACAAAGGTGTCAATGTTAAATCTTTTTGTACCCTTAAATCTTTATACATTAAAGTGTCATGAAAATCAGAGAGACAAATTACACACTAAATTTAAGCTCTAAACATTATAATTAAAAAATGAAATTTATATTTGAGAAAAATCAGTAGAAATTAGCACCCAAAAACACACTCGGCTTAAACCTAAATATTATAAAACATTTAAGTATAAAATAAAAAGCAGGAAGTTTGATGTACTTAAATATTCAAAAACAAAAATAAAATGCCTGGAAGCTTAAAAATAAAAGGTCCCTAACTTTTCAAATTGTTGAAGTTTACTTGAAATATATTTTTCTTCCTTCAAACGCATAATATATATTTTTTAAATTCTTAAAAATCTTGTTATTGTCTTAAATAAATTGTAAGTTTTTCTTACTTTGCTTCAGGGGTTAGTTAAGATTTTTGGTATTAGAAATGCTCTTTACTTCTAAGTGTGATTATTCCAATTTTTTTCGTTAGTGAAATTCAAAGTGTTTCAACGGAGGAAAAAAAAATAGAATAAAATGAGACTGAAGTAGTTATAGGACGCTAATGAAAATTCTCTAGAGATAAATTGTAAAAGAATAGTTAAATTGCTCTTCTTATAAATGCAATTTTTTTTTAATCAATTTTATTTTATAAAGATTTTCTTAACTATTCTAGCAAAGAAAGATTTTTTTTTAAAAAAAGTTAAATTTTCAGGCAACAAAAGGGATTTATAAAAAAATGTAGACTGACAAAAGACTTTTTAGTGCATAAAAGATTTTTTTTACTAATGGAAGAGTTGAAAATTTATATCTTTATTACTATAAAACTTTTTTGTTACCAAATTTTAATAAATATTAACATGTTCTGTGCTTTTATTTGTATAGTAATAAATTAAATTAGGGCTTAAAATATTTTCTTAACTAACTTCGAAACTATTCGTGTACATATCATGTGCATGACACAAAAAAAAAATTCTAGAGAAACAAACTCTTCAACTTTCGAGATGAGCCAATTACAGCTCAGAGTCCGCCTATCTTTAATCACCTTCTCAAACTTTATCTTTCCTTGTTCAAACAGTTGTCTTTCGTTATACGTTCTCGCTCTTCTGATCCAAAAAGGTTAGGAGACAGTCCATCCCTTTTCTTAACTTTCACCTTTCCTCAATCCATTTTGTAATTTTGTTCTATTTCTCAATTCCGTTCTCTTAGCCAACTTCACTTCCAATTAATTTCCCCTGGAGATCTAATTTCTCTTTCTGCACTAAGTCGAGCTGAAAATTGTTCTTTTCCACGTAATTTTTTTCCCTCTACAACCTAAATCTTACCACTAACTTCTTACTTCTTCAATTTTCCGTGCTTGTATCCTCGCGCCCAGCTTCCATTTTCTTGTTTCCTCTCAATAGAGATTTGTAAAAGTTCGAACTTTTAATCCGGAGCGATGCCAACGAAGATTTCCCATGATGCACATGTGCGACTGCGCAGTGCCATTCGTAGTTGGCAAACAGTTTCCGATTCTTCGCGATAGTTAGGCTTCGAAATTTTCCAATTTTTATAAATTACATTCTGGAAGAGTATCTGTTAAATTATGAAATAAATTATTCTGACGGTTTGGAAGGAATAATCCATTTGAAAATGAGAGGCAGAAAAATAAACTTTGTAAGCCTTTTAAATTATTCCGTTTATCCTTCAATTTGAATGCATGAGAGTAGATTAAAAAAGTTTTTCGTATGTTGAAGTTAATTTTAATTTCTAGCAATTACATTTAATATTGTATTATATGGATTTTCATTGGAGACATAAAAACGAAATAGAGAAATATGATTTTTTTGTAATGTAAATATGAGAAGATTATGTAACACTGTAAATTCTGTGGTTAACTATTAATTTAGACATTAATTATTAAAAAGTGTAAAATTTAATGTATACATTAATTTAACTTTAAGAGAAATCCTTAAAAATAGGTGTATAATATTCAGCAAGAATTTAATTCATTTATAATAACATATTCAAATATAATGATTTACCGAAAACCGTTGATTATAATAATTAATCTAAGGTATTATATCATACATAAAATAATGTATAAATAATAATTAATTAAACATAATAGTTAGAAATATTAATAATAACATACTATGCTTAGATTTGAAATTAAGTAATAAAATTTATTTCTAGATGACTATTATATATATATATATATATATATATATATATATATATATATATATATATATATATATATATATATATATATTAGGATAGGAGAAAAATAGGAGAATAATTATATATATATATATATATATATATATATATATATATATATATATATATATATATATATATATATATATATATATATATATATATATATATATATATAATTATTCTCCTATTACTTTGCGTTATTTAAATTATGGCTCTTTATATTTTATATTAATAGATTCTAATTAGTAGAAACTCTAATTAGTCGAAATCGAAAGAAACTATTTATACTTCATAGTGATTTTATTCAATGATACATGAGAATATGATCCTATTTTGAAATGAATTAATTCTATAATACTCTTATCTTCATTGCTGAAGCAGATGTTAAAATGGCATTTACAATTAAAATTAGATTGTTTATTGATCATAGACATGGATAGAATTCTTCAAAGGTTTATTGTAAAACACGTGCCGCCCACTCTGTCTAGTGGTCAGAGTGCTTGACTGCGGATAAGGAGGCATTGGGTTCGAATCCTATTTAGGTTATGGATGTACTCTCTCTATCTATCCTGTCTTTGCCCTTTCCTTTTATGAATAGGTTGTGAATGGTTGGGTGTCTACACTATAAACGGGTTCCTATGGCATGTGTGTACTGAGGAAATTGGACTCCACGCCAAATTACGTTTCAGTTGAAAAAGTGGAGCAGCGCACCCCATGGTGCCAGCCTAGATGGCACTAGACAGTAAGGGACGTAAATATCATAGTAATGTATCCAGTTAATTTCATTGTAGTTTTCTTTTTATGATTATAAGAAAAATAATTTTTAAAATGTATGTTTAACTAAATTTATATATATATATATATATATATATATATATATATATATATATATATATATATATATATATATATATATATATATATATATATATATATATATATATATATATATATGTGTGTGTGTGTGTGTGTGTGTCTATATATATAACTATTCAGTTATAAAATTAGAAAATATATTCAGTAAATGTCCATATCAGATATGACTGATTCTTAATTATTTATAGTTAAGGGAAGATTACCTGGAAACTGCTGAAATAAGTTTGAATAAGCGTCAGTTAATATTTACAATAGAGATGTTAACCATAAAGAAAAAATTATTATTAATTTAAGTATATCTTCATTCTGTTATCAGTGATACTAATCTTTATACCGTTGCTTATAGGCAATAAAATATTTTTTTAGAAATATTTTTTCTAAGCATTTTAATTAGTTTTTATTAGAAAAATTTTGAGTAAATAAAATTAAAGATTGATTTTGTTTGTCGCTCAACGGTCATTTTTTGCACACGAGGGCTAATTAGACCGGGACTTACGGCTTAAAGTGGATTCCAAACCACTACAAACATCCATGCCCAAGGTGGGATTCGAACCCACGAACTGTTGAACCGAAGGCAAGAGCGCTAACCATTCGGCTGCCAGCTCGGCATAAAATTTAAGAATCTAATTTATACATTCAAATACTGCATATCTAATTTAAATATTTAGCACCTTTTCTTTCTCAATCTATTTCGTAATCTCAATCTATCAAACCTAGAGATTTTTAAGAAATTATAATTTATAAAAAACAACATATCCTCTCTACTGACATATGAATTATTATTATTCTATTTTTCACTTCTCTTGGTCATAGGTTCGATTCTAAACTGGGATGAGGATGATTGTAGTGATTCGTATAATAATTTAAAAGATTATTCCTGGTAAAATATACTCTAGTTTGCATAAAGTTCGAAAGAAGTTCAATTTCTTGTAAGTTAAAAATATATTTTATAAAATCAAGAACTCAAGATATTAAAAAACTGAAAACAGTAATTTTAACGCATAGAAAAATGATGTAAATTACATGATTCCAGATGTGTTCCAATATTTTCCTTTGGGATTGGAAATTAGATTAGAATCCAGTTTAATATCATGGAAACCATTGATTCCAGGGGAGTTATATAGAAGCTAATAAACAACTGTCCTGAAGCAAAATAATCCAAATACTCTCGAGATAATGGCTTCCTGACTTGAAATGCAAAATGTCGTAAGTCCTGACAACTTGACAGCTGATCGTAGACTATCCTTTTCCCTCGGGACGAAATGGTTTATGTTTAAATTTCATTCTTAAAGCTTCTGACAACCGCATTATATTAAAGTCCTTATAAACCAGGATTTTACTCGTGGAGGGTGCGTTACTCGAATAAATTCCTGGAGTATTATTTTGCTTACTCTGATTATATGTGGGGATATTTTTTCTATAGAACTTCATTATTATGCTTTTTAATATGATGAAGTTCGAATGCCTTAAATATTATTAAAAGAATAGCTTTGAAATAAAATATAACTCATGGATTATTTTCATAATTTTATGGCATTGATGTTTTAATGAATCATAAAAAAAAAGAATGAGTCAAGCTGTGTAAGGTTGGAGGCAGTATACAGAAAATAACAAAGATTTACAAATAAGAAAAAAAAAAGATTTTAAAAAAATAAATGAAGCATCGACAATGAGAATTGATACTACGTTAGCAAAAAAAAAATGCTAAATTAAAAATTACTAAGATTCCCTTTGACTCATGGAAGTCCTAGATATGAACACAATCACCGTTAAACAATGAGATGAAGGTGACAAGTTCATGTTTTTCGCAAAAATGTTCTATGGTCTGTCGTTGAGCGGTTACCATGTTTGTAATGAGTCTGGAGAAAATTTCTTCCCTGTCCAGACCAAAGTTAATATTGAGGGAATGGATCCTTTGGTTGTGCCATCTGTTGGAGAAGTCTTGGAGCAAAATCGTACTTCCACCTTCGTGGTGTTCTGATTTAAACGAAAGACGCAACTTTCTAATTTAATTTCGTAACCGTCATCTAAAGATCTGAGCTTACTCAAGTGTTATAAGTAACAACAACAAGCAAGTATCTGCCTGTATTTGTTTGGTTGGATGCGTTGTGTTTCCTGGATGTTTCTGTCTTTCCGGATTTCCTCGCTCGAAATCCGGGAGTTTTTGAAAAATAAACTTTTATGAATTATAATGATATTTTTATTTTGTTAAAAATGTTCCCATGGTAAAAATTCATATTGTGAATAATTTTTTTAAATTGGTGAAAACATGAGATTGGTCTAAGAAGGTGGAGATTAAGCAATAGATTCCACAAGGAAGAGGATAGGGATTACGAATTTGATAAATTTTGAATTGATATAGAATTTGATAAATTTTTTTTAAAAGAATAGGCAGACATATATTCTGTATGAGACCTAGTAATTGAAATCAATTTTACTGAATCTATTTTTAATAAATAAAATTTTCCTATCTAATTAACAGTTCTAATTAACTATTCTAATTAACTATTTCTCTAATTAATATTTATTCTAAACTATCTAATTAACTATTCTAATTTTTTTGCATGGCTGCTACGTCATTAGTTTTTGTAAATTACAATTTATTCGTTTATATTTAAAACACTTGGCATAAATTTCAAAATTTTCAATGATTAACAGAAAGTTTTTGACACCAAAGTATAAAGTAAAAATTAATTTACTTTATTCTGAAATAATAATTTATGTGTACTAATAAAATCTATTTGTAGCGACATGTGAAAAAATTATGTCTGTTACAAAATCTCATTGACTAGGATGTAAATCAATATCAATCATAATCTCATTGATTATTACTAGATTCTTAAACTGAAAATTTATGACTACTAATTAGACCAATCACATTCCTGTAAAAAATAGAAATCAAAATTAATAAAATAGAATGACCTAATCTCACACATTTGCTTTATTCTTTTATGAATTCATAAAGTAAAATTTAAATTTATGCAAACAAATATTAAATGAACATTTAAACACAACTAATTCAAAAAAGTCAATGGTGGATATATCAACAGACAATGTTTGAATAACTTTATATCGATTACAAAAAATTGCCGAACTCACATTTGATAATCCTAAAATACGTGAATTAAATACTGGAAAATGATATTTGCTATCTTTTACAGAAAATCTTTGTAGAGGTTTTGTTTTTTAAAACAATAGAGAGTAATATATTAGTTATTTATTAATATTAGTATTTATTTTTGATTGCAATGATTAATTTTACATGAAACAAGTCTATATTATAGCCAAATATGAATACATTTCGGTTAAAATGCTGGGGGGAGTAGCCGTTGATTCAATTGCTTAAGGTTTTATTTCTTATCTTGACCATGAAAACTTATAGCGATTATAAATTCCTTTAAAATTGTTGATATTGGTCAGTTTAGTTCTAGTGTACAAAAATTGACCATAGACTGACAACCAAATTAAATTAATCGATTTCAGTGTTTCTAATACAAGGAAACCGATCTTTAATTGGGAATATCTGATTTAAATGAAGCATGAGTAATTGTAACGACCTTAACCCTTGTATTTCTTCTTCCCACTTACATTTATGTTTCATAAATTTAAAAAGATTTTGCATACTGACTAGATCGGTTCCAACAATTTCCTCTTACTTAAATAAAAAAAAATATTTTCAGCATTAGAGAAGAAAACCATTTGCTCACATTCATGTAAAAAGAATAAAGGTATTTTTCAATTAGAAATGTGCATATGTATTTCTTTAAATTAGATTCCATACTTGAAAAACAGATATATGGGAAAGAGAAATTCATATTAATTTCTTTTAAATCTTAAAAAATACACTTAAAGAAACTAGATCAATTATAAATTTTAAAATGTAAAACAAAAATAAAGTTGCATATGGGAAAAGAAAAATTGGTGATATGGCAATGAAACCGGGGAGAAACTGAAATTTTGAGTGGAAAAAACTTGAGAGTATAAAATGAAATTTTAAGTGGATAAAACATTCAGATTTTGAAAAAATAAAATTGATTTGTTTCAAATAAATAAGCCACACATAAAACTCAATCGGATTAAATAGAATATTTTAAGCATATTTTTTGCGTCAATCACTCTCAAAGAAATATATGGGAAGCAGGAAACTAAGTAGCTACTTATAAATTACTGATTACGAAGCTTTTTTTCTGAATCTTCTGACTATGAATATCCCTAAACTTTCCCTACTTTTTCTTATGACTATCTTTAATTTTTCCCTTTTCCGTTATGAGAGGCAATATCAAGAAATGGAAGAATTACATTTCCTGGAATTCGAAGCGAAAGAAATAAGTGCTCAGATGTTCAATTTCAATCTGGGTACAAGTTTTTAAGTTTCGTTCGAGGATGTTCGAGAAAATAAAAAATCTAAAAATTAAATATAAAATATGAACAAGAACTTTTATGCTGAGAGAAGATTTAAAATAGAAGCATGTTCTGGCTTTTTAGATAAGGAGACTTACGTCAATCACAAAAGCAAACTTGACATAATTCTAGGGTTAACGTGTTCGTGATGTGCTATTTTACTTATTAAAAAATGATGAGTTAGGAAGATTCGGTTAGCGTACACCCATTTTCAAATTTGTCGTCAAACATATTTTAAAAGGAGAAAGGTAAAGATTCTCAGTATATATATATATATATATATATATATATATATATATATATATATATATATATATATATATATATATATATATATATGTATATATATATATATATATATATATGTATATATATATATATATATATATATATATATATATATATATATATATATATATATATATATATATATATATATATATATATATATATATATATATATATATATATATATATATATATATATATATTTAATTTGAACGAAAATTTTTACATAAGATCCTATAAATAAAAAATTAAATGAAAAATGAAGAAATAATTATAAATCTTATTAATTTTTTAGCAATTCTTTTCTTAATAAATAATATTAAGTAAGAATTTTTAAAAATTATTATAATTGTTACACATTTACCGTTATTTATCAAATATGAGTATATTTGTAAAATTCCACCAACCAAAAAAGTCGACGCAAATTCAAAGTGAAATTAATACAAAATCGTTTTACAGTATTTTTAACAATTCATATTTCATGAGAATTACAGTAAAAAAGTTAAACAGTTAAAAAATGCTAGAGTTTACTTTAAAAAAATTAAATATGCAAGTGTTTTAAATTAATTATTTTTAACAACAAAAAATGTATTTGATTGATAAACCTAAAAAGAATAGTATTCCTATTCAATGGATGTTAACTTTTTGCTCGAATAATAAATTCGAGAGGAATCAAAACAGCAATATTTATACTTATTACAAAAAGAGAAACCAACTTTTTCTTTTTGAATATGTTGTATAACACCGTTGCTTAAGTAATTTCATTTAAAGTTTCATAATTTGCCAGTCGTTTACACGTTTTATTTTGATGCCAAGAATCCATGCCTTTAAAATTACTCACACATATTTTATCGTGTTAAAGGTAGAACACTAATTTTTATCACTTTGTGGTGTTGTTACTTTTGTTATTTATGACCCTTAGGTGAACGGAGCTATGCAACGTCTATGTAAAATTAAGTTAGAAAGGTGCGTCTTTCGCTTAAACAGAGCTCTACGAAGGTGAAAGTATGGCTTTGCTCTAAGACTCCTCCTATAGATGGCACCACCGGAGGATCCACTCTTTCAATTTTGACTTTGATCTGGAAGGGGAGGAAATATTTTCTAGACCATTACAACCATGGTAACGTCTCAATGACAGACCACAGGACTTTCCAATCCACAGATTTAATTAGCACATATATCGCATGTACTCTCGGTGGCTCATTGATAGCAATGGGAATCGAATCCAGCCCTTTTGGACGGAAGGCTATTAGCCTACCAAGGCCTATTTTGGGGTGTAAAACAACAACAAAATAAGTAATTGTTAAAATTAATTTGTTGTGAAAATAAATCCAAATGTTTATTCAAAGTAAAAAACATGAATTTGGTACTCAGATTATTATTTTGGTGCGAATTCTACTTCTTTCACTGTATTTTATTTTCGTGGTCGAAAAGATTTTACACATGTACCTAAATAGAATATGCACAAGTATATTTTGTATATGTATATATACACTCACATACACTCGTAAATTAGAATTGAAAATTATGAGATCAGAAGAATAAAAATTAAAATGATTATAAATCTTGTTTTGAAATAGTATTAAATGGAGGAATTAATACAATATAGTACACAAGTGATACCAATATAACACGCTCTTAAAACAGACGACTGTATAATGTGATGAAAAAATTGACTTTAGCACTCAAATTATTTTATATACAGTAATTATATGTCCTAACCCTGCTACATGCTAATCGCGTTTTTTATTTCCCTTACGAGGATTTCACGTTTTATGGAACTCTACTATTTTTCAATTATACTCATGTAGTTAAATTTAACCAATATTCAGCAAAATCGATGCACTATACGCTCTTCTTTAAATATTAAAAATATATGAATAAGAAAAATCACTAAGAATCTATAAATAATTAAGTTAGCGTAGTTAGATTTCTTTAATACAGGTTAATGATTAACATTGAAATTAATTTTGGTGAATTAAAGTATTAATTAAAAAGGTTAGGCAATAAAATTCCAGATACACATGTAAAAAAGCAACTTAAAGTATATTATGGTATTGAAAGAGCCTATCGCTCGCATTAAAATGCTTCTTAATTTACTTTACATCGATTCTCTTAATTTTCTTATATAATATTAACTTTTTCTTTTAATTCTGGTTTTATTTCTAATATGGTTTTCGTTCAGCTTTCTGTTAAACAAATCTTATAAGTTTGTAATCGGATTTAAATTGGAACGTATGGGTGCACAAGAGACGTATGAAAAGCATTATAAAAGAATACATCCATTTAAAATAGGTTGTGGATTGTAAAGCGTTATCTTGTTTGAACTAGTAATGTCTTTGGAAGATATAATGCACCTAATTTCTCTTCACACTTTCATTTATTTTTCAAAATATCGAGATAATAATATTGATTCATCGTATTTTTAATCATTACTAGTTTTCCGATTCTCTATGCAACCCCACACCATTATTCCCCCATCTCCAGGTATAATCGTTTTTACAGTACTCAATTCTCCAATTTTCACCATATTTTTTATCCTCCAATTCTTACTGAAAACGCTAAATTTGGAATCATTTGAGGAAATAACTTTTTTATGCAATTCAGGGGAAGCATTTAAAAATTTTTTTACGCGATTTTTGATTTCTCTCTTTTTTTAACTGATAATTTTGATAAATGGTTTTCTTCTTATAATTTGGACTTTAAAATCGGTGTTGTTAATGGCTCTCCTTACAGTTTCAAGGTGTAAAAATCTTTATTGTAGTATTTCATCACATCTTTTATTATTTTTCTGACGCATGTTCTGGGATTGTTAAACACAAGTTGTCTCCTTTTCCTTCCGTCTTTTTCTGTCAGTTTTCGAAAGTGTCCATTTTTATTTTTGTTTATGAGATATTTTTCTATTTAAATCGATTAATTACTTTTTATATCCTTTAATGGTTTTTTCGACATTATTTTTAGCATTTTTAATATCCTACATTTTATTTCATTAAACTTTATCGTTAAACGTTTTTCTTTGCTTATTACTTTTTTAAAGCTGTAAGATTCAGAAATTAGTAAATGTCCAAATATTAGCTGTATGTTTCCTGCATTGGATAATAATTGAACAATTTTGAATTTAACTGTCTGGTGTATTAACGTAAAAATTGTTAAAAATGACCCAATAGAATGTAGTTCAGCTTGATATTACGTCAGTATTGCTTAAACAGTTAATAAATACTTGAAAACATTTCTTTAATTATGGTTCGGAATTTTGTATTTTTTTGAGACAGATTAAATAAAGATTTAAAAAAATATCTATCTAATTTACAGTCTTTATTGACAATTACAGAGATAAAATCTTTTTTGTACTATCAGCTATGTTGATCGTTAGTTTTATTTGATAAATGAATGTAAAGGCAAAAACATATTAACTATTGATGAAAACTTAAGAAAACGAGTTTTTCACAAACACACACTTATAAATGCCTTTTATATGGCAGAATACGTTTTGACATACATGCAAATGATGAACTACTCAAAGCAGCAAGTGCTAAGAAAAGAATGTGTGTCAAAAAATGCAAAAATCTAAACAGAGATTTAACGTTTATTTTAAGCCTTACTTATATAAAATGTATTTGAGCTTTGTTTTCGGTAAGAAACTTATTTTTATGCTTCGTTTAAAAGAAGGAGAAGGCTTATCAGTTTTGTGTCTGATTTTAGAAAATATAAAATTTTAGCTTACAGAATTGTGGTTTATTCTACTGCAGAAAAATTCTGTAACTGTCAGCATTCGTATGGAATAGATATACAGAGGATATTCAAAAATTTTTGTAACGATTTTGAAAAATATATGTAATTAAATAAATATAAGTACTGATAGCTCTTTTTCTGAATTATCCTATTAAATTTTGATTTATAAGATAAAATTCCTTTTCTTAAAGTATCAAAGCTGATATTGTTCCACTCCTCCTTCACAATCTTCCAGAGTTCATCCAATGTTTTGGGATGCTGCTTATAAAGAACTTGTTTCAAAAGCCTAAATGCGCAGTAATCAATATATGAAACATCAGGGGACATAGATGGGATGCATTCATTTAAAGAGAACAGCTTCAATTCTGGTTTCATTTGAGGAGTAGATTTAGAAGTTAGGCTTGGAGTCTTATCCTGATGGAACATAACACCGGAAATCGTTAGGATAAATGAATGGATTTCTTCTTTGAAAATAGGTGTTAAAACATACTTCTGATAGTAATCCGAATTATGAAATTTTTTCTACTTTTTTAATTTTATGTTTTCCGTTATAAGTAAATCCAGTAATAGCCATAAAATCTTTAGAAAAACTTTCTTTGTTTTCTCTAAGCCAACGTATTAAGCCTTTTTCTTTACTTTTTCTTGTAATAAAGCGGTCTTTTTTTGCAGTCAGATAAATATAACTAAGCTTTATCAATTGTAACTGCATATTTCCATTTTTCACCCGCCAAAAATTTTTTATACAACATATCTGCACATATTCTTACATTGGGAATTATGTTTTAGTGTTAGGCGAAGAACATCTTGCTATTTTTTCATTAACTTTAAATCGGATTTTACAATTTTGTTCATATTTCAAACAGAGATACATAAATATTTTGCTATAGCTATTTGAGTAGAAGGATTTTCCTTTGAAACATGAGTTGCAACTTGAAATTTAATAAGAGGTATACATTTGGTTAGTTTGATTTGTCGCTCAACTGTCACTTTTTGCATGCAAGTGTATATAGACCTATATGTATACATATATATGGATATATATATGTATACACATATATATATATATATATATATATATATATATGAAATTAAATGTTCAATGAGAATTTCTCGAAGAACACATATTTTAATTCTTCTCTTTTTAAGCATTTTTTTCTATTAATGGAGTATTGAAAATTGTTTTAGAGCATATGTTTTTGTAAATAAAGATCTTCCCGAAAAATTCATATTTGAATTAGTTTAAATGTCAGATTGATACGAGATTCAATGTAAACAAAGTAAGAGTAATTATTCTATAAACAGGAAATAGAATGCCAACTTTTCAAGAATTAATATAAATAGTGAATGGTCAATAAAGAGTATTTTTTAAACTTTATATCATTTTTGTAGATATTAATTAACTGAGAAAAGAAAACATCTACCATGAAAATTACGTGTATGTTCAATTTTAAATTGATGAATTTTTGCCAATTTGAATGTTTCGTTGAATTGAAACTAAACTTTTTAACTAGAATTTTAACAAGAATCTTTAAATATATATAACTTTAAATACATAATAAATATAACTTTAAATATATGAAGTGAGTATATTTTTGAAAAATTTATTGCAATTGGCTCATCTTATTGATAACTACTGATAACACTTCAAAATCCAGGAGTTGATATTACGTGATTTATCAAATAGTTTAACATCCTCTGTCCTGAAAAACAGTGAAGAATGTAACACCCCAATAAAACATTTCTCAACATCTATTTAAAATGTTTGGTCTTTCGTCTAAGCCCACGACAGATTGTTCCCTCACTCAGAATTACTTCTGAAAAGCACGAAAGGACTTTTTAGAATTTGCGTGACCTAAGCAGCTGTTTAGATGGGGTGTGGTTGGTAGATGAATATGTCAGAGGCAATTTGTTTTCTTGAAGCAAGTTTAAATTTTTAAGTATTGTTGCTTTCTAAAGAATCATCTTATAAACGACAGTGTTTCAAATGTTGGAAAACAACATCATCCTTTAGAAAAAATATTCTTAAATATATTATTCATGAAGTGAATTTATTTTGACATAAAGTGTTTTGAGGATTTAAGATTTTTCTTTTGATGAAAATCTTTGTTCAATTAGATTTGTTATTCAGATTTCATTTTATACCATATTAAGAATATTTGTAATAGTTTTTTTGAAATCAATTTTAACAATTAATTGACCTCAAGTCAAAATATATAAATTTTTTTAAAGTTATTTAGATATTATATTGCATGCAAGATAACGTGATAAACATTCATTCTCTCTATCCTTCTCAAACTCACACACAAGCTCATTTTAGAATTCCATGACTTCTATTTTCAATCAATTCCTTCTCATGTAAACATATACGGCAATGAGAATGGATCGATTGGCCAGGGTAGGCTGTTGCCGTGATAATCCTTCCTCTTCAACACTGACGGACCTTGCGAAATAAGACCAAACCAACCAACCAACCAACGAATCTTCAACACTCACTTTTTTAGAACACCAGTCTATTGTTAATTCTGAAATTTTTAAAAGGTGGAAGATTCCATTCTGCCACCACTGGTACGCGGGCAGAAAGTTTGGCTCTTTATACCGTTATTTCCAGATAAGCAACCAGTCACATATGGAGTCTATCATATTTCAAGGGCAAGAAAATCAAATCTGCTCTAAATGCAAAACTGAGCAGGCTTCTCTTCAACGCATACATGGAGCATTTGGGACGCTCCAGAGAGGACATTTACTCATCTCTCCATCCGGTCCTCGAATTCCTCGGGGTCAATGATCTGATGGACCTTGTCTGACTTTATCAGACATTTGGAGGATAAGCCACAACACATTCCTTCTAACTATAGTCAATGAGCTCCAGAGGCTCAGTAGCTTCACGCCGCTTCCCGTTAAGATGAGCAAAGTGAAGCATCATTTGCCATGGGCAGTCATTGTGAGGGTGACCACATGTACTCTCCTTCACTGGGTTGCTGGAGCTCCGGGGGTTGGGGACATATACACGTTAATATGTGATGTCCAAAGTCCTTCCAATGATGTGGTGTGGATGTGGAGAGGAGAGTACCAGCTCAGGTGTGACTTCGTCACGTGACCGTGGTTCAAAATTACGAGGCTTTGGTGGTGGGCGAGTCTTCCAAACCCTTTAACCTAAAGGTACAGTCCGGGTCTCGCCTGCACCACTATGTATGTAACTATACTCAATGATATCATTCTTGTAATTTTGAGTGGTAGTCAATATCAGAAGAGAGAGAAATAGAGAATATATCATCATGCTTTATGAAAATCCACACCACAATCATTATCAATCTTAATGATGTTGAACATCTAGCAAACAAATATCATTGTCATAAGAATAGTCATATTTTCATCCTCTTAGTTATTTATTTAATTGATTTGTTATTGTTATGGTTTATTTGTGTGTAGATAAGCACATTTTCTTGTGGTAAGAAATATATGAATTCGGTTCTTTATACTGTCTCATGTTATTTAGCCTCGTGCCTGCTAAATGATTATAGAATCCTCTATCACAAGAATTTACATAATTTTTGTGAGAAATAGAAAATTTTCCATGGACTTCGTTAGTATATTTGGAGCATTTAATAAATACATCTATTTATTTTCACAGCAGTTAATACTCTATTTAATGTTTATATTTTGTTGATTTTGTTTCAATGCGATCAGTTCGTTTGTCAGACAGGAAAGCTTGTTCTTGATAAAATAAAAAATATCTTCTGTTAACTTGACTTGGAGGAATGTTTCATTACTTAAGAGTGAAAGTTATGGGTTGGTTTTCTCACGTTATTGGCAGACCAAGACTGTTAATGCTATTAAAAGTGATAAATCTTGAAGGGCAATGCTATTGGAGCTTAATCAGGAATTAACTGATAACATTATGACAAGGATCACAAGATTAAACAACAAATTAATAATAATCAATAATATTACCGATGTTTTATCCAAAATTCTCAGTAATTAGAAAAAATTGTTTTGTTGTAAATGAAACGAGTCAATTTTTAAAATGTGATAGCTTTATACATTAGTATATTTTTTGGCAAATTTAAGCTTAAGAATTAACTTCTGTTGTAAAGATACTTCCACAACAACGATTGAAGGAAACTGGCCATTATAAAATAGTCACTATATGCCTACCTATTTTTAATTGTACTTTAAAATTAATTGTTTTTTTTGATATACTCAATTAAAAATAAGTGTTTTAAATTTATTATTTGCAAAATTTTAAGAACTGATGTATTGAATTCATAATAAATATACAAATAATTCATAATACATATACAAATAATTTTTTTTACAAGTTTACGCTGTAAATATAGAACTGAAAAATATATTAAATTTCTAACAAGATTTGGCATTTTTTTAAGTGTAAATGTGAAGTATAAGATTATAGTATAAAATCCAGTAGATGTCACCACCTATCCGCAGATTAAAAGTAAATTCTCAACACTGGCTTCGATAATGTAATAAATTCACGTCATTTCTCGAACAATCGCCAGCCAGCTTTGTGGTGAACTTTGAAAATCAGATTAAAGTTTCAAAGATCAAAGCGGATCTCAAAGTCGATCTTTGTCTGCAGATTTATTTCATGGAATGTTTTATTGAAAATCAACAAAATCCATCGTCGTCTAAGAAAACAATTGCTTCTACGTAAGAATCTAATGCATAGATATCATGTAAAAAGCTATTTTGAAGTTAAGTCTATAGATTTCTTTTGGTAGTTGGAAATGGACTACGGACTTAAGAGAAGAGATCTTGTTACAAGAAGATGCCATATTGAGTATTTTTGTTATTGTTTCCGATCGTCAGTTTCATTCCTCATGTTTCTTATCTTCTTATCTTTTATCTTGGTAACCGTCCCCCTTTTCTTTTATTTGGGATCAAATATTTTGGCTAGTTCAAGTGTCTCTGATGCTCAGAAAAAGGAATTTGCAACTTAGATTTGGTGTATATATATATATATATATATATATATATATATATATATATATATATATATATATATATATATATATATATATATATATATATATGTATATATATATTAAATGTATAATATTGTATGGGAAACTGAAAATATATTTGAATGGATACATTGAAACTAATATAAATTAATATGAAAGGAATTTCAAAACTCCTTTGTATAAACTTAAAAATACATATTTAAAGCTAAAAGAAGTGAAATGAGTTATGATTTTTTTTAAAATGGGATGGGACTTGAGGCTTTCATAACATGTTTTTGCATTTAGAAAAATAATTAGCAGAATAATAGCAGAAGAATTAAATCTATTTATTTTAGGATTATTGAGCTGTGATACGCCATTTTAAGATCGTTATTTTTTTACTTCATAATAGAGGATTGCGTTTTAATCAAATATAGAAGATAATGTTGTTATGGCTTCTGATATTTAGATGACTGTAATTTTGAACAACTGTACTAATATGTTGCTGTTGCTTAGAGAAGAAGCTGTCATGTGTACTATTTTATCAGTTTAACTTAGTCAGGAATTATCATATTTACGTACACTTTAAGGTATATTTTAGAATAAAAAATTTTTCTGACAAAGACAGAATATCTGTATGCTTTCTGAGGTAATTTTTTTCATATGTATTAATAATATTTAATTTATGAATAATAACACCTTAAGTTTTTACTTACCAGCTGTAGGGCTTACACATGAAATTTACATGCATGGGACAAGTGTGGTTAAATTAAACATGTGGAATAAAATTTCACCAAATATATATTAATTTTTTTATAAATATCTTAAAAAGCTTTAGGATAGCAGTTTATACTAAATACAACAAATAGTTTTAATATAAATTAAATACTTATACAAATATTAGCTGTTGTTTTCATTTTCCGGACGCGCAAATTTCAAAGAAACATGTTTGTCTGTACATAATTGGGAAATAAACGAGCACTTTATAAAACTTACTGAATAAACTTATAGTAAATAAAAAAGGAATTTTAATTGGTATTCACACATATATTTACCTTTTATAATTAATTTTCTTTAGCAATAATGTTGATATAGTTGAAACTGTTATACATATTGTATTAATGTGATTTTTAAGTGTTTCGTTGTAAATATTCAAAAAAGTATGCATAATAATTCCTCAGTCAAATATTAGGAAATTGTCAATTTTAACTCTGAACAATGAAAACGTTTTTCACTGTTTTCTTTGATTAATATTTTATTGTTTTCTTGATTTGTTAAAAAGTAAATTAAATGGAGTAAAATCACTTGCTCAGGAGAATTTTTTAATACTTTTTTTTATTAAAATCCTTATCTTATTGAAAAGTAAATAACGAAATCGATATTGTTTTCTATTATTCTATAATTGTAAATTTCCTAATTCTTATTGAAGACAATTTATATTAAAATCTTTGCGGTGTAAATGTACTAAATTGATTACAAAAATGAAAGAAAATTTTATATTTTTGTTGCTTTTTCACTTCCGAAAATTGTTCCAACTTAAATTTTCCTTTTTCAAAAATCCTAAATCAGGATTCTGGATTTTAATTATTTGAAATCAATATTTGATGTAAGAAATGGATGGATATAAAAACAAAATTAATGATATATTTATAGTACATATGTTCTAAAATATCCTTCAAATTTTATTGACAATTCAAATTGTTTTTATAAAAGATCAACTTTACTAATGCTAAGCTATATTTTTAAAATTAGAATATTTTTGAAAACTTAAATTACAAATTTTACTTTCAAAAGAAAAATGTAAATTGCTAAAATTGTGTTGCGATTTAAAATAGTGATTTCACACCTTCTGTAAGGTATAAACATCAAATTGGGTTATTTCTAATTCTCTAATGAACAATAAAGATGTTTTACCTAAAATAAGGATAGTATATACGAATAAGATAAACAGTCGACAAGCCTTTTGCTCTTGAATATATATTTCTCATAGATTCAAGGTCCTTTTCATTCATAAATTCCGGTTTTAAATGACAAAACTCTTTATTTTTAACAAGAGTGTTCTTAAGGAAATGTCTATTTTAACAATTCAACCAAATAAACAAATATTTCCTCTAAGAATAGACACTTTCTCATGTAACGATGAATTGCAGTTAGTAATGAATGTAAAAACAAAATGACTACAAAATGTTAAGAAAGGAATATAATATATAAATATAACTAAATTAAAAGGAAAACTTTGAACTCTTTTAGCAAAAAACTTAAAGTAATTTCTTATAAAATATTTTTTTTTGTTTTGAAGTAAATTATTTTGAAATAAATTTACTAATGAACATTTTATAGTATTTAAAGAAATCTAAAAAATAAATAAAAAATAATTCTAAGAAGTCATCAAATTTAAATATAAAATAATAAATTCAAAATGATTCTAAAGAATGAACTACGCTTAATTATTACATGAGCCGTGGTATTTAGTGGTTAAGGCATCGGCCTTCCAACCAGAAGGGTTGAGTTCGATTCTCAATGCCGCCAAAGACCCACCGAGTACATGTGATATACTACGAGCTAATTAAACCTGTGGAATCGAAAGCCCTGCGGTTGGTTGTTGAGCAGTTACCACGGGTGTAATGGTCTGGAGAAAATTTCCACCCCCTCCAGATCAAAGTCAAAATTGAGTGAGTGGATCCTATAGTGGTGCATCTTAGTGCAAAGTTGTGCTTCACCTTCGTGGTGCTCTATCTAGTTAAACGAAAGACGCACCCTCATGACTTCACATAAGCGTCGGCAGAGCGAGCTTCGCTTGTCCAAGTGTCATGAGTAACAAAAAATTATTATATATAAATTATGTTTTTTCAAGACACATTTATTTCTCAACTTATAAATTCATTACTGAGATAATATTGGTTTCTAAACAATTAATTTTATTTTTATTATTATATTTTATTATAAATTTATAAAAATAAATTAAAAAAGTATCCATCTATTAAAATTTTTATTTAAATATACAAAAAAAATGTGAGCAAAAAAAAAAAAATACATAATGATGAAATTTTACAAAATTTTAAATAAATAAAAAATTTTTCTAAAAAATAATTAAGCGACCGTTAATTTAATCAATTTTTCCAGATACATTTCCTTACAAAGTCTTTAATGGATAATTTGTATTTCTAGGAATTAAATATTTCATATTTTATTACTAATTTGTAAAATGTAATAAGTTAAAAATGCAATTTATAAAATTTAAACTTTGAATATTTTTTTATCACAAAGTTTTTTGATTGAGAAATAAATAAATTTTTTACCCAAAGTATTTTTGTACGCTTATTTTCTAAAACCAGCTATTGTTGAATTTCCTATAAAGATATGCATTATTTATTCAAATTTGTATAAACTTTATGCAGGGAATTAAGTTTATATTTTCATAACAAACATTTAATCATTGATAGTTTATCTTCCCTTTCCGATATGGATTAATTAAAAGGAACTGCATTTATTTTTCCCTTAATTAAAGCGTAAGATAAATAAGAGAAAATAAATGAAAAAGAAAAATTTATGGACAAATGCAATTTTTAAAGATTTAGAAATTTGTGTTGATTAATGTTGATTATCCCAAGCTACATAATGATGCCATATGTTGAATAATTATACAATTATATTATGCCATTTCTTTAGTCAATGAGCGTTAATTATGTGAAAAACTAGTTAAATATCTTTACTTAGTGGATTAGCATTAAG
The DNA here is from genome assembly GCA_037975125.1 of Latrodectus hesperus. Classification (NCBI taxonomy): domain Eukaryota; kingdom Metazoa; phylum Arthropoda; class Arachnida; order Araneae; family Theridiidae; genus Latrodectus; species Latrodectus hesperus. Next base: position 28,341,021 of record CM075853.1, on the reverse strand, counting down.
TTTTAAAATATTTACACAGCCATTAAATTTAACATTGAAATAAAAAACTAAAACCATAAGTGATAAAATAAATTCTTAATTCTTTAAATTGGGTTGGAATTATTTTTACTGCTTAATAACGTTGCTCTATTTTCGAAAAGATTAAATTAATTCGAAATTTATTCGTACGATTTTTTTTTCTAATTTCAGACATCCCAAATAATAATTAGCTGTCATAAATTAATTTGAAAAAAAAACTAATTTCACCTCTTTCAGAATTATTCAATCACACACAAGAAAAAAAATAGAAAGTACGATAACACTAGATTTATTTTCAAAAATAATCAGGGAAAAAATCTCTTTGCTTAAACAGAAAAGCAATTACAAATAAATAATAAGACGCTTCTCCGTTTCTGTCTTAATCACGTGACAGGGATTTAGTTCGTTGTCGTAGGGATTTATTTAAAAAATGCGTCGGAAAACAGGTAATTTAGTGATAAATTAGGTTCTGTTGAAGCGGAAAACCCCAAAAGAATGGTTATGCATTCTTTAATAAACTTCTTTTATCTTCAAAACGAAATGTAGAAAATTATTCCGACGTGCCTATCATTTATAAGGAAATATGCATGTATAACTTTTGTGTATCCGGTAACGTTTTTTAGAACATCTCTTTCTATGTACACAAAAGAAAAGTTTTGTTTTGACGTATTAAAAAAGATCCATAATATATAGAAAGTGAAGTTACGCTTTGTTTAGTCAAAATAAAAAGATATTTTATGGAGAATTTTCAAAATACTTATAATAGTTAAATAAGCTATAAATTTTAACCGCAAGAAGGAGATAAGGGATTTCGAGTTTGTGCGTTTGCAAATCACTGAATTGTTTAAATTGATGTGAATATATACATTCATAATCTATCATTATATACATAAAAAAGTTTTTGTTTCGAATTTACTTGCGAAAGTACATAAAACTGGTCGAAATGTTTTAAGTTATTCTTAAATATAATTTTATTCGAGAATCATAGTTATAAAAATAAATTATATTTAAATTCGCAAAAAGTGATATACATTATATTGGGTATAATATAACATAATTTACATTCTAGCAAATTATGAATTTTTTATAGAAATTTATATTGCTGTGCTTAAAAATGATTAATTAATTCTTCCTCCTTTATGCAGAATGTTTTGTTATAAAAACAGCAATAAAAGAAAAAAAAAACATAAGTCTTTGATAACTATTTGTTTCTTCATTATAAATAGAGGTAAATATTAAAGTTTAATTCTTGAATACGGTACAAATGAGAATTTTTAAAATAGTTGTTCAGGATTATTTTTCAGACGATAAAGTATTTTTTTATTATTTAAAAAAATGTATGCAAACGATTTTTATTATAGTTTATTTTTTAAGTTTTATATTTCTTAAGAAGCAAACGCATTAGAACGATGTAAAAATATTCCTTTATTCATTTTGTTGGTTTAGATAAAGCTTTTACTAATTAGTTCACTAAAAACTTTTATTCTAACCTCAAGAGAAAAATTTATTGACGCAAATTTTTGGTAAGACATATTTATCTCTAACAATTAGTGTTTTGATATATTAATAGTCCATTTAAGATTTTATCGTTTGTAATTTTAAGGTACCTTATTATGTTGCTGTAATGGAACTTGAATTATTGTAATTACCTGTCACTGGTATTAAACTAATGCAGTTCTTTTTTTATGTAAGAACAGTACTGGAACTCTTGCAAAAGTAATAGTTAAAATCTTCATTTATACATCGATTAATGGTTTTAAAACTGAACATAAATAATTCAAATCCATGCTTATAAATTCCGAACATGAATGTTAGATAGATAATAATGTTATATTTAGGTAATGATGACGCAAAGACGATTTATTTTCGATTTCAACGATTTTCTTATCAAATCCATTGCTGTCACATTTGTTGATCATGGTCATCATGTGATTTTGATGGCAACAGATAATGAATCATTGCAGTCTACAAATATCTTTTTTTCGAGATTTTTCTTGAAAAATATATCTGATGATATCTAAAACTAGGCCATGTCTGAATTAAATGAACCGAATGGGCATTTGTGATGTAGTTTTTATGGAAATATCTATGGTTGTATTTATTTAGTAAGAAAGGAATATTCCATATTTCAAACTTTCAGAATGTATTTCATAAGAATCTCTTTTAACTTAAGAATTTTATTCATGATATTTTATATCATAATATAAAATTAAATTGTCATTTTACAAAAATATAAGTATACTTTTGGATAATACACTGTAGTATTTTAAATAATTTTATTCATTTAAATTTATAATAAGAAACTAGAACTAAGAGAATAATTTAGATTTTGAATCTTTCCTAAAAATTTTATGAATAATATTTGGAAATGATTAAAAGAAATAATTAAAAATTAATTTTATTTTAACATTTATGTAAATAGAAAATATCTGGTTTATATAAATTAAGAGATTATGCATTTTTACCGTTTATAAAATAAAAATTTGCTTTGAGCTATAAATTGAATTGTTTATTTAGAATTTATGATCCAATTCTCAAAATTAATTGCGATCCTCAATTATCTTTTTTAGCGGTGTTACCATGGAAACATTTTAATCAACTATGGATACATATTACCAACTATATATATAATTAAAACTTGTTTCAACTCAAAATTAATTATGAACAGAAGATTGGATTTTTAATTTTGTTTGTGAACAAAATTGAAAGATTTAAATTAAAAATCTGGAATGTTAGTTAAATATATTTTATTTTGAATTACATTTTCGAGAACAATAAATTTGTTTTTGATATTTTATTACAGACGCATCAAAATTAACTCTTTTATTTCTGCAACAATGGAAACAAAAAATAAATAGAATAATTTCTTTGTAAGAGTTCAATTCATATAACTTAACTTTAAATTATTTTGTGCGATTTTATGTTAGTAAGTAAAACAAACGATGTATTTTAAATAATTATTAATAAAATAATAAGTTCTTAACAATGAAAATTTTAAACAACACAAATTATTTAAATTTATGATAAATAATTTGCAAATTTAAATTTTAATATATGGCTTGAAATAGTTTTAAGTTTTGTCAGATTTAGAAATTTTATTTCCATATTGGTTCTTACATAATTTATTTTGCTGCAAGTACAGCTGGCGCGAAAGCTTGTGATTTTATGTTTGACTTCCTTAAAAAAATTTTTTTTCTGTGGAAGTTGATATATATGCTGGTTTTTGTAATTATAATAATAGTTATATTATGAAATTCTTTTTGGAAAGTTTATACTTCAGAGTCAAACTCTCAGAATTGATGTTTCTTAAATATAAAACAATAGATTTATTATATGACAATTTTTTATCATTAAGAATTCTTAAAGTATGAAAGTATGTTTAATAATTACATTTTAAAACAATAAATATTAAGTTTAATTTCATGTATTAAAATATCCTAATATCGATAATCAAATTTGAATAAAAGTATTTTCTTCTGCTAGAAATAAATTTAGAAAAAAATTATCTTAAATCGAATTCAGAAAAAATGAATTCTTTCATGTTTTACCACATAAATTTGATATCATTCATCCATATTATTTTAATTGCATTGAAATTATTTTTTATTCTAAAGTTATTATATTTTATCCATAGATATATAAATATTATATTATTAAAATTTATATAATTTTCAAATCTAATATCATTATTTAAATTAAATTTATTAATTATATTATTTACAAGAATCTAATATTAACAATAGTAGTACATTTTACTAACCTTATATGCAGTTTTTATTTATATATAATCAATGTAATTTATAATTTCAATTATGAATGTTGGGGTGAAAGTACTTAAAATTTTTTAAAACATCAATTTAGCAAATGTTTTTAAATATGAAGAATTTTGTTAAATAGTTTTTATTTTAATTGATTTCAAAAATTTCCATTACTTTTATACAATTATTTATTTGTTTATTTGTAAATGAGTATGAAAAGTTTGCTAACCTAATACTCAAGATAAATATAATTACAATTTTATGTGTTTTTTGTTTAATAGTAGTTAGATAAATGAGGATAAAATCTTTATGTCTTTGGTTTTGTTATTAAAGTGCATCATGTATAAAAAGGAAATCTAAAAATGATGAAATTATAAATTTGAAAGGTAAATTTAAAACTAAGAGTAAATCAAGTTTTCTATTATTACAATTTTCAGAAAGAAAAAAATAAAATAAAAAAATACAGTAGTATTTTTATAAATTTTGAAATTATTTTAATTTGCTCAAGTATAATATTTAAATTTATTAAGAAGGGATACATTTATGAGAAATTATGTTTATGGAAGTATTTTATAAGAAAGATTGTTATGTGGACTTAGATGTAATTAATAAAAATTTGATGAAATATCAATAATTAGAAAATAACTAATTAATAAGAAACCATTTTTTAATTCCTTATAGAAATAAAAAAGTTTTGAAAGTAAGCTTAATTTGTTCATTTTAATCACGCAATAGTTGTTTCATTTTGCACTTTTATTCCTAAGAATTTCCCAAAATATTTTAATTTTTTTGTTTTGATGTCTTATGCAATAAGGCTTTTTCTTATATAAAAATTTTTTTACATAAAAAAGCCTTTTCTTTTCTAATATATATATATATATATATATATATATATATATATATATATATATATATATATATACATATATATAAAAGGTTCCACGGTATTCATTTTCGCTGTAAGAATGTAAAGAACTTCATGTGTAGAAATGTGTTCGCATCATCAATCATCATAATAACGTCTTATGTCTTTTTATGTTAAGTATTATAACTATTGTTTTTTTATATAAATGAATATCATAAATTTTTTCTCTATTAAGAATAATGAATAATAGAAATATGTTTTATATATTTTTCTTATTAAACTCTTAATGATGTAAGATATAAAAATTACGAACATTTTTTTGTAATAATTTATGTTTATAGCAATATTAGCTAAAAATATTTTGATTAACTGTTATCAGGAAAACGTTTTCTGACTTTAGTAAAAAATAACTTTTTGTCAAAGTTAAATATTTTTCATTGTATGTTCAGTTGAATTGTAAAAGAAAAAGTGAAAAAAATGGATTAAAAGGATAAGAAAAAAAAATTATGGAGCGAAACTTACTCGATAAACTGATGACGAAGAATACCAAAACAGAGAAACGTCCCACGTTTTCCATAGTTTCCAACTCTCCAAATGAAAACACGGACCGCTAGTGAGTCTTCCCCTTCCTCTGGAGAACTGTCTCATCCCGCAAACTCTACATCCTCTTCGGAAGATCCCAGGGATGCCCGCCGCGCCCCCTCCCTTCCTTCGATTCACCTGGAGTCGAGCAAACGAGAAAAAAGAAGATTGAGGTAGATGTCGTTTGTAGAAGAAAAAAAAAGAACGAAAAAATATTCGTTTGGCCCTCTTTTTTCTACCTTGTCAGAGTCTTTATTGAGATGTTTTTGGATTGATCTCCTTTTATATTTTTTTCACCATCTTTCTCTCCATGATCATCCCTTTTTCAGCATTTTACTGAAGACCGGAAAGAAAAAAATGTATGTATAAAAGAAAAAATCAAAACTTTTTCGTTTGCTTTATTCCTTTTGACTTGGCTCGCTCTGTTGAATTGAAGTGAAGAGGTAATGCGCTGAGAAATCGTCTGAAAACTGGTGCAGTTATTTTCGTAGCCGGATGTAGAGGTATGTGCTTAAGAAAAATTAGGTCTGTTAGCGCTTCTAGGTTATTTACCGGCTACTGATGTACAAATTCTTCGCTTCTGTATCCAATAAACAAATGCGAATTAAATTCGATTGGTAATTCATATACATAAAAATGTTCCAATAAATTGAAAGGAAAAAATATAAGATTGAAATAAAATTAGTTTCTTTAAAAAATTTTCGAAAAAAACTTTTACTACAAAATAATTAAGTACAATTAAGTAAGATGATAAATAGAGAGAGATAACACATTTTTTTATTATATGCTCGCGATACCTGTTTCTGAACATACCAAGAGATTTTAAAAACATTTCAAAGAATAGCAGAAAGTTTTTTTTTCGGAAAAAAACTACAACTGAGTAATTATTAGCAAATTGGCATTAATGAAACTTGATTTTCTTATAAACAGAAATAAAAACATACATTGCTTCATTATAATATCTATAGAATATGACAAATATGCTGGTAAATTCATAATGAATAATTTACTTTTTCTCATGTTTAGTGCAATAATTTTATTACAGAACTCACTCAAATAACTGTATTATGATTTAATATTGTCAATTTGTTAAACTTTAATTAAAATTTTAAATATTTAAAATTTTAAAACTCAAGACTTATTAGTCAGTAAAAAAAGAAGTTATGAATTTACTTATAATTTTTAAAGGTTATTATAATTTAACAACTATATTCTTCATCTAATAATTATATTGTACTGATTAAATTGTCCTGTGTATTATTATAATTTTAATATCATTTTAAATGCTATCATAAAACCAAGAATATATAAACATGAAAAAATCAGAGGGAGTTATACTATTATGATTAATTATTTGTAATAATAATAAGAACTAAAATATTTTCTCAAGAAAGAATTAAATGAAGAATTATTTAATTATTTATAATGTGCAATTTTATTGATTATCGTGTAATAAATTTAAATAACTTTTTAATCATTTTCAAATGGAGAATAAAAAATATCTTTTAATTTATTTCATCTATCACTTGGTAAGAGAATGTACTTTGAATATTATTTTACCAAAACAAGTAAATAGCAGTAAGATTTGTGCAATTATGTCGACTAGAAAATTATCACACTGTATTTTCTTCCTCAGTGAAATATTGTTGATTGTCGAAAATGTGTAAAAGGTAGTTGGTATTTTTCCTTCAACTATACCTTAGTTATATTAGTTTCTAGTTGACTGAAACAGTGATAGAATTGTTATCCCAACGTGAATAATTTTAGTTAAATTTGTCTATTCAGCAAGTCGTTAATCAAACACGGAATAATAAATGCACAATAATTATACAGTAAAACATTATTTCAACAGATATTTAAGTGTTTATTTTTACAGTTACGTGAACACTTTGTCTACAAATTTTAATTCAACTGGCTTTAAATATGGAGAAAATGTTTTCTTATTAGTTAGTTGTGATTCTAATAGCATTCAAAACTCTTTCCCAGATAGTTTCTACGAGTTTCTCGGAAAATTATTTTTAATATAAATTTAATTTTATATTCAGGGGTATAACTTTAATATTACCTTTTAAAAAATGCGCTTATTAATAGAAACACCATAATATTATAATAAAAAAATCATTTATATTAAACTGGTAACATTCAGACAAATATAATGATATGTAAAAACAAATATAGGAACTAATAATAATATAAACAAAAGTTGGATAAATTACACTTAATCTTGCAATAATTATAAACGATTTCTAAATTTTGTGGCACAACAACCCATGTGAGCTATATGTCCCGATAGGTGGTCACAGCTTTATGCGAAACCCATAATGCCTAGTTCCCAAGCATGCTTGGTACTTAGTTTATCGACCCACTGAAGGGATGAAAAACTAAGTCGACCTTGCCCAGCTCGAAGATCGAACTTGTGCCTCAGCCACTGGGCTTTATAATTTAAACATTATTTCTAAATTTTAACTAAACCAAGATTTAATGATTGTATAGTTCTTTTTCAACAAACAAGTATTTTTTGTTTAATATATATTATAAAAGACATGTGAAAACTAATTAATAAATTTAACTTTTAATTGACCCTCAATTTGATTCTCTGATAAATTCTCTTTATAAACTGACTTTTACTTGAAAAATATGCAGTTTATTGCAAAAAAATTTGAATCCAGGACAACTATCCTAGATGGACAAAACTTGTGGAGGATAAGAATTGGGTTTAATGAATTATATAAACAAAATGTATTTCAGCATTCATAATAAAATGGCGAGTTGTAAAATGCGGATTTAAAGTGTGCAAAAGACAACATTTAAAACTGTTACTAACTCACATCATAAAAAATCAAATATAGGCTATCATTTCCTTCTAAAAGAGATTTTAAGAAATAATACTTTTGAAATGCATGTAATAGAATTATGGTAGTTTATAACACTTTGAAAATGGATGTGGATGTATCGTAAATATCAGAGAAACGAGTTGATCTTGGTGGTTTTTACATATGGCCGCCATTAAGTTGGTTGACGATTGAGATATTTATTTTCCTTAATGAACATCATATTAATTTAGTCTTCTAATGAATGGAATATTTGTTTTAATATTATTCTGCTGGGTATGCCATTTTGCTACTATTGAAAGCAAGTGAAAGAATATACGTATTGCAGTATCTCATCAACCGATTGTTGCACTGTCAACATAGGCTTGATAGGTACTAAGGGTGATATAAACCATTGTTCAATGTTGACAAGTGTTATGTCAATTAGTTATAATAGTTGAATTGACTGTAGCTCCTTGACACTTAAAGATTAATATTCAATAGTTATCAATAAGAAAACAAAACCGAAACTATTCACTGAACACCACACTTGTCATCGAGTAGTCCAAGTCTTTCAATAAAGACACTTCCAATCTTCAATAAAGTCACTATTCCAAACTTTGGTGATTAGGCGGTTATAAGAAACCTCGTAAAGGGCGATTTAACTTCAATTCGTTTTCGGCCGATTATCATCACACTATTCTTTCAAATATTAGAGAAACCAAAGCTGCCCGCACATTCCTCAAAATGTTAACAGAAGTTGATTGTTGAGCCACCACAGCTTCTCTTGGAATATAAGGATCCTTGCATTTTGGTACGCGTCTAGAAAGACTGCTCTTATGCATTTTATTCACACCTTCATCTAGTTTAATTTTTATGCAGAGTGCACTCGCCTACGTAGGTTTTACCAGTGATATGACTATAAGAACAACCACTGTCATTAATCGTATAATTTAATCTACCATAATGTATCCATTAGAATATCATCGACCAATCATCTTTACATTCACTTGTGTCTTCCTCAACTTTGAACTTCTGAAAATACTGAATTTTTTAAGTAGTAAAGAAACGAGTCTGTTATCTTTACCGTTTTTCTTTCTCATTTATCACATGACTAAACTGCATTTTAAATAGTTGCATATAGTATGTTATGTAACGAATATGTATTTAAGTACGTATTCTGTGCAATTATATTTATTTGACAGAAACTTTATGGAGTTAAGTTTCAATATCATTTTGTGTACTTATATAAATATTTTATATAAATGACTTAACACACAATCTAATGGCTTAATATAGTTAAAGAATCTTGAATGCTATCGTGTTTAGTGTTATAGAAACTTAATATAACATATAAATAAGGGGATTGTATATTTTGATTCATTAACGTATGTATTTTCTATCAACGTAACGAATTCTCTTACTTAGAATGTTATTTTTGGTATTCCGGTGCTCTATAAGATCGGCTTACAAATCATCTCTGTTTTAAATTACTATTTATAACTTTTTTTTTAACCAATTTCTTTATCATTTCCTTGAAAATTACAACATAAAATAAGTTTTTCACGCAATATCTTTAACTGAAACATTACAAAAATATTTTGCTAATCGTTTGAATGGGAATTTCTCGAATACATATATCTGTTGGGTAATATCCTTGACTTAAGGAAGTGCTTTTTTCGAGTTGTTTAAGGTTCGATACCACCCACAGAATGTCGTGTTGAGAGCGGTCATCAATTTCAGTTCAAAAGTTGAGACGAAAAATCCTTTATTAATGTGCTGCTGAAAGAATTATGTAAGTTGATGGGTCATTGATTAACCTGAATATTTTAACACAGTTCAAATTAGAATATGTTCAATATATTTAATTATCAGGCATAAATAATTGAAAATAATAAGAACACACAAAACTGAACATCAATTTGTCACATTTTTTTTATCAAATGATAAAAATTTGGGAATTTTTGTTCACGAAAAAATGCCAACGAAAATTGAATTCTTTTTTAATAGATACCTTGTTCTCCTTCTTTACAAATTATAAAACCATAAATACGAAAAACATACAAATAAGAAGAAACCGTTTAGTCTCAATAATCTTCATCAAATGACATTTATTATGAGTAAAAGGATCTAAAACATTTAGAAAACTCTACTTCCCCAAGATACCAATTTCATGCTTGAAATTTTACAGTGTTTCATTAACATTAATATTAATTAGAAAAATTTAAGATTAATTAAAATATTTAATTTTTTAACTTTTATCTATAACCAGACAGTTAAACAATTTGCTGCATTTTATTTTCCAACATCTCCCTATAATTCTATTCTACATATTCCTTACTTTCGAATTAATTAAGCTTATTTGAATTATGTAGCCATTATATTTACATAGCATATTTCAGTAATAATATTCCGAAGTGCTTGTTCGTATGTCACACAATTATCTTCACAATCCTGACTCTAAATTAGAACCCAATATAGAGACTCCGTGTCCAGGCGTTTGTAATTATTTCAATACACAACATGGCAGGCAGGACAACTGCAGGCTGCTGTTACAGTGTCCATGAATAAATTAATGCAACAATGGTCTTGATTACGTTCGATCGTCAGATGAACTCGAATACTTATGCATATTTTAATAACGCTGTAATGACGCTTAAAATTTTGCAACTATTAATAAAATAAGTTAAATGATTATGATAGAATTGTCATATGTAACATTTTGAGGCAGTTTGTCAAAACTAAGTTTAGTAAAGAAAGAGAACTGTTGTGCATTTAAAATATGTATGCATGTATTTAAAAGTTATATAATTAAAATATATTTGGGTAATTAAAATAAATCAAAACAATAACATTAAGAAATATAATTCTATTTTAAATTGTTTTATACAATTGCATAAATGCCTTTTATTACGGATCTTTAAACTATTTACGGGTTTCTAATGGGAATTATTACTTTTCTTAGCATATTAATATGAATATTTAATAAATTGTAATAATTTTATTATTTTACTCTAATTTTAAATTGTATTAAATTGTTAATAATGAATAACAAAAATTTATAGCCATTTTTTCTTTAACTTTATAATGAAGTATGTTTAGTGGATTTGCAATTATTATTATATTATTATTAATATATATACATATATTAATATTAATAATAATAATATATGTACATAATTATGCATACAAATTCTGAACATTTTAATACTTTCACGCATATGTAATTACACATGATTAAAATTAAAGTGTATTTAATAAAATTAAAATATAACCACAAATCTTCAGCAAATAGGTTATTACTAGCCAGTAAGTTGTACAAAAAATGTTTATTGAAATGTGAATAATATTGCTGAGAATAAAGAGTAATACATTGTTTTCTTAAAAAAAGCTGAATTAATGCATTTTCAACTGAAACAAACTAACGGAAGAGAAATTAATTTTCTTATTTTCCTTCAACTTTTTGTGTGCAATGCAGCATATATCTACTGAACAAATGATATAGAAATTAGTTAAAAATGAGTCCAAAAATGAATAATGCCCGTGGAATTCAGGTGATTTTTGAATATATATATATATATATATATATATATATATATATATATATATATATATATATATATATATATATATATATATATATATATATATATATATATATATATAAACGCAATTTATCCTTTTATCTCATTGCTCCTATCCTTGAATATAACATTTATTAATAATGTTTACTTTGAAGGAGATTAGCTCATAACATTCTTCATATTTAAAGACGTAGGATAAATCTTCCGCATATTTAATGAAGCAGGAAGATATATGCTGGGATCAATATATATAAATATATTTCCATCCAGCGTGAAAACATATTTGCTGTGGTTGTCTGTTCATTAAAATGCAAACTTCATTAATATATTTACAAAAATTTATTTGCTTTTCTATACTTTACATTTTTATATTAGCATTGTGTACCTAATTAATCATTAGAAATTAAGCAGAAGCCAGTGCGGATTAAAATTTATTAACTGTGTACATTTTTGTTTAGAGTTTCTCTATCATTAATCAAATATCACTGATCTTTATTATTAGATGGCAAGTCTTTATATGAATAAAAGACTATTTATTTAAAATCAGAGTAAAAAATGCATCAGATTTTATTTTTTATTGTATCTGGGAAGTGGAAGATCTCGTTAATTATCATTGATAAATAGACTAGGCAATGAACAGAAGTTATTCATTAAAAGCAATGTCAAGTATTATACATTAGGTAATTGTTACTCTAAAGGTTATGATTTTTTTAGATCTTTAAGTCAAATTCTGATTTTGTTTTAGGTCAATTAAAGTCAAATATTTGGATAGCGTAGAATATTAAATTGTAATCTTTAACTGTCCGAAGATCTATGCTGTTAAGCATTAACTTTAGTCCCCAGTTAACTTTGTATGTAATTTGTTAACCAGCTAATCTATGAAGAAGTTGGTGGATTTTTTTCAGAATATGTTGAAATTTACTGAAATATCCAACTCTATTTAAAGCACAAAAAGCTTACAAAAGAATACGAATATAATCCTGTTGTGGGATTTAGCAATATTTAGGCAGACTGTTTACCTATTTCCCCTCATCATAATTTGCACAAGTTGGATTGGTAAAAAGTTTACGTCATTTGAATTCCCTGAACCAATCACAAACCGTAGAATGTAGAATGTTTTTGTAGAATTCGTAGAATTAATTCGTAATTCGTACAATGTTTTTGAGAGCTATTTGTGATATCAAATTCCTTTTATGCTGGTGTGATATAGGGCCATGTGTCTAGCTCATGACCTGACTGTCTATAAAGTTGATAAATTTGTTTTGTTTAATTTGACTTAGCCCGTTAACAAGTTGACCATTTCCAAGGAGTTATACTAACCTGTTATCATTGAATGAACGGCGGATAGGAAAATCACTCTTTCTATAAATGATATTTTTGGTAAATTGAAACATTTTATAAATTAAGAGGTATTTCCTATATATATACTTATATACATATATATATATATATATATATATATATATATATATATATATATATATATATATATATATATATATATATATATATATATATATATATATATATATGTATATATATATATATATATAGAAGCCCGGTGGCTTAGTGGCAGCGTTTCACGCTCCCATGACACAGGTACGAGGTTCTAGCCTCGGGCTGGGCAAAGTTGACTCAGTCTTTCATCCCTTCTGTGGGTCGATTAACTGAGTAACAAGCATGCTTGGGAACTAAGCATTGGGGGTCTTACGTTACGCTGACCACCTAAATGGGACTTATGCTTCGCACCCCAGGGCCTTCGGTCATGAAAACAGTTATGGACACTGTAGGCCTTGGCTCACATGGGCATGTCCTGCCATGGAGTTATATATATATATATATATATATATATATATATATATATATATATATATATATATATATATATATATATATATATATATATATATATATATATATATAGCAAACTACTCAGAATGAAAGTAGCTTAAAGTAGAATAATCGAAAATAAACGTTCAAGCGTTCGAAACTTAAATTATGCAATAGAAATTCAAATATTCAGTAATACAATAGGGAGCAAAAAGAGAACAAATTATTTGTACAGAACAAATTAATCGTAGATGACATTTTGTTTTTACTTATTTAATTTATTTTTTAATATTGCTTCCAATTTTATAATTAAATTTGAATTTTTTATTGCATAATTTAAGTTTTAAAAAAAGGATTTATATATACATATATACACTAGACAATGAAAAAAGAGAACGCTTGAGTTTTTATTTATTAAAAGCTCTTTCTAGTTCAATTTTTTCTACATAGATTTCACTTTTTTATCACGTACATTACATGTCATTAGACTGCTACTATAATTAACGTGTAAGAACGCATTTCACTCTAATGAAGTAAAATAAGAACAAGGACAATATTTCATCATTTGAAAATAACTAATTGTTAGTGCCGATGGACCTCAACTTCAAAGGCAGCATATTTCACTGGGTTCTCAAAAGTAGGGGAGATTCGAAGTATCAAAGATTTTACAGAATTGGAATCGGAGCTTTTTTACTTGTTTAGATGATGTAACCGCTGCTTACGCACAGTTTTCTAAGAAAAAATCCGGCGTCGCCTCTGACGAATTCTCTGGCAAAAAAGAATTTTATTCTGCTTCAAATACCAAAAATCGTTTACCAGAGTTCTTCTTAATATATTTCAGTTTGAACCATGCTCAGAGAATAGTAGAGGATAGAAAAAATACTCGGGTTCCAGTGACAAAACCACTCGTAACTGCCTAAAATAAAAAGATGCTTTTGGATGAAGTTTGGGGAAAAAAAACATTGGGCATTTGAAGATTGGAATAGGGTAATGTAATCGGATGAATCACGCTGCACCATTTTTTGCAATGATGAATTACGTCACATTTGATGAAGAACTCTCAAAATCATGAATACTTCGCTATTTACTTGCACTCTAAAGAATCTGGTGAGAGTGTCATTGTATAAGACGTCTTCCGCTGTCACGGAAGTTTTGACCTAGTGTTCTTAGAGGGTAGCACACATCTATATGATATTTAGATATTTTGGAACATTAAGTGCACATTGCAAGGTTTCATATTTATTCTCATTGAGACGTCATGGACAATGATGTAAATATATACCGTGACAGAAATGTGTTCAAAATTAGTTCCCTTAACTCCATTCTGCTAGCACTGTCTCATCTTTCATCTAATTTACAATATTTAAAAAGCTGCAAAGCTAATGTATCGTATTCTCTCGACATAAATGCTGTCCAAAAGCATGAGCTAACTAGTACTGGTAAGAACTGTTACCTGTACGAAAATGGTACAATGTATATATATACATATATATATATATATATATATATATATATATATATATATATATATATATATATATATATATATACATATATATATATTGTATCTCCAGCTAAATTAAAATACATGCAACGTGTAATTTCGAAGTTTTGATAATAGCGTTTAAAGTTAACTCAAACAATACTTGAGGATAAATTGAAAACTTTGTAAAGTGCTTTATGTCACCATGTCTGTTGTTTGGAACTGTGTTTGCTTTAAGAATGGAATAATGCAGCTCTTTACTCACTATTAAAGTTGCATCCGTAATTGAAGATATATGTAAGTATCACATCTCTCCTTATTTCTACACACCAATAGCTCTATTTTGATTCAAAAATACTGTTTTTTCCCCCTAGCAGTGAATATCTTTTCATTTTTTCAAATACGCCACTGATCAGAAAAGGATACGAATAAAATAAGTTCCGATTCAAAGGTTTAATAATTTTGTAAGTAAATAAAAACTTTTGCACTTTTCATCACTCATTTTGTATTTAGCTATAAAGTATTTGAAACCTCTTTTCACAAAGCAAAAAACAAAATCTATCTATCTATCTATATATATATATATTATATATATATATATATATATATATATATATATATATATATATATATATATATATATATATATATATATATATATATATATATATATATATATATATATATATATATATATAATACATATATAAATTATTTTAGAATACAAAAATTCTCTTTCAAACTATAAAATTTAACTAGAAAATAACTATTTCGAAATTCTAACTATGCGATTAAATTTGCTTTTATTTAATGTAAAGCACTGATGCAATGCTGTTTTATTTGTTTAAAAAATCATTTCTCATTGTTACTCTATTCATGCACTGATAAAACTGTAAATTGTAAACAGAAACTTGAAAGGATATATGTTTGAAGATTACACTTTAGGAGTGAATTTTTGCATTAATGTTTATGTCATTTTTCAAATGTATTGATATTTGAAGGCGCTGCTATAAGAATACTCAAGAAGGATTTGCGTAAAAAAAATTATTCCGTTATGTTTACAGTAAATCTACATAAAATATAAGTGATATATTTCAATTTTAAGAACTTCTCTTCGAAGAGAATTTAGGAATATGTGTTGCTAAAATTATGCATGAAATATAAATTGATAGTGAAATAATTTTTATTTATTTATTAAAATTAAATAAAAAAATCAAACAAATGTATGATAAATATTTTTCGGAGTTGCTTCAATAAGAATATATTATATCGCATTGCTTATAAACTTCCATTCAGCTATATTTTGGAGTATGAATGTATATGAAGTATTAGATGTTTTTCAATTTGTAAACATTTGTTTGCAAATGAAACTTAGAAATAGGTTTTTGTTAAAATTATTTTTCCGAGATATGTAGGAATGAGAAGACAATTTACATTTATTTACCTTAAAATGAAAATTTGATGTATGTAAAATATAACAGTTCAATTTTTCTCTCATTTAAAAATTTCCATATTTTTAAATTTGAAAAGAAAAGGAAATCAAAATATTTGATTTTCTTATCTATCTATCTATCTATCTGTTTGTCTATATATATATTGTCTGTCTATATACTTATTAGCTGCTTGTATTTCTATGCATAAACGCGAAGCACTATATTCACAACTACTTTAAAATTATAACTAAGTACCATACATAAAGAATACCACATTTCACCCATGTAAGAACCCTATTTCTTCTAGAAAACTCAGACAACTCTTGCCGCCCAGCATGTATGGTGGTTGTGTTCCTTGTCTCTCACCGAGTGGGCTCGGGTTCGAATCTCGAATAAGGCTTGGATGCAAAAATGGGGAAGAAGTAGGACTTTCTGCCTGTAATGGATCCCCGTTTCAAAAGAAAGCAGCGCACCCGTCTTGTTTCTGTCTGGAGTCCTCGCCCTCGTCAATAAGCTCTCTCTACACCTGTTTGTAGTTGTCCGTTCTCATGTACACCAGTTAGAAACTCGTGAAAAAAAGATAACTTTGAAACACTCCAACAACATAAGAAAACTAGGGTCCAGAATAAACATGGATAAAATATGTCGCTGTCTATCTAATAATATATATCGTAACTTTAATTTTTTCCGTCTGAAAACATGGTTAGCAATTTAATGGACCATGTTTTAACTACTGAATAACTTTAATATTAGATTAAGACGTAGAATAGGTCTTAATTGAAACAAAGATATAACAACCTGTGTGAAGTAGCCTTATCTTTATAAATTTTAACTGTTTATAAAAGTAAGTGCATGATCTTCAACTTTTCATATAAATAGTTTCTATTTTATCATTATTCAGGTTAAGAGTTAAAATAATGTTAGGTCATATTAAACGAAAAGCTTATGTATGAAAAATCGTAGAAAACCATACTGAACTAAGTGAAGTAAGAAATCTCTAGAACATTTGTTTGAAATAAAATGTTGAACAAATTGTTTTTTTAAATATCAGGCAATGGAAAAGAGTATGATTTTCTGTTGCAGGTTAATGTTTATTCATGAAAATTCTCATCTTAAAATATTAATCCATTTTGTACCTGGAACCAGGGGGTACACGTACCTTCCTGAGGCTTGAGCAGCCACCAGGCGCGTCGGCAGGTGGTGGATCGCCGAATGTCCTGTAGGAATGACAGGATAGCCTTGAATATAGAATCAGAGGCCGCGAACCAGCTCCCGTAAGCCCTGGTGTTATGCGACCCGTGCCTAGGGCTAATTGGCACCGCGGTATTGGTGTCTTAACGGAGCCTCTAGTTGTCTGGCAAACTTCTTGAGTCATTTGCCTTGCCCAGTATCTCAGGCAATGCTGGGTGGACATATATTACCTGAGCTTATTAATTGTTATCTTGTGGCTGAAAAGACACAAGAAATAACAAACCTTTCTGCATTTGCAGGTGAAGCCTCTGAAGTAGACCTTGCTGAAAAAGACAAGGAAACTCAGAGGCAATCTTGTAAAGGGGCAGTAATGACTCCTTCACTTGAGGTAGAAATGACCTCCAAACCATCTTCTTCTGGTGAAAGTCAGGAAGCTATCCCTAGCATGACTGACTTTCTGACCAGATGGGACTGTTTCAGCAAGACCCTATCTGCTGGAAATGTCATACGCAAGAGGAAACGGCAGAGCATATCATTTATTAATGCGAGGCTCTTGCCCTCCCTAGATTAACTTCTTTAGGCATCATCCATACTAGAGAGTTACACCTAGACTCCATTAAAGGGTTATCGGACTTTATTAATAAAGTGGGTGACCCGAGCAACTGGAACTAGGAAACATTGGGTTTGGAGTTAATGGTACAAAATGCTGATAAAAGCAGAGGTGCCCAATGACATACAAACCCAATTCTAAGAAGAAGAGGAAGAGAAGAAGAATCCATTTTGTATAGTTTAAATTAGATGTAACTAATCGTTTTTGGCTTTCTTAAAGACTTTAGAAAGAAATTTCATGGAGATAAAAGAAATACTAGATATTTCTCTAAATTAGAATATAGAAACACTCAGAACTGCAATACAAACTCCAGTGTCACAAATATCCATATTTCTAAAGATTCTAAAATATTTTAAGATTTATTTGTTTTGTTGTTGGTTACTTTAGACGAATTTGGATAACAAGACATTAACTTTTTCAAAACACTTTACTTATCTATTTGTCTGCCTGTTTACCTACCCATATATATATATATATATATATATATATATATATATATATATATATATATATATATATATATATATATATATATATATATATATATATATATATATATATATATATATATATACGAATAATGAAATTACTTACTTATCAATCAGAAGTTATACTAACAATTAAGAATCAATAGAATGATTTTGGCAAAATTTCTTATTTAGAACAAAATCATATTTTATTTTTTCTGACGAAATTAATTTCATCTATCTTGAAAATTTTGACAGTGAGTATTATAATTTAATCGGAGCAATTAACTTCAAGTGAGTGCTGTTTTTATTTAAGATACGTAAAGTTTTGTCTGAAGCACACAGCCTATATTGTTGTTAAGAATCAAATAAAAAAAGAGTTTTTCTTTTATAAGGCGACTTTTTTTTTAAATAAGAATAGTTTTTTTACAAGCGATTCATACTTTTTTAAATTTTCAAATCATACATAATTTTTTCCCTTTCTTGAGTTCAACGTGATGTGATTTTTGTAACTATTAATTTATTTTTTACTAAACTTCTTTTGTTTAATATTCTAAAGTGTAATTTTATTTTTTTGATTCGCAGTGATGCATAAAACAATTTATTAAGTACTTAATTTCAGTGAAAAAAATATTTTGAAATGGTTTGCCGTTGCAAAGTTTAATCAAATATATAATTTTAGTAACATTTACTATAGTATAACTTATATGGCTACTATTATAAATTTTCCATTATTTTCCACTATGTATTCCTTTCTTTAGGAATTTTCGTAGATAAGGGATGATATTTTCTTCTTCTAGAGACAAAACCAGAAAAGTTCCCAATAATCCCTTGTAAGAGATTTGAATACAGGAACCGGAGAGAGAGAGAGAGAGAGAGGAAAGCAAAGTGTATTTTTCATTGCTCAATCGTGACTAAGATTGATTTGCTTGGCTTGTCACTCAATGGTTCTTGTTTGCATACCAGGGCTAATTTAATATGGATATACAACCTCAAATGGATTCCGAAGGATTAAAACATTATGTATTTCTTTTAGCTTATTCGAGAGCCCTTATAAAACATATGAATATTTTTTCGATTGTGTAAACTTTTGCTTTCTGTAAAGCTGATCTATTATAATTTATACCATGGGTTCCCACAATTTTTTTCTCGTGGACCACTTTCAAAGTTTTACTATTTTCGGTAGACCCCCTGCTGCTGCATTTCTACTGTATTCCCAAAACTCCTAAAAAATATCACCCTAAATGGGGTATTTAGTAGGAAAAAAAGTAGCACATTTTCTTGTGTCCTATTTATTAAAATAACTCTTGTGGTTATACATAATTATAAACATTTATTATTACAAACAATCAACAATTGACAAAAAAATCAACGATGAACTCTGAAATGTATATCAACAATAAAAAATAGTCATACTTTTAATGAGATGGTGCACGGCACTTTGCAAGTCTCGACATGTGGTGTACACTTGTACTATTATCTATTATTCTATTCAATTCTGTGTTTGAACTGAATCTCGAACATTTTTGAGTACCTACCTAGTGAAGGATGCTACTTGCCAATGTTGATAGGTATATTCAAAAAAGCCAAAATGTTTGTTCTTCATTATGAAAACCAGAAAATTTTTCATGGACCCCCACTTACAATTTGTGAACCCCTGTTTACTTTTCACATCTATGTGGACCCCGGTGTTTTCTTCTATGGACCCCTGGGGGTCCACCTGGACCACTTTGGGAACTTATGATCTATACTATGTTTTGCTTGGGTGGCAGAAGTAAATATTTTCGAAAATCCTTCTTATTTGAAAACTTAAATTTTCTTGCTTCTTAATGTAAAAATGAAAGGGAATTTATGCTCTATTTTGCATGTATCATGAAGGTAGACTTGGCATGAAATAAATAGCTATGTAATCAATTGATATAAATAAAATTATCCTCACACATATACGAATGGTAGAGTTATCTGAATCTGAGCAAAATTATGTTGATTTACAATTGAAAATGATGATGCGGCGTAGATAATGCTAATATAACTAGTCCCTTATCAGAAATTGTATTTGTTATAAATGTATCCACCATTATATTATTTGAAATTCTAAGATTTGTTGAAATGTTTCTTATAGATTAGCATATTCGTAAATTCCTAATTTGAAGTTTTGCTGTACAAACTACATATAAATATAACTAGTATGCTAGAGTCACATTAATAAACTTATAGGATGTGTATTCTTTTCAGTATGTTAATAAGCCTCGATAGGATATATATGCTCGTCTTGATATTATGTATAAGAACCAGTGGTTATCCATAATCCCACACATACCACATAACTTGGTAAATGTGATAAATTATTGAAAATACATAACTTTCACTGGTAAGTTTATAAAATTTACATCTCGTAACGGAGAATGTCATAAATTCCGGTTATTTTGTTGAGAAATATCTTAATTCGAAAAAAACAAATATTTTCAAGAATTAATAAATATTTCGTTCTTGAAAGTTTGAGGAACATCATGATAAGTTAGAAAAAACTTATTTAATTGTAATATTTTTGATAAAAAAAATTTTTCAGTTTAAAAATCTAAATAACAACAGCTCTTTTTTCATTCATTTCAGTGGATATTTTAGGACAGATATAAGATAAAACAGTATACCTTATTTAAAAGAATCTGTCGTAAAAATATATTGAAAAATGCAAAATGATTAAAATTGTTGAAAGTAAAACCAACTTGTTATTTGAACTAAAATCACAATAACAAAAGAACAATGCTATTTTACTGAAATAACAAGGGGCGTCCCCAGGTGATGGATAGGGGAATGCTTCCAAAGGATTATCCTTTGAGTGGTAGAAGAGAAATCAAATACCTTCATTGGGCCAACGAGCAGAAGTTCAACCTCCTCGGAGGCAGTGGAAATCATTTTTCCATGGGAGAACATCATAGACGCCGATGAGCCCAGTACTGATGTCTGTACTGGACGAGAAGTATGCTACGAGGACAATGACGGAAATAACTTCAAAGTCACACTTGACGATGTGAATGTCATTGCAAGATGCCCTCTAAGAGAAAAATCATTAAAAAAGACTCAGAAGTTTTTCAAATAAACGTAATTGGAGACCTTATAAAACTATCACTCACCTTAGAATTGGTCACCATCGAGATATGAAGATCCAAAGGAATGTCAACCGAACCTACTGTGTCTGTATTAATTGCGATAATATTCCACTAACATCAAGACACATTTTTGACTGCCCCGTTATTTTAAGATCTTTGGCTCAGCTTGGGAAATTCCCCTTGCTCGACATAGAAAAGAGTTTATGCTCCGAAAACATCAGGGAGATAGCCAGCTGTGTTCTGCACACTCATGGTCATATTTAATTCTTACTATGGACACGACACTAAGCAACCAACCAACCAAAAGAAATCGTTATAAGTCTAATAGTCTTTAAAGAGATGAAGTCGAAATGCAGGCTACAGTTGTAACCAGATAATAATTTCAAATTTATATTTGAATAATAAGATTGACGAAATTCATAAAGCTGCATGCTCTAAAAAAGCAAACGTGCAGAAGAGAGAAGTTTAATATCATTTAGTTGATATTTTTTCCATATTTGAGGCCCGCAGTATATATAAAAGATACCCACTGAAACAACTTAAAATACAAAAGGGCCACTTTTATTTAAATTTTTTAATTGAAATATATATTATTGTAAGTTTTATTCTAATTCAAGATTTTCATTAATTGTTATAAATGAAATGTTTAATAATACTTGAAAATACCCATATTTTTTCGAATTAAAAATATCATTATTCAAAAAAAATAATAATGGGAAAATATTGGGAATTTATTATGGTCTTCATTAGAAATTAGGGAAGTTTATTAAGTGACAGTTAAATTTGATAAATGTTCAGTAATTTATTACATTTACCACAAGTTTAGCGGTGATTATGAATAATCATCGATTATTATACATAATACCAATGAATAATCACCGATTATTATACATAATACCGATTAATCACTTTTTAATCGTAACACTTATACAAGACATAGAATATTAAGCATCTTTTTAAAATTAGAGAAAAGCAATTTCAAATTCAATATTGTACTGTGCAGATTCACAAATTTTAATTTACCTATTTCTGTATTTTTATTGATTAATTTAACTAATGGAAGATTTCTAATTTTAAATTTTAGTGAACAGAGAAATCTTGTCACTGCACAATTATGCAAAACTGCCAATGCTGTTAGTTTATCTTTATTATTTAGTTTTTAAGATTTTAAATATATGTAAAACATTTATAAGCGATGATAATTAAAAAAATTATAGTTTTCTTTCGAAATATTTCAACGATTCTTTTTATAAAATAATTTTAATATTTGTTTTCGTTTGAAATTAAAAAATATTGATTATTATTTTCATATATAAACTGGTCTCATGAATATAAAAAAATTATGCCAATTCTGGAAAAAAAATTGTTAGCGTATAAACGTAAAAAAAGCATTAAATTTTTTTAATGTTGGGAAAATATATCGAAAATTGGCAAAATAAGAATCAAAATTAAGTGGTAAATAATTTTTAAAATTATATTCCTATCAATTATACATTCATTGGTAACGTGATAATTTAATCACTTTCACTATAATTTAATAACTGTAAAAGAATCTAGAATATTATTAATTAATTGCCAAAATCTGTTTGAGTTGAAAATTGTTGAATATTAATTGTTTTATTTTTTGGATACTTTTGTTGAAAATTGTTGAATATTATATTGTTTTATTTTTACTATACTTTTGTTTGGGAATTATCTTATTTTGCAAATATTAGAAATTATTGGCTACTTTAAGATACCTTGATAATCTTGAAAATTAACAAGTTTTATGTTGGCTATTTTAAAAAATTGTTATATTCTCATCAAATAAATTAATTTGTTATCACATTAATGCATTAATTATCACATTAATGTTTTAATGCATTTGTTAATTAATTATGCACATTAATGAAAATTTTTTAACTGATTTGATGAAACTGTTGCTCCAAGTCATGACTATTATATTCATTAAATGAATATAGTAAATTTTTCTGAATGAAGTATTATTTCATTTGAGCAGATATGCCTACTTCAAAAATGAACTTATAAGGAAAAAAGAGAAGAGTTAAAATCATGCAATTCTATTAGAAAATAAGAAAAATCTTTAATAGCTAGAGAACATGAAAATGTAAGTAGAAAAGGCTTCGATTTCCTATTAAATGCATAACAGTTTAAAATAACAATTTTAAATTAAAATATAAATTTTTTGTAAAATCACGATTATCACAAGTTTTTTTTAAATTTTGCCGTAGTAGATGAATGAAATTGTACCAATTTGCTTATTATCATCAAGTTGTTATTAAATTAATAAGATATAGTAAAACTGTAGTAGCACTCTTTTGTTCCTCTATTTATTTGTATTTATCTATCCCTTTATCTATCGAATTACTTCATAACTTATCCATGAATACATCGATTCTCATATATATAAAAAAGTTAAATAACGATGATATTTAAAACAAGATTTATTACGAAGGAAATATATCTTTGATGATAAGATGTTTTGAAATGTTGCCTTAAAAGTGTGCCTATAATTATTTACTCATGAATAAAAAAATACTTGAATCTGATTTTTTCAATTAAACAAACGTTAAATGATAATGTCAATCTCTGGCGTATGACAAGGATGATTTCTGTACTATTTATCCCGGTCTAAAATAACTGCAAAGTTCAAAACTAGAAATCTGAAGTCACTCCAGTACGAGGCAAATGTAGCTCCCCCTCATCGTGGCAAGTTTGTGTTCCTGGGAGAAGTGAATGATGTACTTAAGGAGTAACAACCCTTAAGGTGAGAAGTACACTCCATCATTCCCAGCTGATTCTAACAGGCATGGAGACAATACAGACTTCTACATTATAGTGTTCCAGTTCTCTGAAGACAGAAGCTGCTTTTTACTCCTTAGAACATGTTCTCTCACATATTCTGGAGAAAGCAAGATATTTCCTCTTTGGCCTAAATGCCGACAAGAACAGCCATCACCTCAGCATATCTTGGACTGGATTGAGAAAATATCCACAACTGTCCACTCCTTGTATCGGACTTCATTAACATCAACGGTTTCATTGATATGATGATTCATTGATGAGATGGGAGATTAGAAATAACAACAAATGTGACATTCTGTGAGTTTCAAATTCAGTTCAAAATTGAAATGTTGTTTTTTTCTCATCTCCTTGGTTGCAGGAAAACTTACATCAAGACTACTGAAAGTTTCAGAAATCTTCTCCTGCTCATCCAATGGTAACAAGGTGAGCAGCACTATAGCTGGTAGGAAACAAGAGCTAGGGGACGAAATATTTTTCTAAGTATGAGATTTCATTCATTTCAAAGTATCAAAGTTGATTAGGTTAGTGGCGGTGGCCATCTGGATAATCTATTAACCACTACTAATGGAGTAATACAAGGGAGCTGTAATCAAATTTAAGAGAAAAAGCATCAGCTCCTCAAAATGGAAATAAAACTTTTAAAAAAAAAAAAAACTCTTAGACAATAATGTGATGACTAGGCCATGTTTATTTCTTAATGATTGAAGCAAAGTTATCTTAAGCTAGTTGATCTTACTTTAAATTTAATGCCTAAATTGATTTTATGATGGATAAAAGTTGCCTTGAAGTTGAAAGCGAAGAGGATTTTTATGTTACTTTAATTAATATTTATAAAACATATAAGCTTTCTTACTTATCGATATACCTGTATCTATTTATCTGTTTATATGTTTATAAATACCTATAAACAGTTATATATTTCAGATTATACAACTAGTTTTGCATTATATAAAAAATATAAGTACGCTTATATATATATATATATATATATATATATATATATATATATATATATATATATATATATATATATATATATATATATATATATATGTCGCAACTTTCCGCTCTCCCTGAATCAAGATCTTATGTTTAGTAGATTATTAAATTTTATTTTGAAACGTTGTTACTGCAGAAAATTTAATTTCATGCAGATTAACAATAGGAACAGTAAAAGGTTCCGTAAATGTCTTTATATTAGCGGAAGTGAATCCTCTACTTGTTCAACCGAAAATTAAATTTACTTTTTCAAGAACACAGTTATTATAATGATTACTTAGAAGAAAAAATTAAAAAAAACTTTTTTTCTTGGGTTTAGGGATATTTCAAAGTAGTAATTTTGAAAGAGAAAATCTTTGGAACAAAGAATTAAATCTTTCGTTACAGGTGTAAAATTTTCCAAATTAAATTCTTCATTGCAGTTGTTTTAATATTTTTAGTGGTTATAATGACATTTATTTATGAATATAAGAGCACATCCCATTTTTATATTCTCACTTAGAATTGATCATAAAAATTATTAAATGAAAGTTAAATGAAATATAAAAAAACTTATATATGAAATGTAAGTTTATATTTCATTTAAAATTAACTTTTCAATTTGTAATATTTATTTTATTATTTATTATTGATTATTATTTTTACGAATAAATATTTTAATCTCCAAATTATATTATATAATACTTGTTTAAAAAATTTGAAGATGAATGCAATTCTATTTGATACTTTATATGTATGAAAACATTCATTATTTCTACTTTTTTATTGATAATATTGTTCTTTTTTTGATTTCTGCTGCAATCCAATACAAGCTTCAACCATTTTACAAATATCAATGGTGCATTGTAGAATAATTATAATTTCAAGAGAAAATATCTTAAAATCATAAAGGTAGATTTATTTGAATGTGGATAAAACATGTCTATATTCCATTGAAGGCAGTAGTTTTGCGATAGTTGACGGTAATTAAAAGTTTACACGGACACTAACCCTACTAGCAATTCAACACTGGGGTGGTGATTGGGTTAACGACATTAACCGATGGAAACTCAGCGGCCCTTGTGCGGCAATAGTGCATGGAACAGTTCACTATTTGTCACCTCGGCCGTAGATCGGCAGCGGTATCCCCGCCCTTTCAGTTGAAGTGCACAGTGTGATGAGTTTATGGTATATGGCCCGGTGAGTTTTTAAAGATTCGATGAGAAGGGAGTGAGTGCAGCGGTGATATTATGCCATGCGATATTGTATTCTACTCGTGTACTAATGCTGTTTTCTGGCTTAAATATCAAAAATACACTATTGTTATATATAATTTAATGATAGTGTATTTTTGATAATAAGTCAGACAACATTAACGAAAACTTATTTTAAATATGCATATATTTGTAAGTTTTTTATAGATAAAAATACTTGTGGTGGAAGACTTTTTTTATAATACTAATAAATTCAAAGTATAACAAAAAATTCATATAGTATACTTATGTATGTGAAATCAATATTAATGTGTTTTATCGATCATGTAATATTTTTCTACTCTCGGACATTTCACGTATTTCAAGATTTTATTGAAGAACACAAAATTAACATTCAATAATTTCAGTTTTAGAGATCTGCTTTTATTTTTTTACTAATAGAAAAATTCCAATAAATTTAATAATTTTTAGAAATAATTTTCGATTTTAGAAAAAATAAATTAGCAGATTGTTAATTATGAATTTTTCAAATGTTTTCTCAAATTTTACAATAGAAATGTAATAGAAAAAATGTTATTATTGCTTTTATAAGATATATATTTTAACAATTCCTCATAAATTCAGTTTTAAAAACTAAAATCATACACAATTCATTTAGTTCCAATATATTTGTTACAATAGGTATATATAACCAGAACATTTCTAAACTAGATACTCTGATAGATTTAAATAAAACATTGATTCTATTTTAATATAGAACACAGACAACTTTGATTCTATGGTCTTAGTTTAATTAATTTTTAATATTGTTTTTTAGAATAAATTTATATTAACAGCAGAAAAATTGACCTAAATAAGAATATTCTAGAAATTTTTCAAAAGCAATATTTGCAGAGCTAAGGTTAATAAAAAGTTACAAATTTTGGTAACAAATCTATTATTGTAATAAGATTTAATATTCAGTTTCATTCTCAGATAAAGTGTTCCTATTTCACTGAATTTTTTATTTTAATATTTGTTAAAATATTTACTTCAATATTTATGAACTTAATCAACGGCGACAAGATCAGCAACTCAATCCTGCTTAAATTAAAACTCATTTCACTTAATCATGATGTTCACTTGCAATGGATACCTTCACATGTGAATCCCCACGGGAATGAAATGGCCGATAATCTTGCTAAGGAGGGTTGCAGGATTTCAAATACTCCCTCTCCCACACTTACTTTTCTGGAGTTATACTCCCGGGAAAAATCAAATATCTCGGAGGAGTGGAAAACAACTCCCACCCATAATTGGTACAAGGGATCAAAACCGGGTTTGTCCGTTGACCTCCCGTGTGACAGACGTACCTGGACTGTTCTCTCAAGACTTGCTAGCGGTCATATTAAGTGCCTCACTTTCAACGAGGGCAGGAAAACTTTCGTCACCTGCACCAAGTGCCAAAATCATCAGGCTTCTCCTGAGCATCTTTTGGATTGCATGGGTCTCTCTAGGGAGGATCTCTTTAGCAATCCTCTTTTAGTCTTCGACTTCCTTACAGTCAACGAACTCGTGGATCCAGTCTGACTCCGTTAAACATGGAGGATAAGCAACAACAACGACAACAACTTAATCACAAAAACAAAATGATAACAAAAGACAAAGCTTTATTATTTTTATTACATATTATGAGCACTAGATTGGGCTTTTTCCAAAGCTTTTTTTTAATGGTTTCCCATCTCTGTCAGCAGTATGCATCAACCATTTCTTTATATATTGCTGTACATCAATATCTGTGAAATGGCTGTCATGGTGGCGAGTAGAAGCTACAAATAAACAAATTTTGCTCACATAAATGTTAAATAATTAACATCAGAAACAAAGTAAGGTCAACATTTCAAACATTTTTATAATTGATATTATTAACATCATATTGTTTCTGTTATAAAAAAATTTCAAACATTATATGGAGATGTTACAAAAATTAAATTTTAAGTTGTCAAAATATTAAAATTAAGATTTAAACTTAAAGAAAATATACATAAACAATCCATAAATGAAAAATAGAAAATAACAAATTTTCCTAATTTTAAGTTACAAATACAATATAAACTGAAATTACATACATTAAACCTAGGATAATAAAAATATGTTTATAATTAATATTATGACAGAAACATATGAAATATTGTGTCCTTATGATTTGTTAAAGTGACTATGATTCTGAAATATTTTGATTAAATTGAATTAGTAAACATTTTTACATTTGAATTTAATGATGTTTTCATATTTCACTACATAACTTTTATAGATGGTAGTGTGGCCGAGCGGTCTAAGGCGCTTGTTTTAGGCACAAGTCTCGTTTTAGGCGTAGGTTCGTATCCTTCCGCTGCTATTAAATTTTTCAGACTACTACCTTAGGTTCTAACATAGGACAAGATGCTTCAGGTCTCCGGATCAACAGAAGCTGTCAAATTTTCCCCTTTACCATGATCATGAGTGAACTTTCTTTGTTAGATAACAATACACAAAATGATTTCTCGAAGATATGGATCCTTACAGACAGTCGATCCTCGATCCAGCACCTTTTCAATTGGCAATCCATCGGCGACAGTACTAGTAGAAGTATTCTACTTTTTGTTGAAAAGCCTTTCAGTTCAACACCCAATCCACCTCCAGTGGGTCCCCTCGCATGTTGGTCTGCCTGGGAATGAAGTAGCTGACGATCTTGCAAAGGATGCCACCAGTAATCCTAATGGCACTAACACCATCAGAGATCTCTTCCATTACTAAACAACTTACTTCTAAAACCTGGGCTGACCCTCCTGCTCATTCTTGGTACTTTCAAAGATACCCTTGAGCCGCCACAACATTTAAGGGCTCCAGAGTACATCAGACGACACTGTCTTGACTTTCTACTGGCCACTTGAAGTGTATGATCTTTGAGGATGGTAAAAGAAAATACCCATCATGCCCCAAGTGCGACAATGCTCCGTTTTGCCCGCAATATATCTTGAAGTGCTTGGGGTTTTCTCGTGAAGAGGCAGTGAAAAGTCTACATTTGCTTTTTGACTTTTTAGCTATCTCTCATGGATCTGATCTAGTTTCACTAGACCAGATGGGGATTAGTCCCACCACCATCACCACCACTTTTAAAATTTATTTGTGCAAGTAGTTAACCTTAGAAAGTTTAAAAACAAAATGCTAAACTGTTATCAAATTTATAACATTCTGAATGGTGGAAAAGGGATGCTTTACATTTCTAATCTTCCAGTTATAATGCTTTCACAAATCATTTGTCATTAGTTCCATTAGGATTTATAATATCACTAGAACTTGTGCCACCTTTATTAGTCAAAATCGTCAGAGCTGAAAATAATAACAAAATATTAGAAATATTAAATTCAATTGAAGCTTTAGTTCCCTAATCCTATTAAACATGTTAATGGTTATTTATATGTCAACTAAATATTTTTATATAGGACTTTAATGTTTTTAAACTTTGTTTTTTTGTTATTTAACTGATTTAAGTTATTTTGAAATTTAAATTAATTAGGAAAAAAATCCAAAAAAGATTAAAACCAAATCAGGTTTCTTGAATTATTTCTTTAGAAAACATATGATACAATAAAAATTTATTTTAAACATAGTTTTCCTTGCAAAAACTAGATCAACACACATTTCTTCAACATCTTCATATTTGAAGCATAAATTTGCATATTGTATATACATTAACACTAAAATGGGTTGATTATTTTGGTTTGATGTAATAATATTTGTATATTAAGTAATAATATTTGTATATAAGTGAGTTATACGTCAATGCAAAGTTTTCTTAACTAATATTTATATTTCATACATATATTTATTTAATAAAACAAGATGTTTTTGATTTTGCTTACAATATGTTTTTGGTTTTGTTAAATGGGTTAAGGTTAATTTAAGATTTGAATTTATGATTTAAATTGAATTCTGTGAGTTTCTAAAAAATTCCAATCCATGAATTAGTGAACTAAGGATTATAAAGTTATGTATTTAATTTCATCACTCACAGCTTACTCAGCTTGTTTTATAGTTTATATTTTCAAGAAGAAATGAACAATAGAAATGAAACGTTCAATATGATAGAGAATGTTATAGTAGTTATATTAATAGAGATTGTACTATATTTTTCAAATTCGTAAATATAGGTTTATAAAAGGAATTATGTGTTTGAACAAACTTATATAGTACAAAAATTATCTGGTTAAAATTCATATTCTTTTAAAAAATGCGAAAAAATTAGGCTTCAAAACTTGCAATTTAATATTTATAGAATTATTAGGAAACACACTCTTTCTCTTTTAATTTTTAAGTACATATATATTGAATATAAAGTAATTGATAAAAAGTTGCTATGATTCTATTTTAATTTTACAGTTAACTGTATATTTTTATAAGAAAAATGAATGTATTACCTAGGTTACATATTAGTGACATGTTTTTATCTTCTTTTTTCGTTAATTGTCTTTGAATTTCTAACCCTGATCAAGTTAAATGAGGTCGCATTGGTCTGTGTAAGAGAAGCCTCATTAGATTTTGGTTGCCTAACTAGTGTGATGTAGATAAGAGAATGCCAGCTCAGTTATCAGCTCCATCGTAAGACCGTATTTCAAAATTATGATGAGAATGGTTGCTTTCAATAGTTTTTGAATAGGATGAAACAGGTAGCTTGAAATGAATTGATTGCAGACGAGCATGCAAATAAATATCATATGACGTTTATTTGATGGGATCGACTCTTGAGCTGGCACTCTCTTCTCCACGCCTCATCAGAGTGGTGACTTTGGTCCCTACGGAACTTTTAAAGAATAGAATTGCTAATAAGTTGACGATCTTTGGTTGAGTCGGCTACCTCAAGGTTACTTCTTCATCTTCTTAAAAGTACTGTCTTCCTATGGAGCCTAAAGCTTATTATAAAATGTATATTAAGATTATTTTTCAAAAAGAATTTAAAAAATTGCAGATTTTGAATGTTTTATTGTAACGATTTGACCGAAAGCCAATGTGAGCCTATTTAATTTTATAAACTTAATTGGCTCTTTGAATTGACATTTATAATATTGTATGACTTAAAACCTTACAATTTGACATTGTTTTAGATACAACGTATAACTTGCATGAATCAAATTTAACATACAATTTGTTCCAACCTATACGCGGATTTATTATATTAATGATTGGTTTTTTTGTTCATTATTCCTAGTAATATTTTCAACTTTTCTTAATTATTACAATTCAATTTTTCTTAATTATTACAGGGCTTGGGATAAATATACTAAACATAAATTATTCAGCAACTTTTCTCTCCGCTCATAAGTCACAGTCGTTATCCCTGGTGATATCAGATTTATTGTAATATAGAGTAGTTTCTTATTGATATATGATCATCCATCATGAAGAATTGAACTCAACGGGTTCGGTGTAGAATCGGGTACAACTTGGTTTGGTGATGTATTTTGGCGATGAACTTTAATTTCTAGTAATCCTGGTAACCCTATTTATGTATAGCATTTTTGTAGCGGTCATCTTGTTAGAGTCACATCTTGGTATCTATCTTAGAGTAAAAAAATCGTCAAAGAATCAAGAGGTAACCGATTATAAACTTTTACCAACTCACCTTTATTTAAATGTCACAACATATCTAATTAAGTTCCAAAGTAAGTTTAAATGTCTCTAAATGAGATTAGCTTTAAGCTGAATAAGATTCAACCTAATTTTGTACTTTGACAAATCTGCTTTTTACATTCATATTTGCATGTTGCCTCTTAGAGTTTTCCACTTTCTCGACACAATAATAGGACCGATTATAAAAAAACCCAACTCGGAATGTTAAAAAAAAATCACGCAGTTATTATGTATTTTGGTTATTGTGGCAAATATCACAAATATGGTGCACTGTTACATGCTGGTAATATAATATTCTTTCTAATGGAAAGTTATAGAACGAATATACTGTTGAAAAGCAGAAAATAGGCATTTTGTTTCTTATTTTTACTTTTTTTTATTGGTAGTGAGTGATGAAAACTTTCCGAGTTTTCTTCTTTGTACAAATGAATCTCTTTTAATAAATTTCTTCTAATGGCCAAGAAAATTTATCATTTTATGCTGTGAATATTTACCAAAATCTCAATTCACAAGCGTTAAAAATTTCAGAAATTAGGCATTAATTTACATAAATATCAAGTATTGTTTAAATATATTAATGAAAGAAATATTACCATTATTGGATACAAATTATTTACTCAGTCCATTTTAAATTTCACTTGCAAAATTAAGGAATAGAAATATCGATTAGGAATTATATACAACTAAGGACACCTTTTAAAATATAAAATGCAACTAAAGTATATTATAACGTTTTGTAGATATAATATTTTACATAACATTATTAACGAGTAAAGTTTTAAAGTAGTTACTATTTTATAGATTTTTTAATCGTATATAATATTTTATACATCCTTATTAATGAGTAAAATTTTTGTTTAAAATGAGTTTTGAGAATAATAAATAATATTGAAACGAAAGTACGTTAGAAGGAACATTCTCTTTAACTTTTATCTTAATATTTTAGAACATTTTCTTTAATATATTATTCTAACATGGAGAGTAACATTTAGTTTATGTCTTAAAATTAATTGTAAAATGTAAAGTTTAACCACAACTCTCTCTTTGTACTAATATTTAAAATAAGACCATACATTTTTTAAGAACTTTGAAAAAGAAATTTTTTTCCTCAAGATATAACTTAAAAAATAAATTTATATAAATTAGAAGCAGCCATCTGGAGCGAAACTATTCTTAAATTTAATCTTTTTACATTTTTTGAAGACTTAGTATGTCAGAAACGCTGAGCTTTTAAGTTGTGTGTTTCTATAATATTTTATTCCAGCTTATAAAAAAGGGAAATTTATTTCTATTACACGACCTTAAGCACTTTCTTAATTCTTAGTTTCTAAAGAAAAAGGGAGGTGAAATATTTCTGGAAATATTTCTACCAGATGGCAGTTTCCGCGGTGCTTTAGATGAGAGCAATTTTAAGTAAAGGGCACGTGCACACAAAGAAACTGATCTTGTTATAAAATCATTTGACAATAATGCTTCTAAGGCATTAGTTTTAAATGTGGATTTTTAAAGATGAATATCAGGTGTTTGAAATTTGATGGTAAAATATTTCCATATGTGATTTGTAAGATTTTTTTATTAGTGATATTTAAAGTTAGTTTCCAATAAAATTATCAAAAATAACCTTGAATTAACCAAACATATTTATTTTTAAAAAATTATGCACAATTTTTTTATACAAGGTAAAATTTATATTTCGTTATTTTTAAATTAACTTTATGAAAGATATTATTATATGTTTGTATAATATTTTTATTTATGTGTAAAATATTTAAATTTTCACCCCATTATCTAATAAAAAATAATGCAATAAATATATAAAAAATCAATAGATCATAAATACTTTCGTTTTAAATTCTGACTCAATTTATCCAATTTATCAATAATACAAATTGATATATCGTGAATATATTTTCATTTTAAATTCTGGCTCAGTTTATCCAATGTATTTTCTGTGCTTTCTCTCACATGTGTGAGACTTTTTCCTAATTTAATTCATTTAATATTTTTAGCTTATTATTTTTAAGTTTAATACATAAATGTAGTTATTATCTATTCAAGAATTTCAATTATTTATTGCATATAATTTTAATTCAGATGCAAAGTTGGGCAATGAATCATACTCTCATCTTTATGAATATTGAATAGAATTATGTATTATTTTGATCTAATTAATTATCAATTACAACCTATGCTTAAAATCTTTAATGCGTTGCATTTACAGAGAAAATGTACATTAAAATAATTAGAATTCTTAAATATTTTCAGTTTTCCGTATTAATCGATTATATTTACGAATACGTACATGTATGTATTTACTATTATATGAATATTTATATTCGTAACCATTGCAAATATTTTGATGCTGTTTAATATTAAATAATGAAAAGATTTGTATACTTTATCCTAATGAATTTATATTAAACAGAAAACAAGCATACATATTTTTTTTTAATTATTACTAAATGAAATTATTTAATATTGTCTCATTCTGCATTTTTCCTTTTTATTACATATTATTTAAAGAAAGAACACAGATTAAAATAATTAATATTTTCTCCAAATTCATATTTTTAGAATCATAAAAATTTAATACATTTATATAACACTTTTAGTTTAATAATTTTATAAATAAAATGAAATAAATATTAAAAATGTATTTAAAATTATTTATAATGAGTTCCATTATAAATATTTTAGTTTGTTTTTCCCTTAAATTACGGAATGAATTATACTTTTTAACTGAATATCTACTCATGTATTCTATAACAAAAATATACACGAACAGAATGGGTTGAGAGATCAAATAAACAGCTAGAGATGCAAACAACGTTTAAAAATTATGACAATGATCAAATGAACAATATGAGTCAGGCATACAACGAACAAATGATAGAAAAATCTGGTAGCCTACTAGTTAGGCCGATGGCCTAACCATTAAGCTACCCAATACGACAGGGTTTGATTCCCAATGACGCTAAAGATGTACCGAGTACATGCGATAAGCGTATTCATTAAATCTGTGGAATTGAAAGTCCTGTGGTCTATCAATGAGCAGTTACCATGGGTGTAATAGCCTGCAGAGAATTTCCTCAACCTTCAGATCAGTGTCAAAATTGACGGAGTGGATCTTCTGGTGTTGCCATCTATCGGAGGAATCTTAGAGCAAAGTCGTGCTTTCATCTTCGTGGTGTTCTGGTTAAATGAAAAACGCACCCTCCTGACTTGAATTCGCATAGTCCACGGCATAGCGAGCTTGGTTTGTCCAAGTGTTATAAGTAACAACAACATAGACAAAGCTGTTGCATCTTGTATGAACTGCTGTGCCTTTTTTGTTTGACCAAGAAAGATAACATTTATTATTGACAGCTTGAACTAACGTCACTGGAATACGCCGTTAAGGCAAGTAAGATATTTTTTATCATGAACCTCTGGCTGACTCGTTGGATGAACTCATTAAAATATGTTCGAATTTTAGTCGAGGTAATAAGCATTTGTCTGATGTTAGATATAGGTGAGTCACTAATCATAGTAATTGTCTTAGTCATAGAGAAGGTAAGATCATCTCCTTAGGTTCGTCTGAATGTTCTTGAAATACAAAGGTATGTAACTATCATACAATGGGTAGAGTAACAAAATGTGTGCCATCTTCAACTCTTTTCAAATTCAATATTTCCTCGTTCGATGGACTTCAGTAATATGAAATTATGCAATCAAGAAGCAGTCTTAAGTCTTGTTGAAAAGTACATAATTATTACGGTATGTTCTTTTCAACAAGATTTAAGACTGCCTTAAAACTGATATCAGAGATCATAGTTAGTACCTTCTAAAGTTGTGTTAATCGAAGTAAGCTTAATATCCAAGTTGAGAATTACCTAGAAATTTATGTTAATGAAGAGGTTGACTGATTTTATAGCTGGTGATACTGTAAATACGCATTATCTACCTAGTTAGAATTTGTATTTCAGTCGGTTGACACTAAGTCATATACTGATTATTTGTCTTAACTTTGCTAATATTTTCAAATAACTTGAAAAATAACATGATATTTTAGAGAAAATCAAAACTTTAATATCACAGTTAAAAAATAATGTAATATTTATTTAAATTACCATCACCAAGAGCTCAAATATAATAATCCTGCTTGCTTAAGAAAGAGCTTATCAACTTAACTGTGGCAAAAAAACCAACTCTTAATGCAACTTGTGCATTTAGTTTTAAACAAGAGCGACATTTAATTTTAATAGCAGTGTCATTCTAAATGAGTCAATTATCACTTATAGTTAGCTTAAAATTAATGATAAAATCTTTAAGTGTAAAAAATCTTGCTCTCAATGAACACAATTTTGGAAACATTTCTTTTTAATTTATTTGATATTGATGATTTCAAAGTCATTTTTATAAAGAATTTATATTCTTCTAAAATGAGAATTTTCGGTTTCGATGTTACTGAAAAATGAATCTTAAAGCTTTTATATCAGTAATTAAGTATCCTTGTAAGTTAAGAACCTAGACTTCCAACTATTGTTTTGCATTCTTATTAAGGATTATTTCATTTCAAACAATTTTTTTTTAAAAAGGGAAGAAAATTAAAGTTAAAAAAATGTGATATTTAATTTTTGAGGCTCGTCGTGTAGAAGGCTCTAATTTATTAATGTTACTTATTTATTAAAATCAAGTATTATTCCTGATTTTTCTTGTACAAAAGTTTGAATTTCGTCATTTTTATAAAATGTCCATGAAAAAATATAATTTGCTGAGCCTTTCCATATCACTGAAATAGTTTTCTAAAATTAAATAAGTCTTGATTTTAAGTTGAAGTAAATCAAGCACACTTTTAAATTGATTCAAGTTAATTTTTATTTAAATTTATAACTATTGTTGACAATGATAATGGTTAATAATCTGCGCATATTTTAAGCTTTTCAAAGTTTTTATCATTCAGCACTGCAAAAATTGTACCTTAGCAAATTAATAAGCTTAAAAATATATTTTATAATAGTCTTTTTAACTATTTAGTATCAATTAGAT
This sequence comes from Latrodectus hesperus, assembly GCA_037975125.1. Lineage (NCBI taxonomy): Eukaryota > Metazoa > Arthropoda > Arachnida > Araneae > Theridiidae > Latrodectus > Latrodectus hesperus. The sequence goes on along the minus strand of CM075853.1, from coordinate 28,303,606 downwards.
GTGCTGGTAGTTCAATGGATAGTTCTCCTGCTTTTGTTTGAACAACTCATCGGTTCACTTTTCATTTATAGCATGTGTGTCTTAATAGATGAAAAAAGAATTTAAGTTATAGGTTTTTGTCAAATTGACTTTCATACGAAAAAATTAACTGTAGAACCAAATTAACCAAAGCAAGGACAATTAACTTGTATGCACAAAAGGATTTTAATAGGTATACATAAAAATAAACTATATTTCATACAAAAATATTTATTAGGTGATCAATGTGCAAATGCATGTGCAGAACAATATAAACAGTAAGTTTTTTACATTTGTGGAAGCATATCGAGTAACCAACATTTACCTTGCTGAAAAAACTTTCTAGCAAGGTAATTACTTTAAAAATTCTTACCATGTCATATTTTTTCTTTACATACTAAGGAATTTTCAGTTTTTTCATTGCCAGCGAATTAAAGAATTGTTTTTTGTATGTTATTAGTGAAATATGGGTTTTCAGTTTAAAAATGTTAACAATATTAAATTATATATTGTATCATTTCTTTGTTTAAACAGTGTTGTGTTAGTTTTGATATAAATGATAAAATGAATATCCTAAAAATTAAATATTGTATTGAAAAATTCTGTTTCTAATATTTGATTTTTTAGTAATATATAAATTTTTAATAAAATAGAAATTGGGAATGTTTTTCACATAAATATTTATATAAGTTTTTCTCATTCAGAAAAAGAAAAATCGTCATTTGTTCTTACAATTTTTATTAAATTGAAAAATATTGAAAATGGTTGTGAATAGGGACCATTTTACAAATGCTGGTTCTATTGAAAAAGGGTATCAGTGAAGTTAAATCATATTATCAAAAATATGGAATTTAGAAGATTTATTATAATTATACTCTCTGTAACTCAATATATTTTTTATAACTCTATACTGTCATTTACTTAATTATTAGTTATTTTTTATAATTATACTGTTGATTTACTATAACTATATTAAAACTCAATGTATTTTGATGAAATAAAACATTTTTATTTCTTTATTCGATATCTGAGTAATAGCTTGTGTATGACTCTGATATTGGTATATGCTAAAATCAAAAACAATTTGTGAATTGTGTGAATTCGTAAATAATTTTTGGTAATACACAATAAATTTTGTTGCCTATTGTAGTTACTAATGCAATCGAGAAATTTCTTATTTTAATTGTTCACGTCATGATTGTAAATTAATAAAAAATTATTAGAAGATTTAACGGTCTGAAGCTATGGGCAAAATTTTTCATGAATATTATGCAAATGCTACGTATGCATTAATGTCACTATATAATTTTTTTAAGTATTGAAAAAGAATTACTAAGTCAAAATGTATACGTTAGATTTTTAAAAACTCGTAACATATTTTACTATGTACATATAAATGGGATTTAAATGATTACTAATTTACTTTTTACAACTTACATAATCTCGTTAAATAATGTTTTATTTGTGCAGTTCTAGGATTACATTGTAAAAATGTATGATAATTTAACTAATACCTGCTGTATAATGTGACCTCTGATTCATTGCAGAACAATCTCCCTGTGGATTGTTATAAAGATTATTCTATACAAACCGTCATTTTTTCTTTCAGATATGTTAAAATTGTAAAAAGCAAATATTTTACATCCTGCTACTGTATATTGGATATAATTTCCCGGAGAAAAGGTTAAAGTAATATGTGAAAACTATTAGTGCAATTTTGTGTAAACCCATTTTTCTCCGTAATAACAACGCAGATAACGAGAAATCAGTCTGCATGATTCATATGCATGTTATTTTAAATTTAGAAACTAGGTTTATAATACAGAAAAGACTGGAATATAAAAATGAAAAATTTCATTTTTTGATATTTTTTCACCATGAGAATTGTATAAAGCGAGGGGAACCAATTTTTATTGTGCATTGCTGATACACAGAAGGTAGAAATCACTTATATTCAGATTCATTTTCATAGCATGGAAATGATTTCCATACAACATTATCTGTAGATTTGTAGACGAGATGAATCTCTCTTTATATATATATATATATATATATATATATATATATATATATATATATCCATGCATCTTCTAACACAACTACACAACTCTTAAACTGGTTAAAACATTTCCTTGTTAAGATGATTTAAAAAACCTATTGAAAGAAACTGAATACTACTAAATATGAAATCCTGAAAAAATTTCTTCTGTTTAAAAACACTATGAATGCTAAAAACTGTTAAAAATTGAATGTTAAATATTGTAAAAAGCCATAAATGTTAAATATTGATAAATGGGGAAATAAGTATATTTTTGGGTGTATTTGAAATGTAATTTGAGGTGTTAGATAACTTAATTATGAATAATTAAGTCATCCGTCAGCCAAAATTGTTATTAAAATCAACTGGAAAAAATTAAATCAAAAATATTTGTTTTGTAAAAAATATTTCAACAGTATTTTCTATTATTTTTAAACTTTATGGTTAATTTAAAGTTAATTTGAATTAATTAATTAATGCAATTTAATGTATTTTGATTAAATGCAACATTTTAATATTTTCTCATTAGCTCACCACCAGATGTCCTGACCGCTGTCTGTAAAACCTATGTTAGACCAATCTTAGATTATGGCGGTGAACTGCTGCCCAGTGCCTCTGCCAGTTGTTGTGACAGAATTGACAAAGTCCAAAATAAAGCCCTGAGACTTATTACTTCTGCTGCTGGTTCTACGCCCATCACACTCATCACTGCATTAGAGATTCAAACTGGTCTTGAACCTCTGTGGGATCGTAGAGAAAGGCAGCTACTAGAACAGTTTGAAAAGTATAGAAAACTTCCTGTCCAGCACTGGAAAAACCTTACTCCAGCAGAAAATAGGCTAAACACTCATCAGTCTTTCTTCAAGAAAGCAGAAGACCTTATCACTAAATATAACCTAAGTCATCTTCCTTGCCAACCTTTTTTTTTAGTGAGATATTCCCACCAAATTATAGAATCCCAACTATAACTCTCTATTGGCACCCTACAAAGAAAAAATGACACTATCACTGAATCTCTTCAAGCCTATGCTCTTTAAACTATTGCGAATAGATTTCCAAGAAATAAATGGCTCCATATATATACTGATGGTTCCTCCCTGGAGGACTGTACCTTGGTGCAGGTTGGTACTGTGAAAATTTATTTGAGGGTTCATGCCCTGTTGGTATGAATGCCATAAATTTCGAGGCTAAGATCGAGGCAATTAAACAGGCTATTTTCCAACTTTTGACCTGCAATACTTCTCTCAATCATGCAGTCTTCCTTGTCGACTGACAGGCAGCCATCCTTTAACTCTGCTTCATCCAAGCTTGTCAATCAAAACGTGAAGAACAAACAGAAATACAAATAGAGAAACTTATTTATGATGGATGGATTCTTTTCTTTCAGTGAATTCCCAGCCATTGCAATATACCTGACAATGAGAGAATGGATCGACTGGCAAAGCAGGGATGCTTGCTGTCACAGGCCTCTTTGTCCCTCTCCAATCGAATTTCACCTGAAATTACCAAAACAACAAATGCCTTTGTAAAAAAATGCCAGAAAGAAGAGGCTACAGAAAAAGTATAGTCTAAACTGATACACTCTCCTATTCCTATGGACCTCCCACGACAAATTTTTAGTGTAAATTTTAGAATTCAGAGTGGATCATGACTACCTTCGAGATTATCTTTGTCGTATTGGCATTTTTAACTCCCCTGACTACCCCCTGTGTTTCATAGGAGAGGCAATGACATTTTAGTCATTTGACCATTTGCCCATCTCTGGACAAAGTTAATTCTCTTATGCTTGACAATTATCATATGAAGGCTACTTTGTATTCGGTTGCTAGAAGGAAAATGGCCGATGCGGCCAATGTTTGAATTAGGAAAAAAATATTTTCTCATTAGATATCTCAAGTATGGATGTTTCCTCATCTAAGGAATAAAAAAGAATTCACGCGTAGTTTATTACATTAAACATTGAGGATGGTATACACATTTGAATATAATGTAGAATAATGGTGTTTTTATAAAAATAGGAACTGAATTCTCAAAAGAAGTTATTTTAAAACTTAAAAAAAGAATATTTTATTTGTTTATATCAACACGAGTATTCAAAGAAGAGAAAAACGTAAAAATCCAACGAGAAGCAACATTCTTTTGCTTCATATTTTTTACTGTTCACGCCCAAATAACGAAATTTTATGAAAAGTATTCTTGATCATAAGAACCACAATGCATTAAGTTATTTTTGGTATTTTGCGTTCTATGTAGAGGCATCCCACGAGGTAACACATTCCTTAGATTTTAAAATATTATAAATAACTTATGTTGGTAATGTTTTATTTTTTAAATATTTGATACATATTCTATTCTTTTTCTCATATAATTGACAGAATCTGCTTGAATTTTACAGTTAATGAACTTAGTTTTGTAAGCTTTGGTCCTATTTTAGTGGTGGTTCCTATATCCGTGGATTTGATAATATTCATGATTCATCAAGAGGCTTTTATTTGATGCCTACTGCATTCTTTGCTTCTTGATTCAAGAATACATTCAGGAATATTAGATAGTGAGAAATTTGAAAATCAAGCTTGCTGCTTTTTTGTCAATTGTATACTTCCTATTAAGAGTAATTTTAGAAAAGCTTTATCAAAGACAAAGTTTACCATCAAGAGGGAAATTTAATCCTTTTAAGTTCTATTAGTGAACTCTGGATGCCTTGCAATATGCCACTTATGATTGTATAATAATAACCTGCCAGTTGGTCAATATACCATTTCGAAACAGCCTGTCAACAACTATGTTTAATAGGGTACTTCGAAAGAATGGAAAACGGTTTTATCTGCTACATACTGTAAACATTTACGGAAAAATTCTTTAAATGACTTTTCCAAATAGGAAAATCTCAACAATTTCATTTTTAACTATCTTTTAGTAATTTTTATGTCGTTGATGTATATTCTATATAAATTACACGGTTGACAAATTTCTTAAATGAAACAATTAAAGTCTGAACGCCGTTATGTTTGCATATTAAACATAAACACAGTCGTAAGAATAATTAAAAAGTTCGTATTTTAGAAGGGAGAAAATTCATTCTAAAATTAAAATTTTTTGTAAATGGCAATAATTATAATTTTTTTTAGTAAATAATACTTCTGTCCATTGAACATAGCCTAAATTATTTTTTATTATAGTTAAAATGTTTTATTTCCTGTATAGATAAATGCTTCATCAAACGTAATGAGAGAAAATCTTAACCGCTGATTTAAGCGCTTATAATATTTGTGAAAGTTTAACTTCATAATAGATAGTCATGTATTACAAAAATCCCAAAAGCTCACAATGCTTTAATAATAGTCGTACACGCATAAATGAGACACACTATCTTGTTATTTGTTTAATACTTACTTGCATCAGATTTGAATATTTTACATTGATGATCACTAATGAACAATATGCCCAAAAACTTTGTATATTGATATCACCTTGTAGATAACCAGTACTATGTCTGGTGAAAATTGTTGTTAGTCGATTTGAATATAAATTATGTTGTGTCTTCTGGAAAGATATTCATAGACAGTAAGCTATATTTACATGTTTTATAAAAATGAACCCGAATGACTTTTACAAAAATTTAGTGTAAAAGATGTGCATGTCGATGAATAAAATCTGTCTGATTCATAAGCTCGAAAGGGGGTTTATCCAATTCGAAGAGTGCAGTCCTTTTTTACATATGTTTTAACAAATATAACATCTTAACATATGATCTCTATGGTTTACATACATGGGAATGCTGTGAACCATTTATATATTTAAAGATTATTCTGAATTTGCTTTAATAGATTACAGAATGAATTCTTTCAAGTATTATTAGTTTTTGATTAAAACACAAATATTAAGTTTTATCTATTTTTAAAATACCAATAGCAATATTTCATTATTTTATATTTTATATCATATCTAAGAGTTAAAATATTAAAACACTTTTTTATTATAGAAAAGGGAAGCTGTATATAGCTATTTATGAAATACGACTATTTTAGTTATATGATCTTACAAGATATACTTTTTCTAGTATATTACTATGCAATTTTTAATATCGCTTGAATTAAAAAATTATTTGTGTATGTTTATCCACATTTTCGTATAAAATAAGACATTATTAAGACAAAAAAAAAAAAACAATTTATTTATGAATCAAATGAATAAGATATTCAAATTCTCAAGTATTCATTTTAAAGCTTAATATTTCTTTATAAATGTATCATATTTATTTCAAGTATTAAATAGTTTTCATATAAATCGCTATTCATTAATCAAGATATTATGTTATAAGATAAGGATATACTTATATTTAATATCACTTCATAAAACTACTCAATCAATATTTTTTTACTGTACTTACTAAAAAGATAAGAAAATGATTTCAAAATTTAGTATAAATAAGCAAGAGAAAAATGTATACTTAAAACTAATAAGAGTTTTTTTTATACATCTCTTTGTAAAATTTATATTTTAAAAATATAATTCTCTTCCTTGATTTATCAAACTTTACTTACATATCTATAAATTATATATATATAAATGTTTGATGTGCCCAGTTTCCCTTTTTGGCTTGGTTATTTGTATATGTTTAAGAATAAAAATGCTTCACCTTAGGCCTGCTTTATCACTTCATAAACATTATAAATTTGAAGGTCAATTGGTGCATTTAGTTGGGTGACACACAAGCTGCCTAAATCGTCATACAATAAATTATTGACATTATATATAAATGTTTCTTAACTACACTTCTTTCTAGTCTTTCCAATATAAATGAATTTATAGAATGAGACTTCATAAACTATACTAATAAATATAAATTATTCAATAACGGAATACTAATATTCAAAGAGCGTTATTTATATACGATGCAGAAAACTATTGGAACTCATTTTGATATGTTGTTTATTGTTAATAAATAATCTGTATTGGCAAATATTTGATATAAATATTAAAGAGAAATATTTATATTATTAGAATTAAATGGTATATTCATCTTTTTATTATCAGGCACAATTAAATACTTTGATCCGACGAAAATGGTTTTTACTTATATAACAATCCATCTCCCATTCCCAAATGTTGTTGGTATTGAATTTTTATTCGGCGCAAAATGATAATGCTTGCTGTGTTTCGTTCCCTCACGATTAGTAACGAATATATCTGAAAATGTGTCATATCTCAAAGACAATAGAAGCTTGGGAGTTTCGTATTTTACTTTTTTTTGTAATTTTTATAAACGAGTTAGAGGATATAAAATACGTCGGAATATATTGGTTTTTCATTTCGCTTCGTGTAGGGGATTACTTAAAATTGCAGAATATTTTAGCAAGAATTTGACAAAAGTTATTAAATATTATACTTAATAATTGAATGTAGAATAAAAAATAAGTAAATGTAATGTTTGTTAATAAGTAAACGAGTAAGGAGCACCTATTTTGCTTATAAATAATATGAAACAAAGGCAAAATCATGATTTTTTACTTTAAGTGGTTACAAGATCTATATGAAGAGAATTAAGTGTTAAATCAAAAATATTTTTATTACAACTTTTTCTCATAGTAACATCTGTATTCTTCGACAAATTTGTGTAACAAAATTAACAGTTTATTCGCGGAATTAGTAAACTTATGCAAAAAAATATGTTGAATCTTTTCATTAAAGAAAATAATAAAAATGATACTAGGATTCTGTGGATTTCTATTTTGCCCTAGTCAACAATATGATGGTAAAAAATAAGTATAAAATAATTAAGAAAAATAATATAAAGTATATAATTGGCAATTTCTCAAGACGTATTTAAAAATATCATGTTATAGAAGTTAAAAACATCCGTAGGGTTATGTACACATGTTGTTTACTGACTGTAGTTAAACTAAAACAAATTGCTTATGGAAATATTTTATTGCTTCTTATTCCAACCCTTTCAAATGTTTGTGGAATTATTTATCACATATAAAATATGCAAATACTTAAAAATTTGAACTCAATAATTTTTCAGCAAATAAGGTTACTGTATTTTAATTTTTGTAGCAAAGTAGCATTTTGAAATATGTTCTAGTTTAGTTACATTTACTGAGAGCTTTTTATAAATTTCATATATTTGTTCTTATTTAATTCTTTGAGATATTCCAATTTTATTTTAATTTGTCACTCTTCTGCCATTTTATTCATACGATGCTAATTAGACCGAAAATTATTGTCTTCGAAAGAAATCCAAATCACTAAACTTGATCATACTCCCATATGGGAATGCAACTCATGCAATTTTGATCCATAAAACAATACCATTGACTATTTAGCCGCCAAATTTGTCTAGATATAATCCAATGTGTATTTCGAAGTTTAAGTTACACTATATATGTACTGGCAAAATTATCTTGTTTATTGGAAGAGTAACACTGGTTACTGGAATCGTTTGATTGGTCAAAGAGGGGAATAAAATTAAAAATTCTATTTTTTAATAGAATTTATATCAAATATTTTAGTTGACAGTTAAAATAGTTAAGAGTTATATTTAATCAGTTGAATATTTGTAGCTTTGTCCAATCATTTATATTTTGTTAACAGTAATGAGACAATAAACTAATGATAATAATAGTAAGCATTTTTTAAAATTTGGTATAATCCATAATATATGAGAAAATAAAATTCATCAATTTAAATATCAAATTCTTCTTTACTGTGACATTAAATTATTTTGAGGTAATTTAGTTGTTAAATTTCAATAATTTCTGTCAAATCTGTGAAATTAATTAGAAACTTAAAAGTTTCTAAAATGTGATAATATTTTTGTCCGAGGTAATAATAATCTTTTTATAAATTTTAAAGCATTCAATTGAAAATATATAAAAGAACAAACTGGGAATAAACGAGGTTAAACTACATAAAAATGGACATAAAATAGTTTGAAGATATAATTAATATTATCAGATTAGTATTTATTTGAACATGAATTTTATTTAAGAATTATAAGCATTAAAATCAATTTGATGGGTTATTTTCTTTTAATTATAAATTGTTTTTTACTATTTGTTTAAGTCTCATTCCTATTTTATATCCAGTTTACATTTTAATAATTATTCAACGATTTTAACATTTATTTTATTATTCTTTAACCCAGATAGATTTTATTTTAACATTTTTCGAAGTTTCTGCTTATGATTTACAGCTATGGTGTTTGAATGAAGGAAAAGATTCAATTTGTCGCAAATTACGCCGCTAATTCAAAAACATCATTTACCTTTAGAGCAGTATTTTAGAATACATGGATTTCCTATTTTAGAATGCCACTGTTATAACTTTCTGATATAAAAGGGATGCATAAGCGAAGGAACAAAGATAATAATGTGGTCTGTAAGTCAATATACCAACTTCGAAGCTCTTCTCACTTGTTGATTTAAGCAGATCTTCTAAGTGTATTTACCGTTGACGAGGGAAAGGAAATGTTAGCTGTAAATATTCCCCATCATCCCAAGAAAGCAGACGACATTAAGATAGAGGAAACTCCAATAATCTCATGTCACGTGGTATCGATTCCAGATTTCTATACACTTCTATCTGACACTTTGGCAGCACTCTTATGGATCTAATTGGTTACAGAAAACTTCAAGAGAGAAATGTTTCGAATTCTTGCTCTGTTATCTAGGGATCTTCATTAAAGAAATTCACAAGCGAACATTTATTATGTAATTTTTAGAAAATGTTGAAGCAATTTTTACAAAGGTTAACTATTTTTCATGCTATCGTGTCAAATTTTATATATTTTGTCTAATTTCATATATTCCTCTATTTTGATAAACTTTTTTCCACTTCAATAGTTTCCCTAAATTTTTGATTTTTAAATAATGTACTGCATAGAATATTGTAGATTGCAATTTGCTTCATTAAAAAATAATGATATCTAAAAGTATATGTCCCAATACTATTTTAAAAATTGATTCGACAGGAAATTTTAATAATTGATTCTACAAGCAACTATGATTAAACAATAAAACTAAGTTTAGTATTTTCTAAAGCACATTCTCTTACAGTTAAATTCAGTTTCAGACAAAAATGTAATTAATTAGAAAATACTATTTTTAGTATTATTCTATATATATAAATAACGGAAAAAATACTGAAACTTCAGTTACTTTATTACTTTATTAAAAACATAATTTTAATTTGTATTTGTTACTTTATTAAAAGTAAATTTTGATGTTATGTTTTTGAAAAAAATAACATAAATTTATACAATAAAAGTGCCAAAGATCTTAACTGTATACTTATTTTATAATGATACACCAAAAGAATTAAAAGGCTTAAATATATATGTTCTCAAACTTTTAACTGATTTGGAAAAAAGTTAATGCTATAGAAACTTATTTTCGTAAAATAATTTTGCAACAACATGAGTAATTTTATGAATTTAATGTTATCTTTCACAATATTCAAAGCGATGTTTACATTTCGAATTTTTAAATGCTAAGTAAATTCACATAAATGAGAAATTCCAGAAATATTCCTCATTCCTTTTGGGAAAAGTTCATTACACAACGAACCATTCTGTTGATTCATTGTTCTATTTTGGAATGCATCAGTACCAATTTCAGAAGATGAAAGAGATAGACAAACCTTTCCTGAAGAGAGAGCGAAAGAGGCAATACGCTAAGCTGTAAGTCAATATAACAAGTTCAAAGTTTCTCCGCGGACTTGTTGATTCAAGCATCAGATCCAATAAGTATATTTACCAATGAACCGTAGAAAGAGAAGCCTTACCGTATAGATTCTATTTCGTTCCTTAGAAAGTACACCTCATTAAAGTAGTGGGGAAGCTTGCATAATCCCTCGCTAGGTGGCATTTGTTCTGAATTCCTATTCAGTTTTATTTCATATTGTAAGTAATGGTAAGGTTAAGTGAAAAAATAAGATTTGCCTAATAATTTGTTTCCTTACAGAGAGTAATTCAAACACATAAACTTAATAATAAATGAAGGCACATATCACGAAACTATTACAAATGTAATATGATTTTAAACAATATATTTTTGAAAATATTTTGTGACATATACTTTATATCATTAAATAATTTTTATAGGAATGTAAATTGAGAGCATAATTATAAAAATTTAATATTATTATTATTAGTTGCTGAACTAATCAATAATATTGCATGTTATACTGTATAAATTACTAATCTTTTATTTTAATACTCATTTAACGTTTTGAATATTTTGAGTTGAAGTCCTTGTTTCAAAATATTAAAAGTAAAATCTTAAAATATTTATTTTACCAAATTGAAATATAATAAAGATTGTAAATAAAAATATTCATGAAATATTTGTTTAATTGGTTGGTATATGATTAACTTTTCATTCCATTTATTATGAACTTTTGACAAATACATTAAATAATGGTAATGTTAACAAATACTGATGTAAATACTTCTATCATTATCATTAATATTTCCTCATGAATGTAGGTTGTAAAATATGATTAAAAAATTGGAAATATGATGTTATATAACTGAGGTCACAAAAAAGAGAAATTGAATCTTAAAACTATTCGAAATATTGAAATGTGATGCACATGTTTTAACACACATACGCAATTCATTTTCATGTGTAAAACTTCTGAGATATTCTTTCTAGTTTTTTATGCATTAATCTTAAAATTGAGATGCATTTTGAATGTTTAACGTAATTTTATCTATTGGACTATATAAATAATGATGTGTAGAAAGACTACCGTTAAAATTACATTATTGGATTAAACTTTCAATGAGAGGGTGTTTGGGTTTCACGAAGTATAATATTCTATCAATATAAATACAAATTAATATTCCTCTAAATGAAGATTATAATCAAAAATGTGCTGTCATTAGACCAAATGATCCTTCGGGGCCCATGGCCATGCAATAACTTCTATTTCAATGCGTCACTTAGTAGAAATGAGGGAGTGAGGAACTAAAACATCTTCACAGTTAAATCGTTGAAGTTAGAGCTTTGAAAACTAGAAAAAACCAGTGAAATTTATGAAACATCTTCAAACTTCAGTAAATGGTTCAAAAGTGTTAATATCTTAAAATATATTCATACGAAAAGTCAATTTCAATATATGTCGGAAAAAATCATCAGAAATAAATTAGATATAAAAAATAAAATAATAGAGACTTCCCCAAATAGCAACAATTTAAATTGTGTCAAGGTTTTGTGTATGCAAAAGAAGTAAAATCAGCTTATCATTATTTCACACGTTTAAGTATAACAACTTTATTCTTTAAAAATTTTTAATATTCATTTGTAGAAGTAAAAATGTATTACAGTTTTACTTTCTATGTTTTTCAATATGATGGTGAATATTCTATCGTGTGTGTGTGTGTGTAATCACGGATTCTGAGAAATAATTTTAAAGTTACTCAAAATTTGGTGATTAGTGAAAATTTAGCTAAGTTTGAAAATTACAGGATCAAAGTATTTTATTTATCATTTAAGAGAATATCAAATCATGATATACACATACCAATATATATGGTTACCAATATATCATGATATACTATAGAAGTTAAAGGTAAAAGAATTGTATATTATACTCCTCCATATATATGTAAACGCTTATACTGTAAAGTTCCGTATCAGATACGGGAACTGGTGATTTTATAGGCTATTAGTCATAAAATAGAATGTAATATTTTATAATTTAGGCAGCTAAAAATATATAGTGTTAATTTACATTCCTTTAATTTGCAATCCTATCGTAACCAACAAATCTAGATCGACGCTTATAACAGTTTTAGTGTTGTGTATACCAGCGGTCACTAAACAGTTTGACTTAACTGGTCAGTAAATTCCTAATTTAAATCCCGCAGACCACTAATAAGGATATTTCAACAGTTAAATATATTTGTAAAAATATTGTTATCTAAGAACACATAAAATAAACCTAGTTAACAAAATGAAAGTATTAATTTTAATCAAATTATGAAAGCTTTATTAATAAATCATAATATAATAAACAAAGTTTTTATAAAAGTAAGTAAAGACAAGACTTAAAAGTGATTTAATAAAATCAAACTTTTAGCATTTTACATTCCTAGTGTAATGGATGTTCCTGCTTACTTGAAACAAGAGCCCAATAAATGTCTTAAAATCTCAATAAAATATAAATATTATCGCAACAAATAGCAAACAAAAGAGAATATGCACAAGGTTAACATTTATGATCATATCTTTCTTAAATAACACCAATTAAGAAAAAATTTTCTTAATAAACCAATTAATATATTGACTACGTTTTTATATTGAACTCAATACTTCCGTAAGCCCAGCTTTAAATGCTTCAACTGATATACATTTGCGACACATTAGAGTACGAAACGAGACGAGACAAAACACATAGAGCTAAAACAGTGCAGAAACAGCAGTACGGCTAATTTACTATGGCACCATTCTGTGAAGAAGCATTTGATAAATTTGTACGTACACTCACTTCCAAGGCTTAAGCACAGAAAGAAAAATGCTAATTTCCGGAAGCCAATCAGAATTGAAGAGATACAAATCGCTGCAGAGGTAGGTGGATATATGCAAATATGTTAGGTAACAGCCAATCGCGCTTTCATGTCAAGAAATATGCAAAAAGGGCAGTGTTATGCTTTATGAAGGGTTAAAAAAGTATATTGTAAGTGCTGATAGGAGGCGTTTAAAACTTTCGAACAATTTGTTTTTAAAACATAGGTGTTTCTATGACTTCCAGAAGACGAATGGAAGATTCTGAGTGCTGTGGAGCGCATTGAAGTAGGACAGTCGATCTCAGATGTTGCTCTTTTCTTTGGCGTTCATTATTCTGTAATTTCACGTTTATGGAAACAATTCCAAACCACACAGACAGTTGTCCTAAGTCCCATAGCTGGTCTTCCAAGGGTTACAAACACCGCGGAAGATCGATATATTGCGATTTTAGCCAAGCGGAATCGCAAAACGTCCTCCACACGTGTGACATCTATGGTTACAGTGTTCATTGGTAAGGTCATATCTGCAGCTACTGAACGCTGAAGATTACATATGTGTGGACTATACGCCCGGGTATCTCGAGTTTGTATTTGTCTATTAGTCCATTCAAGAGGGGTCACGATTAAAGTGATGCCAGGAATATGTCAATTGGACTGCGTCTGACTGGGGCAATGTCATATTTACTGATTAGTTAAGAGTAAGATGACAAACGTATAAGGATATGGCGTGAATAAGGAACACGCAATCAACTCCAAAACATCACAGGGCATCACGCATTCCGAGGCGAAAGCATTATGGTGTGGGCAGGGATTTCATTAGGATACCGCACCGACCTGCACAGCCTTAAACGTGGTTATGTGACGGCTGTCCGGTATTGAGATAAAGTCCTAGAACCCATTGTTAGATTGTAAGCTGCAGCTGTTGGCCCTACTTTTGTTTTAATGGACGATAACGCACATCCCCATACAGCTAACATCATGGATGACTACCTGGAGAGTGAAGGGATTATTGCATATTCACCCGACCTTAATCTCATTGAAAATCTTTGGGATGCTCTCGGTTGTGCTGTATCTTCACGTTTCCCATCTTCAGCCCTTCTCATTGAGCTGGAAACTGCTCTACAAGAAGAATGGCCATTGCTTAGTTCTGCGGTGGTTGACTACCTAATTGAAAGCATGGTCACAACGTGTAAACTTTGTATACTGAGGGGGGATCATATACCCCATTAATGCGCTTTTTCATTTTTGCTGTTTATTTTCATTTACACATAATTCTGTTTAAATCTTCAGTATGTCATTATCTGATAACTTTATAAAATTAAACATTGTTTTCATTTCTGTAAATAATTATTGATTTTATTTTATGCATAAATTTATGTGTTACTTTCCTGCCAATTTTTGTGTCAATCAAAGCTGTATTTGTTCATTTTTTTGCATTTTACATTTTCGTGCTTAATTTTTGGAAGTGTATTATTATGAATTGAATTATGTTTCAATGTGTGTGCATTTTAAAACTTAACGTGATGAGTAATATTGCTCCACAATTTTGGAGGGACCAGTGAAATTTTTTCGTTGATGACGGACCACCACTTTGGTGACCACTGTTCTATACAATAAATATAAAAATTTTGGTCACAGATTGCAGATGATTTCTCAATCACTCTTGAATTCTATCTTTACTATAAACCTCATTTCGTTTGTTTCATTGCTTTTTTATAATTTTATTTTTTATGTCATTTATTTTACATAAAATTATAGTTTCTACGACTGATTTTATGTTTGTTTTTTAAATATAAAATCTGGTGAATAAATTTCAATGAAAAGTTTTTGATTCATGTGATATCAAAAACTGACAAAAATGCTTAAACACATTCAACAGTAAAGATGCATATAAAAAACTTTTCAACTAAATTTATTCACCAGATTTTATAAAAAACATGCATGTCCTCTAGAAATTATCAATTATGACGATTAATCTAGTATTAAAATAAAGAACCAACAACTGGTTGAGGGTATATATATATATATATATATATATATATATATATATATATATATATATATATATATATATATATATATATATATATATATATATATATATATATATATATATATATAAGGGAAGCCCGGTGGCTTAGTGGCAGAGTTTCAGGCTCCCATGACACAGGTCCGAGGTTCGATCCTCGGGCTGGGCAAGGTTGAATCAGCCTTTCATCCCTTCAGTGGGTCGATTAACTGAGTACCAAGCATGCTTGGGAACTAGACATTGAGGGTCTTATGTTAGGCTGACCACCTAACTGGAACATATGCTTCGCACCCCAGGGCTCTCGATCATGAAAACAGTTATGGGCACTGTAGGCCTTGGCCTACATGGGCTATCGTGCCATGGAGTTTATATATATATATATATATATATATATATATATATATATATATATATATATATATATATATATATATATATATATATATATATATATATACATATATATATATATATATATATATATATATATATATATATATATATATATATATATATATATATATATATATATATATATATATATATATATATAAAGACCGTAGTATACACCAGGAAAGTCCTCTGTACTTAACCCAAGAAGGGTTCTACCAGTTTAGATGGGACTTGCTGGAAAGAAGAAAAGAAAGTGACACCGCCGGGGGTTCCGCTCGCTGCAACGGAGCCAAGCTCTAAAACGCAACAACTTCACACGCTAATTGAGGGTACTCGCCAGTTGCCGCCTCTAGCTGTCCCCAATTGGACTAGTTTATTGTGTGAGCAAAAAAACAAATAACATTACTAGACAGCACAAGTACAAGATGAGTAATTGTGTGTGAGTTTACACTATTGGTAAGATCAAGTTGAGACAAAGACAAAATTTACAGACAATCATTAGAACAAAACAAACAGAACAATTAAAAGGTACGTGACAGCGTATGGTTATAAACAAATGAGAATAGCAAGGAGGGACATTAGACAATATTTACAGAAATTCAACAAAAGAATTACAAAAATATTTAAAATAACTTTAAACACAAGGAGGCAAGGGTTTTAGGGAATCATCCACTGTGAGAATCTAGTAAATGACATCAATACAAAATTTACGAATTCTGGTAGTTTGTTGTTAGTAGGTACTTTAGCTTTCAGGACTGGAGAAGGGTCAGGTGTCAAAGCATCACATACAATGGAGAAGATAGGTATCAATTGTTGTTTAAATAAAAACTATATTAATTAATAATGCTCCTTAGAGCATTAGGAAGGGAAGGTATCTAGAAATTAGAGCAGCGTTATAGGACATGACATGTAGATGGCTTAGGTTGTACAGTATTAAAACTATTTAAGCGCAGTTCATGATAATTATGGCAATGCATACGGTTTGGAAAATGAAACAAATTCAATTATAACGGGAAATTTTAAAGAGTGGGCTGACACTAATTCACTTAATAATTGGTTGTAACTTAGTTAAGTAGTTTATGGAGGGAAAAGAGATTAGTGAATAGCATAGAAGCTACAAATGCTGGGAGCAGTTGCACATCGATGGTTCCAGATCTATTTAGTCCGCCTCTTCATCTTCATTGTAGCTTGAAATATACAGGTCACTGTGGTCTATAAGGAAGTTTACTAGTGCTATTAGCTCGGACCTAGCATAGCTGTTAGTTACCAGATTTTTTGTCCATTCCTTCATTAGATGGGTGCTCGGCTTAGTGAAGTGCCACGAGCTGGTTATTGGACATGTGGTTGCATAATGTGTTGGGGTACCCACATCTCCACAGACACAGTAATCACTCGGGAAAACGCCTATTCTGAATAAGTAGGATGGAAAGGGCTCATGCCCGGTGACAAATAAGGTGACATGTCTAGGCCAGCATTGATGCATTTGTTTGACATTTGGCAAAACTTCGTAAACTGGTCTTCCTGTTGTTGCCTGGTCCCAACTAGTCTGCCATGTTTTATATGCCTCCTCTGTAGTGATTCATCTATAGTATGAGCCCGGGGTATGTAGTGGCACGTACGGGCCTTCAAGAGAGGTAGCTTCTTTGGCCAAGCTGTCTGCAATTTCGTTGCCCTCAAGACCCACATGGGCCTTGATCCAGGACAGCTTTATAGTGTTGGTTAAATTAAGGATGTTCTGAACTGATCTTGCAAATGGGCTGGTGGTGGAAGGGTTGCCGATTGCCATGATATCTGATTGGCTGTCAGACCAGATGGTACATATTTGGCTCCACTGGATTTCCCTGTTTACCGCTTGCTGTACCGTGTATAAGGGCAGTGGTAGCCTAGTGATTAGGGTATCGGCCTTCCATCCGGAAGGGTGGGGTTAGATTCCCAATGCCGCCAAAGATCCACCGAGTACATGCGATATACGTGCTCGTTAAATCTGTGGAATCGAAAGTCCTGTGGTCGGTCGTTGAGCAGTTACCATGAGTGCCATGGTCTGGAGAAATTTACTCTCCCTTCAGATCAATGCCAAAATTGAGGGAGTAGATCCTCTGGTGCTACCATCTATCGGAGGATTTGAACAGTAAAAGTCGTACTTTCACCTTCATGGTGTTCTGATTAAACGAAAGACGCCTCCAATTGACTTAATTTCGCATAGCCTAGGCATAGCGATCTTTTCTTGTCGAAGTGTCATTAGTAACAACAACAATATATATATATATATATATATATATATATATATATATATATATATATATATATATATATATATATATATATATATACACACAACACTAATTTCATAGATTATTTTTCAATATAATGCATCTTCATTGAAAAGTCAAAGTAGTTGCAAGAAATTTACTTTTCAGCTTGCTCTTTCACCAGATTTAAATATGAATTGAAGTTTGGATGATAAATTAAAAAAAAGCTTACTTCCATCAGTCTTTATTGATTGAACTGCATTGGAGTTCAACAAACAAGTAACTTAGTAATTCAAATTGGTGAAATTTAATTTTCTGCCCTGATGATAAATGTGAGCATATAGCTTCAGTGCTTCAAAGATGAAATACATTTTACATGAATATTTCAATTTATTCTTTATCTTATGAAGAAAACTTTAGAACTCCTCTTAAAGTAAGATTTTCCTAAAAATAAAACGAAACTTGCTTTTTAATGTAGATATTAAAAACTACCTAATAATTTAAATAATTAATGTATATCAAAATTAAAAATAAATATTAATTTCATCACACTCACAGAATTATGTTACGTATAACTATGTGGGTATTTACTTTACCGAATTTATAATACTATAATGTGATTAGTATTTGTAGAATATGTAAACTATGTTTTGTTTGCACAAGATTAATTGATAAACTTTCAAATAAGAACAAGTTAATATAAATGTATGCTCTGATATTATCTTTATGTTAGCGAAATTTTTAATAATTAAAAAAAAAGCTTCTTATGTTTAGTTTGGAAAATTGCCAGTTTTACAATAGAATTTTCACTTTGATCAAAAGCATAATATTTTTTTGCTTTTATAAAGTTTCTATGACAAATTCCAGTAGAAAAATATTTAATTTTTATCTTTAATATTCAATTAAACTTTTCTATGTTTTGGAATGATTTTTACTTTTTGCAAAATATTATAGAGTTTTACAATCACATTGTTTTACTCTAATAAAATTACAAGAAAATAAGACTAAAAACGTTTTTCAAATTCAAACTCATGTAAATTTTATAATCTAAACATGGCCCTACTCAAGCATTTTTCTTCCTTAGATCTGGGCTTTTTGGTTGCGATTTAGGTAAATTAAGTTTTTGTTCTACAAAAATTCTATTTAATTAGATTTTTCAATGATTTTAAAATTAATCACAAGATATAATTTTATTTTTTGTATAAGCTTTCGATAACAATTTAATAAATATGATAAAAGTTTACTATATTTTGAATTCTTAACTGTAGATTTAAGTCACAGTAACCCATTATTGAATGCAATTTATTATATTTTCATTCATTTAGGTAAAAAGATGTTGTCATTAATGGTTATGATATGGTGTAAATGTAGAAATTTAATAAACCTATTTTCATCTCAAAAGCTGAAACAGTTGAATTTTTTTACGGACTTCATAAACATTCTCAGGATTTTCGAGCAATTTACAAACGAGAATCATTTTTTAGAGGTTAAAGATGCTGATAGAGTGTTTAAGTTAGGTATAGGGAATTTTATCTTGAATTTTTTGCTTAATTATAAACACTGAAGTCTGTATTTCTCCGATATCAAATATGGATACTGCATTTTGGATATTAATCAATGATTTAATTTTTATTTCTAATTAAATCTTGCTGTCAATCGATTAGTTTTACATATTATATAATACCTTTGAAAATAAAAGATAAGTCTTTCAAAAAGCGATATAATATATATATATATATATATATATATATATATATGTATGTGTGTGTGTGTGTGTGTGTGTGTGTAATATATAGTTCAAAATTAAAAATATAAGATTTATGGTTTGTTGAAAATAGTTTTTAAATTAATTAACTATCATTAATTAAAGATTAAATATAAAGGCCACAATTATTCCCAGATTTATATTTCATTTGATGTCTGTGAAAAGAATATGCTTAAAATAATACAGTACAGAACAAATATTTAATCATGCTTTTTTTTAAACACTTCGGTCAGAAGTTCTTTATACTTTTTACGATAGGAATGATGTTAAATGATTACTTGTTTTTTTTCCATTTTTACTATTCCTATTTTTTTAAGTGATACATTTTTCCTTCATTGGTTCCTTGTTAATGATAAAAGTTAGTAATTGCTTTAATACGTAATAACTAAGAGTTACATATTTTTTGTTTTCTACGTAAGTGGAATAAATATGACATTTTCATTATTTTTTGCTGTGCTCATAAATATAACAAGTTCAACTTCTTCATCCAGACCACAATCGAGTTAAATATTTGAAATAAATAAAAGCATAATAAATTACTATGGAATTTAGTTTTAATAAAATTCATGTTGTGATTGTTTAAATTTTATTGTACATTTTTTTCAATTGGTTAATTGCAATTTCTTGGAATAAGTCTATTGAAAATTGCATTCTAAAAATGTTTCATACTTTTTCCTTTCTGTCATAATATGTTCTATCTCAGTGAACTTCTATAGGAATATAATGTTGCTTTCAGGATAATGTTCAAAAAGACAACTCATACAACGCAACGAGCAGAGTTTTCCGGGAAGCAACTACAAAAGATAAAAGTATTTGGGACAAAGATTGGAAAAATCGTGTTCTGCGACGTACGGGAGGTAAACAAAGAGGAGGCCCCATTTTGTAAAAGCTCAGGGATTGGTTGAAATGTCTGAAACTCAGAACCGCATTAGGGGCCATAAGGAAGATTATATGAGACGCCTCTCTCTCTATTTAGTAATCCCAGGAAAAATTCTGATCTCATGGGTCTGAAACTCTGATCTCATGGGGATTTGAAGGTCAATTCGACATTGCCATTCCCGAGGAATGAGATGGGACTGTCTTTCCTCAGTTTTGCTCTTTTTTCCTATGTTTATACTGAAAAGTGATATGTTTCCAAAGCAATGGACCCCATCTGTCAAACAATTTGGATAATATATGAGAGGATATAACGTTGATAAAAGCCCGTTTAAAAGGAAAATACATCTTCATCCAAAAAGGCTTTGGATTTATATATATATATATATATATATATATATATATATATATATATATATATATATATATATATATATATGTATATATATATATATATATATATATATATATATATATATATATATATATTCTTTCAGGTTTGCTTTATTAAGCATTGTTATTTCTAAGCTAATGTGAAAAAATAAAAAAAAGCTTTAAGCACTCAATAAATGTTACAGAAACGTTCTTTTTTGTAGGAAAATTTTAAATATATGTATTTATATTCAATGCAGCTGAAGCCAATGTACAACTATGAGTCCCGTGTTTTTTTAAATATCATCTCATGATATTTACAAACAGGAGACAAAATCTCCCTAAAAATTTTAAGTTAAGTGATAGCGATCCACTGTTTGAAGCCCTATGGCATAGTGGCAGCGTTTGACGCTCTCAAGTCACAAGCCTGAAGTTCGATCCTTGGGCTGGGCAAGCTAGACTCAGCCTTTCGTCCCTTCAGTAGGTCGATAAACTGAGTACCAAGCATGCTTGGGAACTAAACACTGTGAGTTTCGCGTTAGGCTGACCACCTAATAGGGACATATGCTTCGCACCTCATTAACCCTTGGTCAGGAAAACAGAGATGGGCACTGGTGGCTTATGTAAAGACCACGTGGATCATCCACGTAGTCTTTATTGCTACCGAGATTAGTTTAGATCCACTGTTTATTTCTGCTAACAAAATAATGAATTTGCCGTTTTGATTCATGATTAAGAAATGATGTTGACATTTGGGTTGACTCTTTAAGAATTTATTTCATGAAACTAACATAATATATTTGGTAACAAAATAGGATATTTAATAATTATGATGAATTTAAAAATGTAATTAAATACAACAATTCTTATAAAGGAAAAAGAATAATTTTATACAAAATGTTGAATTTACAATAATGAGGAAAAAGCCAATAAAATTCAAGTGTTACTGCAAAATATTCATAATTTTTGTTAGTAAATAGGGAAGTAAATTTAAAAATATGTTTTGGAAATTTTCGCAACGTAGTATCGAATATTTATAATATATTTAAAGATGCAGTTCAAACAATGTTTCATAAAAGTGTGGGAGGTTTTAGCCCTTAGTAATGAACGTACATAGGAATATAATACATGTTTCACGGAGTTGATATCAATAAAACAACTATCTTCGACTTAGAAAGGAAAATTATTGTTTCCTATGAATGAAAGCAAAATCTTCAGATGAAATTTAATTTATTTTACGTCTGGCCTTCTTTCCCTTAATGCAGTCGTGTTTCATTGTGTGATACAGAATATATTTTTATTTCAATACACACATTCTGAGAATAAGTCGAGGACAATCAATTCTGGAAACCAGTAATCAAAACAGAAAATTTTCCATTCCCTTTCCAATTGTTTATTCCAACGTATTTCCATTTTCATTTTTTGCATTTTTAGGTGCTCATAATGTACATAAGGAATTGTTTCTTTTTCACCATGCGTTTCGGTCTTTTAATTTGGAAGTTATTATGTTTTTCATTGTACAATAGTCTTGTTTATTGAATGCCCTGTATTTAATTTTTTTGAAGTGTTTGTGAGCCAAGAGTGTACAATTAGAGAACCATCACGTCACAGTACTAGTACAAAGTTGAAAGATCTCTCTTGTGGCCAACTGCTATACATTTATTGGGTATAAAATACAAATTGTGTACTATAATAATCAAGAAAAATACTTTTTCACTCCAAATTCTGGGTGCGGCATCATCATTCCTTTTCTCTTACTTTGAAAGTAGCCCAAAAGGACATGTGACATAATACAGCTTGTTAAAGAAATGCATGGCAGTTTTGGTGAAAAAATATTAGGTTTCAGATTGAGAAATACCTTTTCTTAAAATTCTGACGAAAGACGAATGTTGTTGAATGGCTGTTCAATGTGAATTAGAGAATATAGCCCTCAACTATATACGGATGTCTTTCTGTAATTGTATATCAAATTATTGATCTGAACAAAAACATCGTTTGAAAGTAAAAAAGAAATTGTTGATTATGTGTTATTAAAGTAATTTATCGAAAAAAATTTCAAGATAATATTGTCATTTTATTACTGAAATTTAAAGACCTTCATATTATCATAATAGTTTAAAAACAATCAAACTGCTAAAAATTAAAAATATTTCTGTTTGTAGGAAAAGCTGCGAAATTTATTAAAATTAATGTTTAAATCATTTGAACTTGAAAGATGAAAGACTAGGGAGTTTCTTATTGAATAAACGTATCTTTTTTACTATGGCGTAAAATAAAGCGCATAAATGAAGCAAAAAATATGCATTATATGTTAAACTTATTTAGACATGGGGTCGCTCCACCTAGACAACTATTAGCACCGTAGATTTGCTCGATATTTAAAATATTTAAGTCTCACAAATTCAAAACCTGTAAAGTACTTATGACAAGAAAATTTTAATGATTTAAATAACCTAATGCTCAGTAAATGCTTTTTTGCTTAATCCTTAACAATTTAAATGATAACGTAATGCTCAATGAATGCTTAAATTTGTGTAAGATATTCTCTTCAGTTCAACCATCTTTTCAATGTTGAAATGTTCCATAAACAATTGATAAGTTATACTAACGGTTTTGTTTCTTCCTTATGACATCAATGGTACATCTGCTCTTCACTTGGTTAATTTCTCTGTCACATTTATCATATTTCAAATTATTTCTTTATTCATTTTTTGTGGCGCCTGTTCTCCTTGAATGAGAAGAAATAATTTAATATGTAAACGCTTTTACTAAATTCATAATTTGAATATTTTAAATTACTTATTCAGTCGTAAATGTAGTTACTTATTTCAAATCTCTTTTTTTAATGTAATGCTACTTAAATTAGAAAAAAAAACCTATAATCTCTCACTCTCTCCAGAAAAATTAACAAATGAGTATCATTTAAAGGAATACAAAATGTAATTTTTTTGATAACAACTATATATAAAGCTGTTATATACAGTAAATTATTTCTTTATGGTAGCAATGATTCAGTTAATCATAATTAGAAAAAAAAAACAGAGAGTGTACTTACATATATAGATCTACGATATTATATAAATCTACGATAAAGTCTTAAACAATTCAATTTCCTGAGTGTTTGTGAAAAAATTCCAGAATTCAGACATTTTCTTAGATGTTATAATTGAATCACATCCGGGAAATAAAATTGATATTATTGGAATATTTCTGATATTATTGGAATTCTAAAGCAAGTTAATCTTATATATTATATCAACAACAACCTATGCAAGGTTAAATAAAAGTACGAAGTGGTTCATCACAGTTACGAAATTAAAAAACTGCATTGTATAAAGAATTCATTCAGTTTTCTCTTGTCAATCAGAATGAACTATTCTTCAGAAAAATAGTTGTTTAAAGTATTCCTTGATAACAAAATGAATCGCCAATTGTATTTACACACTAACAGTAAAGAGTGCCACTGCGAATCACAATGCATCGTTTAGATACTTCTTTGACTAGTGCAATTCTTTTTTCCATATATATATATATATATATATATATATATATATATATATATATATATATATATATATATATATATATATATATATATATATATATATATATATATATATATATATATATTAATATAAAGAAAATACATATATGAATATAAAGTAATAAATACAATGCTAAAAATATAATGTTGTAACTATAATGCATAATAGGAAATCTAGCCAGCGCAAAAGCAGCTAAAGAAAGATTTGCCTATATAAATAAGATAAAACATGAAAAAAAGTATAAAATTGGAAAGATACTAAAGTATATGAAGCAAAAGACAAGAAGGCATAGGGACCATGTCTTCATCAGGAGGGAGATGGTCAGCTATGCAAAAATGAACACTCTTTTCTGACATGCTCGAAGGACAAATGTCTAAAAATCTTCGAGCAATTCCCCCGAAGAGTGTTCGTATTAAAAGAACTTAATTAAAAAATTTACTGGCTTTAATTAATCTAATTTACTGGCTTTTGTATTTTGTATTTTCTACTGTATGTATTTTTTTACTTTATGTATTTTTCTACTATTGTGATTATTTTTCTACTAATGTGAGTATTTTCATCTATAGTGAGTATTTTTATTCTTCTGCATATATATTTATCATTTCTACATATATATTTAGTCTATTTTTTAATTAAGTTCTTTTAATACGAACACTCTTCGGGGGAATTGCTCGAAGATTTTTAGACATTTGTCCTTCGAGCATGTCAGAAAAGAGTGTTCATTTTTGCATAGCTGACCATCTCCCTCCTGATGAAGACATGGTCCCTATGCCTTCTTGTCTTTTGCTTCATATACTTTAGTATCTTTCCAATTTTATACTTTTCTTCATGTTTTATCTTATTTATATATATATATATATATATATATATATATATATATATATATATATATATATATATATATATATATATATATATATATGTTGTTTGAATAGCCGATTCTAAATTTTCTATTTATGCGAATGAATTGATTTAAAATTTTAATTAATTTTTGGAAATATTATCAGATGCTATAAATTTAAGAATCAAGTGTTGTTTTACATAGAGTTTATGAGTTATCAAAATCCATTATTTCTTCTCTTCACATCAATTTTTCTATTTGAATGTATTTTTAGGTTCAAAATGTATCATTCTATCGAAATGGTGATAAAATATATGTCACTGAGAAAACCTCCCCATGTGGAATCAATCACTAAAAACATCATATTTCATTCCTGAAGACTGTTTCGAAAGTTTAAATTGGCAATCCCTTTCTGAAGTTCACTTTTGGAAGGAATTTTCTTTGATTTGTTATTTTTGAGAGTTAAAAGAATCATTTTGATGCACTGCAATAGTGCATGGGAATCATTTTTCAATAATATTTGTTCCAGAATAATAAATTTGTTTTTCTTAAAATATTACTCTATCAAATTGTTAACATGATCAAATAAGTTATGAAATTATATACCGGCTCACAAGAACACGAAAATTAACAATTTATGGCCAAATTTATGAAAACAAGAAGCTATAGATAAATGGAAGGCAGACAGAAATGGAAAGTAATAAGATATTTCATTAATAATGAAAATTATAAAAATAGAATAAAATTCAACTCAGAAAGAATTTCTGAATATAAAGAATAGTTCACTGTTTCTAATGTAAATTTTTTTTACATAAAAATAAAATGGACATGACAATTATTAACTTTCATTTTATATAAATTAATATTCTGTTAATTATATAAACTAATCTACTGTCCTGTTGATACTGCTGATTTTGATGACACAAATTTAAAATTTTATGCAGCAGTACTATTATAATATAAACGGAATAATCAAACTAAACATAATTTTTCATTATTATTATAACTAATGTAAGAAAATAATTTCTCATTACAAACTTCATATGTATCGCCTAAATGGGTTAAAGTCAATTGTAATGCTATTTTATGTGTTATTATACATCTAGTAATCCTTCTTCACTATAACCGATTATACATCTCTTGGTGTTGTTACTTACAACACTTGGACAAACCAAGCTCGCTATGCCATTGACTATATGAATTTAAGTCAGTAGGGTGAGTCTTTCGTTTAAACAGGACACTATGATGGTGAAAGTACTACTTTTTCCCAAAACTCCTCTGATAGATGGCACCACCAGAGGATCCACTCCCTAAACTTTGATATTGATTTGTTTGGGGAGGAAATTTTCTCCAGACCATTAAACCCGAAGTAACTGCTCAACGACTAACCAAAAGATTTTCGATTTGACAGTTTTAACGAGTACATATATCGTATGTGCTCGATGGTTTGGAATGGCATTGGGAATGGAACCCCTGGCTCCCGGTAGAAAGCTCGATGCCCTAACCACAAGGCTACGACGGCCACATACTATAGAAATATAAGGAATCACCAGAATCCATTTTTCTTCTTCTTCTTCTTAAAATTGAGTTTGTATATCATTGGGCACCTCTGCTTTTATCAGCATTTTGTACCATTAACTCCAAACCCAATGTTTCCTAGTTCCAGTTGCTCGGGTCACCCACTTTACTAATAAAGTCTGATAACCCTTTAATGGAGTCTAGGTGTAACTCTCCAGTATGGATGAAGCCTAAAGAAGTTAATTTAGGGAGGGCAAGAGCCTCACATTCGTAAATGACATGCTCTGCCGTTTCCTCTTGCATATGACATTTCCAGTAGATAAGGTCTTGCTGAAATAGTCCCATCTGGTCAGAAAGTCAGTCATGCTAGGAATAGCTTCCTGACTTTCACCAGAAGAAGATGGTTTAGAGGTCATTTCTACCTCAAGTGAAGGATTCATTGCTGCCCCTTTACAAGATTGCCTCTGAGTTCCCTTGTCTTTTTCAGCAAGGTCTACTTTAGAGGCTTCACCTGCAAATGCAGAAAGGTTTGTTACTTCTTGTGTCTTTTCAGCCACAAGATAACAATTAAAAAGCTCAGGTAATATAAGTCCACCCAGCATTGCCTGAGTTACTGGGCAAGGCAAATTACTCTAGAAGTTCGCCAAGCAACTAGAGGCTCCGTTAAGACACCAATACCGCGGTGCCAATTAGCCCTAGGCACGGATCGCATAACACCAGGGTTTACGGGAGCTGGTTCGTGGCCTCTGATTCTATATTCAAGGCTATCCTGTCATTCCTACAGGACATTCGGCTATCCACCACCTGCCGACGCGCCTGGTGGCTGTGCTCAAGCCCCAGGAAGGTACATGTACCCCCTGGTTCCAGGAGAATCCATTTTTCTTTTTTTATTGCATCTTTAACTGCAAAGCTGAAATGGGAAATATTATCATGAAAAATTGAAAGCTAAATTTCAGCTGCGAAATTCCATGTTTGAATTGCAATTTCAATTTAGGCAGCTCAAGGCCTGACTTTCAACAAATTTTTCGTTCCTTATTATAGAATATTATGTAATATAGATTTTCCTTTTTGTCATTATTTAAAATCTCAAAGCAGCAAAAAATGTTTTGGAAATTTTTTTCTAAATATATGTTATAAAATAATGAGTATAGTATCCGAGCTTATAAAGAGTTTTCACAATCACAAGTTCGTCTTTAAAGCATTTATGTTTAAAGTGTTTTCGTATTTAGGATTTAAATGTAATAGAGAACACGATTCGATATAAATATATAATTCGAGATAAATATATAAGAAATTATCATGATGTTGGATTGTTTAATACTTTAAATTTCAAAAAAACAGAAAAGATTTTTTTCATTTTTTAAATTTCCTAACAGGTAGTTTTGTTCCTCAAACATTTGTGTCTAATTTCTTAAGTAATGGAAATTACGAGAAAATTAATCAATGAATCAAAAAAACTCCGAAATTATTTTATACTTTATATGACGAAATTCAAAGTTGGATGGTTTTGATCGATGATATATAATTTTCCTTTGTGAAAACATATTTAATTTTTTTGACAAAAATTAAATATATTAACAAAAATACAACATTAATAGAAATTAATTTTTTAATTTGTAGTATAAAACTATACGAAAATGCAGTGCTAGAACAAAATTTCAAATAATTTCAATTTAGAAAAAACGATAAATTTTTGATGAAAACCACACAGATTTATATTTCTCAAGCCACTAAAAGCGTCAGGCGAGTTGTGTGGTGTATCCTATCACTTTTAACATCGTTTAAAATATTTCTGATACAATGTACATAAATCTTTTTTAAAAACTAAAATATATAGCTATATATATTAACTACTTTTTTTAATTAAAACATTTTATATTAAATGAATTTATTTTTATTAATGAATCATAAGGAATTAGAAATAATTCTCCCATTTCAAAATTAAACTACATAAAATAAAGGGAATTTTTTACCTTTTTTAATTATTTAATCTACAAATAATAGATTAATTTCAAAATTTTAATTTTAAACCAACAGTTTCTCTGAATAATAAAAGAAGACTAATACTTATTTTCTATTTAATTGTGTACAATATCAATACATATCATTCCTAAAAATATTAAATGTTTCTTAGATTCAAATTTTAGAAATATAACAAAATAACATATATTATAAATACACTCTTTGAAATGTTCGTCAAATAAAGCAAGAAATTAAAGAGATTTTAATCCTTTGTTTCGAATTTCGTATCGCAAAATGCAGACATTTTAGTGATATTTGTATGAAATCCTATTCTTTGCATTAACATTCAGTTTTCTTCCAAAATTCATTATTGTTTTAAAGAGTAGCATCTATTGTTTTATCTGCTCTAAGAGTTTCTCAATTTCAAAAGCTTACATTTCTGTTTATTGTTTAACGTTTAATGATTGCTCGTCGTTATTAAACAGAATGGTAGCAAAATTTGAAAAAAAAGATTAAAGAAAATTTGAATTGTATTATCTAAAACCCTTGCACAAAATATTCATTGTTATCGCTGTATTTTGAAATTTACGTATCATTATAAAATTTAAAATTTGAAAGAACTGATTTTATGTTCGATAGAAAATGAAAGCAACATTTTTATTATGTGTCACAAAATTGTATTTCAGTTGTCATAAGCTTTTAAGAATATAAAATGGAATCAAAGGTATTTGTTGTTGTGCCAAATTGCTTAACTTGAATGTTTAATATTATAAATTATATATTTTAATTTTGTACTAATATGAAAAATTAATATCAAATAATACACTATACTGAATTCAAAAATTCTTATCATATATTCTTACATTCTTTTCATTTATTTATATAATAGGGTCATAAGTTCTATTTAAAATTCTAAGAATTCTTTTCTAGCATGTGCCTAGTCATAATTATTGGTTACAAGTATAAAGTATATTGTACAACGTTTCGGTTGCCTCCACAGGTGGGTAAATAAGTGATTCCATATTGGCTTAACAACGTTCCTGTTGCCTCCACAGGTGGGTAAGTAAGTGATTCCAAATTGGCTTAACAACGTTCCTGTTGCCTCCACAGGTGGGTAAATAAGTGTTTCCAAATTGGCTTAACAACGTTTCGGTTGCCTCCACAGGTGGGTAAATAAGTGATTCCATATTGGCTTAACAACGTTCCTGTTGCCTCCACAGGTGGATAAATAAGTGTTTCCAAATTGGCTTAACAACGTTCCTGTTACCTTCACAAGTGGGTAAATAAGTGATTCCAAATTGGCTTAACAACGTTCCTGTTGCCTTCACAGGTGGGTAAATAAGTGATTCCAAATTGGCTTAACAACGTTCCTGTTACCTTCAGAGCTGGGTAAATAAGTGATTCCAAATTGGCTTAACAACGTTCCTGTTGCCTTCACAGGTGGGTAAATAAGTGATTCCAAATTGGCTTAACAACGTTCCTGTTGCCTTCACAAGTGGGTAAATAAGTGTTTCCAAATTGGCTTAACAACGTTCCTGTTGCCTTCACAGGTGGGTAAATAAGTGATTCCAAATTGGCTTAACAACGTTCCTGTTACCTTCACAGGTGGGTAAATAAGTGATTCCAAATTGGCTTAACAACGTTCCGGTTGCCTCCACAGGTGGGTAAATAAGTGATTCCAAATTGGCTTAACAACGTTCCGGTTGCCTCCACAGGTGGGTAAATAAGTGTTTCCAAACTGACTTAAAATGTTCCGGTTGCCTCCACAGGTGGGTAGTAAACATAAAAAATTGCTACTGGAGCAACTGTTTTAGGGCTTTGTTGTTCTGGATAAATAGTGTAAGCTTGCTAGAATGAATGGGTGCCGTAAATGGCTTCAAAAGCTTAAAAAGGAAAATGGATACAAGGCATCATTTCGTACGCATTAAAGGCTTTACACATTCGCGTGTGACCCATGATTACTGATATCTTATTACTGGATAATTCCCTGTTGATAAGCAGAAACCAAATCAAACCTGTGATTATCCAAGATCACACTTGTTTAGAAATGAGAAACAATAGGAAGTGATTATTATGTGATAAGATAATGGTTACTGCTCATATTCCAGACGTCAAAATTTATAGACAAGTCCTATGGTTTTAAGTTCTTAAAATATAAATTTTTTAGCACATTTACACTCTAATGATACAACATTGATATTTATAGCAATTTGTGATCATGGTATACAATTCTATTGTGGCAAAAATTACCCAGTTTCTATGAAATCTTAACTTAATCATTTTCTATTAGAGATTCACGCGTATTTTTGATTTTTTTATTCATAAAGTAACTTTAAATGTTTGAAGAATTTAAGTATAGACCTGAGAGAAGAATAATGCAATTAATAAATGCGAAAAGATATCATTTGTTTAATAAAACTAAATAAATTAATGCTCTGGAAATATACATAAAAAATTTTCGTCATTCATATTCAATAAGTTATAAAGAATTTTATTTAATTATATCTTCACTTGGATAATTACAGTACTTTTAACTAGATCTATAAGTATGAGGCAAAGGTTTTTACACATAATCACCTTATTGCCTAATCAGTTACACTTATGTTAAACAAGTCCATATCTATCTTCTTGGTTCTTTTTTCATCGCTCATACGCTCCAGATCTCCGAGCCATTGTATTCTTTATATTTTTATTATATTTATTTTATATTTTTCTTTATAAAGCTTACTTAATTCTAAATTACTTTTATTCCTCAAAATATCTCCATCTCTAATTAGTTCATATATTTTTCTTAAAATGTTTCTTTCAGAGGTAATAAGCAATTTTTCTGTTTCCTGAGTAGAGTTCAAGTTTCTGCTGCACAAGTTACAAAAGATCTAATTATAGTTTTATTTTTAACATTTTTGAGAGCACAGAAGATTTAAACTGCTTAAAATCATTGAAAAATAACATCTGTTTCCAGCAGGCAGTCTCAAGGATATTTAAATTTTTCGGT
Source organism: Latrodectus hesperus (assembly GCA_037975125.1). Taxonomy (NCBI): domain Eukaryota; kingdom Metazoa; phylum Arthropoda; class Arachnida; order Araneae; family Theridiidae; genus Latrodectus; species Latrodectus hesperus. The sequence continues at coordinate 28,271,490 of CM075853.1, read as the reverse complement.
AATAATTAAACAAGATATTTAAATTTAGTCACCTTTTTAAAAAAGAACTCAGTGTTTATTGCTCTGGAGACCGAAACATATACACCACCAACTCCACTACATATTTATAGTAAAAAGTTTTTTATGATTTATTTAAAACACAAGTAAAAAAGTGTTGTAGACATTGCATCCCTCTGTCTTAATGCGGCATTAATTTTAAAATTTCTTGGAAATTTTCTCTGCAGTTTAAATTTAATCTCTGTGTGTAGTTGATGAAGTCCATTTTAATAAGTCATATTAATTTTTCTAGTATTCCAAATTTATTACAAATGTAATATAATTTCTTTCTACATTGCTGGCCATTGTAAATGCAACACACTGAAGGAAGCATGCAAATAACATGAAAATGACAACATGCGTTAGTGGAGGTAAGATATGCAAATGATTAGAATTTCAGCACAGACACACATCACTTTTGTCTGTGACGCCATATAAAAGCACTATTTAGGTCCAATTCAAAAATTTCTAATACGGCAATTGTGTTTTTCTTGTGATGTTAAAAAAGCGATCATTTTTTGATCAAGTATTCGCGTTCTACAGTGGTAAGATAGTGAACTACTGAGATTATCTTATCTCGGAAATCGGATTATCTTCAGGAAAATAGGTGGTCATGTTGGATGAAACCAAATAACTGTAATGAGGATATGTGATTGTTGGATGCAGGAAGACAGATGAACCGACGTGTTTCATCACATCCATCTCAGTGCACCACTTCACGTAATGACAAGCAAATTGTGTTTATGGCAGTGACGGATCGATCAGACACACTGTAAAAAAACGGAAAAAATACAGTAAAAATCACTGTTATTTAAATAGCTATCGTAGGAACACTAATGATTACAGTAAATTTTACTGTAAAATTCAGCCGCAGAAAATCGTTTGCTATTGAGCATGCGCATTGAATTGGCGGAATAAAAGTTTCTTCTGTTCCTGTGACAAATGAATCAAATTAATTTCGCCATTTATTTTTTGCTCTTGTTTTCGCTTAGTGAAGTTGGTGATATTTTGAGAATAATTATTCTTTTAGTTGAAGTTCTATTGAAATTTAACCACCAAATATAAGGTAACGTATACTTTTCATATTGTTTATTATGCAAGTTGTTAGCTAACTTTGATATATATAAATTCTTATAAATTTGACTGAACATTTAAAAAAATTCTAAGCTGAATTTACAAATGATCATATTTTTAGTATAAATTCAGAGTCAATACTTTTTTACCTACTTTTTATTAATATTTAAAATATTTTATAGTTGTTTGGTAACATAATTGATTAGTATTTTAATTATCAAATTTTTGACGAAATTACAATTGTATTTAAGTGCTTCCATTGTTATAAAATTGCTTAGCTATATTTCTTTCGAAATTAAAATTGAAAAATCATCAATTGTTATATTCTTTTAGATATATATTATTAAATATATTAACGGAATTTATATTTTATTTCGTTGTGGAAAATTCCTGATTTTTCTGTCATTGTAAAATGATATAATTTATTGTATATTAACTAAATATAATTCTTATATTTTTAATAATTTTGTGATTAGAATTTTATTAAAAAATGTTTATTTTTTAATACAGATTGTTAAATTGCATTCTAATTTTGATCATTAATTCATTTCCATTTTGTAACATGCATTAAAAAATAATTATTTTAGGCATAAATGTTTGTAAATTCTTTCAATAAAATAATATTACAATTAATGATATTTGTTAGAATAAATGGTCTTGTGTTTAGAATTTGCATGAAATGTAAAAATGCATTTCAATGGAAAATATAATGTTTTTTTAAAATCATTATTTTATAACAAATATATAAGAAACATTTTTAAATACATATTAAGAAGTACTATTCGAATTAAGGTGATTTATTTAGAAAATGTAAAGTTTATTATCTTATAACCATGATTAATTTTTTAAATTTATATTACTAATTAGAACATTAATTAAAAATCTGCTTGGGAAATCTTGTTGGTAGTTTGATATTTATAAAACAAAATTTCTGGCAACGCATTTTTTTTGAAAAAAATTACATTATTACTACAAATTTAACTTTATTTTATTAAAAAATTGCAAAATTTGTAGTGCTATTTATGATTTATTTACATGTTAGTGAAGAAATCTGAAATTCATAAAATAAAAGCTTATTTAAAATTATAATTAAGAAACAAATACATGAGTGAAAACTTTGTAATTTGTTCTTGCTTAACATATTTAAAACATATTGTGCTCAAGATTTTTCTAATACTACTGTGCACATTAAATACTACCTTCCAATATAGTCACACTTTTTAAAAAAATTTTTAAATATACCTATGTTTAGAGAAAATAAGAATTTATGAAGAAAATGCTTGATTTGTAAAGGAAGTTTTAAAAAATGTAGAATAATCACAAATAACTTTTAGTAGTAAGACTATTTAGAGTAAAGCCTCTTTTTACCGACTTCAGCCATATTTGAAAGATAGAATAGGTATTGGGAGAGAGAGAGAGTGTTTTTATAAGCACGTGTATTTTTAAAAGTTTTCTATTTATCCTTCATTGTGATGTCCGACAAGAGGCCAAAATGCAGGGTGTTCTTTGATGTTATGATTGAAGAGGCTGTAAAATTAATATAAGACTTCTCCATTTCAAAGAAAAGATATTAACACGCCTAGTGATATTTCCACATTAAAAAAAGATGGCCTTGCTAATTTTTAAAGCAAAGCATTTTGTACCATTTTAAGTGTTTAACTGCTGTAGATTTAAATGAAAGACTTAAGTTTGCATCAGCTGAAAAATTAAAATAATTGTTAATTTCTTAAAAACTTCTCCTCCTGGAGGTTGTAATATACAATTTTCAACCATTGAGGAATTGGATGGAAAAGAGGATATTGGAGCGTTTATTATTCTTCTATCAGAGAAGACTTGAAAAAATATTTAGAAGTACTGCAGTAAAGTACTCAAAATTTTATTTTAAAAAAATTACTGCTTAGTAAATTATAAATAAGAAATTTAGAAATGAATATAAAAGTAAATCATAAATAAATTAATTAGTAATTTGTTTATTGTTTTTAGATTTCCGCATCTTCTCAGTATGCAAAAGATATTACAGACTTACCTTGCACACCATGTCTATTAATTTGTGGTATGTATTATTTATATATTTCATAAGGTTTGAAGTGTTTTAACTCAAAAGCAAAATTTTGTTGTTACATTTATTGACCTCATCAAAAATTGTTTACTCTGCTTACATTCTATTTAAAATAAATCATATGAATATATAAAGTTCTAAGAAAATCTAAAAAAATTGTTTTAGTTAAATATATCTTTTTTGATACAACTTCAATTGTATTCTTTATTTATCTTAAGTACATATATAATGACGTAAATATGCAGACTTAATGAACAGCAAATTTTTTTCTTATATTTCCTAATTTTACACTATTTCATGTAATTTTTTATTGAAATTAAAGTTTTCTTAGTGGGAAATACAACTTTGATCTCACTCTAAGACAACTTAGATTTCACTTTTGAGGTAACTATTTACGAATTAAATAAATTCAGTTTTAAGCAAATGTTTTATAAAATGTTATTTCATAAATTATTGTTACTTTGACACATTATAGCATTTTAATTTTTCTGTTTATTTTCGATGGAAATGTTTTTAAATTGTATATATATGCATGTAAAAGAAATGTTTCCATATTCTCTACAAAATTAATTTTTTTTAACTTAAAATCGGTTTTTGTATGTTATCTTTAAAATGTGAGCATAAAGTTCATATTTCGCACTTTATTTCTAAAAATTTGTAATTCACAATTGGAAGTGTTATGACTTGCTTTTCAGAGGATATAATTTTCGATAACATGAATGAATCCTTATAAAACCAATTCTATATTCTCTTTTAATTAAATCAATTACAAATAAGTTTCTCGAGATAGAAAACATCAGTTAGAATGATTTAATTGAAGTAAAGATTTTATCATTTTCAGAAAAAGTGAGACCTTCATTACCAAAAATTCTTATCATGAAATTGCTAAATTCCCTTGAAATAATTTTTATCATCAAAATGTTTGTGATTGCATAAATGTAACAACCACTTGTTAACTATTAAGAGAAGTATATTTTAATATAAAACAATAAAAATTTCTAAATATTTTATTGAACTATTAAACAACTTTTTCTCTGAAATATTCAGCTCTTGAAATTTCAAATTAGTTATTCATGTGTCTATTTTTTTGTTTTTCAGGTGCTTGCTTGTTCAACTTTAATCCCTCGCGGGGAACGAAATCTAAAAAATATGTCAAGGAAGGAATCCAAGCACGTGTTTTTGTCACTTTTAAATACTTTATACAACTTTAAATGGCTATAATTATTAAAATGTGAATAAAAAAATTCTTCACAATTATTTGTGTATTGTCAACTATATTGCTTTTTTCTCAGAATCTTTATTTGCTTACATTATAATAGAAAAAATCAATTACTTTAAGCAATATCAAAAAGAAAACTTTTATTGCCTTTACAGTATAATTAAAATACTACATCATTTTACATACATCATTTTATTTCCATATACTACATATTTCAAACATTCTATTTTAGTAAAAATTCCCCTTTGGTATTTTTAGTAAAATAGAATGTTTTGTAAGGTTTCTTTTTATCCTAAATCTGTAGAATCACAGATATATCAAAAATCAATTTTATGCTAAGCTTTGTATCTTATTCAATATAACTGCTATTTCTTAATTTTTTTAAAAAAAATATCTAATAAAAATTTTAACCTTCTTAACTATTCAATTAAGTTACGATTTGATCCAAGATTTTGAGGTAAGAAAGTTAAACAATCTCGTCAGGTATTGAAAGTTATACTATTGATCTCAAAATATTCTGAAAAATGACATCTTCTGCAATATAACATTGTTATGTTTTTGTACTTTGTATATTATATAAAAAATTGCTTAATAATAGTTGGTGCATAATTAGGAAATAAGCTAATGTGTTTTCAAAATTTATTTATACTCTACTGTTATCTTTACAAAACATGATGTAATAGCTATTGCAGTAGGTTTTGTAGAATATGCAGCAAAATGCATAATAAAATGTGCTATAAAAATAACAATAAAAAGTGCAGTAAAATAACAATAAAAAGTGCTGTAAAAATAACAATCAAAAGTGCTGTAAAAATTACAGTAAAAAGTGCTGTAAAAATTACAGTAAAAAGAGCTGTAAAAATTACAGTTAAAAGTGCTGTAAAAATTACAGTGAAAAGGGCTGTAAAATTACAATGAAAACTGCTGTAAAAATTACAGTAAAAAGAACTGTAAAAGTTTTACGAATATGCTGTAAAATTTACAGCATATTGTACTGGCGCCCAAAACGCCAGCACATTTTGCTGTAAAATTACAGTGCTTTTTTTTAGAGTGCACATCACGAACCTTAGTACAGCACATTCAGTCTCTAACACATTATCCAGTATCTACGCGTACCATTCGACGCCATTTACAAAAGAGTGATCTGTTCCCAAGACGTCCATTGCTTCGTATACCCTTAACTCAGAATCACAGACGTCTTCACCGCCGATGTTGCGATGAAAGAAGGATATGGATGGCAGAATGGAATGAAATTGTTTTTACTGACGAATGACGCTTCCATCTGCAACACCACGATGGTCGCATTCAAGATTGGAGACACCGTGGAGAGTGTATGCTTAACAGGTGCGTTATGTACCACAGCACTGCTCTTGTATCGGGTATTACTATATAGGGCGGTATTGGATATCATTCTATTTCTCTAAACAGCCAGCGCTATATCTCCGAGATGTTAGAGCCAGTTTTCCTTCCTGTCATTCTGAGCTTTCCACAGCCGTATTTCAATTGGATAATGCGCGACAACACGTGGCACGCATTGTCCAAAGTCTTGCTTCCCTGGCCGGCTAGTTCTCAGGATCTTTTGACGATAGAAAACATGTGGTCCATAGTTGCTCAACGGTTGACTCAGTTTACATCCCCAGCTACCAAACCAGATCAACTTTGACAACGGGTGGAAACTGCTTGGTCTGCTGTACCCCGAGAAATCATCCAGTCTCTTTGAATCAACGCAGAGAGGTGTGTGGCAGTGGTGATCTCCAACAATGGTGACTACTCTGACTAATGATTTTGGCAGGAACCACACTTCACAAAAGTCTAAATTTAATTATTTGAAACTTGGGCAACATATTATGCACAAAATAAATTTTGTTGTGATATCTCTCGTCTATCTTGGTATTGCAATTTGGGTGGCCAGTAGTATATTTGTACCACCGTATGCTTGCTTAAATTCAATAAGACTTAATAAAATTTGATATTTTGTCCATAGAAAGTCTTCTGAACATTTCTAATACCAAAAATTTGATTCGTAGTGGACTCTACCAATTCTGAACTCACACTGATAGTCATCGATTATTTTTCTGCATAAGGTCATACCTTTTCCCAATAATTTTTGAGAGCACTTTTTTGGAAATACTCAAAAAAGATACTTGATAGTTTACATAAGTCAATATACCCCTTTTCTTATGTATAGGCACATGATTGTACTGTCCTCATTTTAGGAATTAATTCTTTAATGGTTACCAGCTTTCCAATAGATCACTTAACATTTTTAATAAGTTTTCTCCTATGTATTTTAGCAGCTTGGCAGGAATCAAGTCTTCACGCAGTACCTTTCCATTTTTATTTTTCTATAGTTTAATTTTGTCAATGGTTGTAAGCTCACAGTATTCATCATAATTCACATTGTATTCGTTTATCTAAACTTTCTCATTTGCTATATCCTTTCTCACAAATCCTTCTATTAATTCATACTTTTCTTGTATATATTATTCAAATTTTCAATTGTTAGTAAAATACTTTTTATTCATCCACTGAAGATCAGATACAAATATTTTCATTTGTAGAGTATGTCATTTTTAGTTTTTTCAAATATTAATTCACATAAAAAATTAATTAATTTTAGTTTTATATGGAGAAAAACTAAAATTTTTCTTTGTTGACCTAAGTAGGAATTGATATTAAAAAAGTTTTTTTACTACTTGTTATTTAGTAGCTCTACAAAATACTCTGCCCATCTTTTAATTATTTTGCTTTATTCGCCAATCATTATTTGTCCCTATTTTTATAGAAATTCATTTTTAGTTCTTCATGATGTTTTTAATTTTTATTTATTCCTTCTAATGGTATCTCCCATCTCATGAGTGGATTTTCCCCTTCCTGTACTCTATTATTTTTTAAAGTTCTCTTTTTACAACACTATACTTTAGACATGAACAATTCTTATCACTATTGAATTTAAAAAGTCAGTTACAATGCCTCCAGTTATAAAATAAAGCATTCAAAGTAGTTATTAGAAACCATGTAAAAAGTTTACAAGTGTTAAATATAATATTAATTTTACATTTTGTGAATCTCATGTATTATAATATCTTCAAAATCTCGAAGAGAGATACTAATTCCGAGATACTAGAGATACCACTTCAAATTACCAAAACGTCTCTTATTTTGTAAAATAAATTTAGATTTATCAATGGCATATCTTTCGCGATATACACGAAAACCTTCAATTTCAGATTTATTCATTTTAATAAACTTAGCGAATGAATTATGTAAAACTGATATTGAATTTTTTATGGTTTTATTCAATTTTTCAAAATATCTTTTTGTGAAATGGTCTTTTTTCAATTTGTGCAAAATTTTAGCAATGTGATAATGGGATTATCCACTGCATAAAATTCTACATTAAATTCATGTCCTTCAATTTCGAAACACTTTCGTTATTGTTATCAAGCTTATAAATATTAATATAAAAGTGCATTAAGTATAAGAAATATAAAATTTGTGGTCATAATAATATTTATCTTGGCTTAATTGTTTTTAATAATAAATTGAAAATTTTTTGAATAATAAAATCTTTCTGTATGTTGCTTATGTTAATATATATGTGATCATTTATCCATAAAATTATTCCTCAACACACGAGGAACATTTCTTGTAATTAAAAAGTGATTCGTAATTACTTTAAATCAACAAATTATTTTTTATCCTGATATTCATCCCTTAAAAATTAGGTTATAAATAAATCTTTTCATATATGCAGCTTTTCATATATTTCGAATCTTTATTTTACATAATTTTAAATTGAAGTTCTTGATATACTATTAACTCTACTTTTTATCTTTCTGGTTTTTGAACCTTATTAACTGAGTTATTTGATAAAGTAACAAATCTAATAAGATCATCAATCATTCTACATTAATATTCATTTATTGAACTTGTCTCTCTAGTCAAATTAAGCGAAAAATTATGTCACCATCTTTCATGTCATATTCACGAATAAAATTTTGACAAATCACAGTTAATATTTCCCATAGAATTTATAATACGATGTTCTCAGTAGACTAATTAATTACATCAGCGTTCAGTTTTTGAACTTTTTTTATACAAGTTTTATTTTTTTATTTCTCGTTCAGTTTGCAAGTTGACTTTTCTTTTATTTGCAGTTTAATTATCTTATTCCTATCTTTTTCTATTATCAAAGTGTCAATTTTCCCGACAATTCAGTCTGTTTAGGCTGTAATTTAAAATACGGAATGACTATAAATGATTACAACTTTGAAAGGCTATATTATCTAAACAATGCAAGGTAACGTTGCATTTCTCATGTAGTTTTGTGTGAGAAGCTATAAAATGTTCATTACTTTTAATTTTTCGGTTGGAAATTGTTTTAAAAAAACATCTTTTGAAAAAGCAATCGACATGATTAGTTGTTAAGATATTTTTTCGGTTGGATTTCATAACAATAGCATACATTCAGAGTTTTTTGTCGCATATTTCTATCTGTGGTACACAAAGTGTATGCCTATCCAATGAGACGATTGCTAACAGGTGTCCCCACGCATATATGCAAACAGTACGAAACCATGACACGTGATTTTTTTATAGTTTGACCTTTGATACTCACGTGTAGTTTACAAGTGGACGAGTTTCAGCGTGCATTGTGTTTTTTTTACTGTGTTGAAAATGTCGAATTTTATGGCTTCCAGCCACGATTCGCGGACAGCATTAATTTTGTGCTACCATCTGTAAGAAAATGCTGCTGAATCGCATTAAATGCTTGTAGAAGCATACAATGCTCTGAGCCATGTGCA